>JABAKD010000029.1:7001483-7448983 GCA_012845835.1 Undaria pinnatifida
GAAGGAATGCATCAGTTTATCATGTGTATCCCGTAAGTCGTACAAGCGGTGAGGATGTTCGAAAATGGAGGGGGGGGGGGGGGGGCGGGGGGGCAATTTCCAACAGCTTTAGGCCGCATAAATGTATATCTGTTAGGAGCTTGCTATAAGCGTGGTGCTAGGCGATGGTGCGGGTGGTGGGGAAGGAGGGGGCGTTGGGGGGGGAGGGGGTATGACTTGGAGCTACGGTATGGATGGCTAGAAAGGTAATGAGGTGATATCAACTGTCTGGTAGTGTTTATTACTCTGTCTGGCAGATTTTGATTTTAGGTGTGGCGGCGGGAGAAAACAAAACAAGGGGGGGGGGGGGTCAAACCCCTTTAGTTCGCATGAACTTTACTATACGTGCTAGGCGATGGTGCGGGTGGTGGGGAAGGACGAAGCGGGGGGCGAAAATGAATGAATTAGAGATATAACATTGGTGGTTGGATAGGTACTGAGATGATACCACCTGCATGGTAGTGTTTTTTTTTCTAGCAGATTTGATTTTAGGAGGGGGCGGGGGGAGGTTGTTTTGTGTGTGCCAGGGGGTTGGGGAGGACAACGGCCTCTTAAGAATCTCCCGTATATTCCAACAACCAGGCCTTCCTACTTATTATTTTATTATAAAAATTAAATATGAATGATCTTTGGTTGGTCTGTGTTTTTCCCTGGGGTATTCCTCAGCTCCTCCGGAGTGACTGGAGCCTGTCTTGTGACCACGGACTTGATTATGCGAGTTAATGTGAGAAAAACTACAACAACAACACCATGAATGCATACAAGACAGCAATTTGGCACGATCATGCAGAACTACAGGTGGCTTGGCCGGACAAACAAGCGACAATGTTGTTTCAGAAAGCTCTCTGCCGCCACCGCTTTTACGAATTAGGACTTGAAAATCGCTACCCCTGACACCACATTGCGCATGCAAACAAAAAAGTATATTAAAAAAATCAAGGCTTTGTTTTTTTCCGATTCGATCTCGCCGAGATATCCGCGAAAACTCAAAATCACCAACTTTTCCAACCTAAAAACAAAAATCCGTATAGAAATAAAAAATTCGTTCAAGGTGAAAAGTGGTGGAAACTATGCTGAAGACTCTAGAAGAACATCGATGTAAGTTTCATTGCCCAATATGCCACCCATTACCAGAAGAACTCGATTCCATTTATAAGTTGAGTGTTTTCGGCAAATGGAGAAAATTAAAAATATCGCTGTGCCCCGCTCATCATTTAGCAGCCATTTTGTCGAGTTCGGACCTGAAATTTTGACACGTGGTTTAGAGCAAAAGCTTCAGCAAATGCTACTTGGAAATCGCAAAACATAAATAATGATCTTGCCGACATACGGGCAGCCAAACGACATCCATGATCATAAAACGGACGAAAAGTCAACGAAATTATTTTTTTGTTGACCGATTTCCAAGTAAGTAATGTTTCGACGAACGTGCTCTAAATCACGTGTCAAAATTGCCAGAAAATTTCAGGTCCGCGAACTCCTAAAACTGAGCGGGGCACAGCGATATTCGTTAATAATTAACGACGTCTTGGTTAATTAACGGCGTCTTGGCCGGCCCAGCTTGTATATGAATGGCCTTCGAACATATTATAAAAAATGAAAATACAGTCCAGCTGTGAGATCGAAGATTTCGTCGAAACTCATCTTTGCAAGCTGTGTGTGATACTCCGATCGCGCGCATCACGAGTTGTGTGTCCTCATTAAGGATATAGGTCGGCGACTCCCCTTACAACTACAGTGTAGCTATCAGGGTCAACAGGATGATTTTAGTCAGTCTGTGCGCGGAAACTATAAAACCCGTTTCTGAGGGGGGCAAAATCTGACAGCTGTGAAGGAATATGTATCCTCTTATCAAGTGAATCTTGTAAGTCGAATAACCGGTGAGGGGGGTGGGGCGGAGTTTTGAAGGACGTGGGGGCCTGGTTTTGATCAAAAGCGAGCGGGTTTGGAGGGGGGGGGGGGGGGGGGGGGGGGAAGGGGGCAATTTGTGCATGTAAGCTATAAATACTTTCGAGGGGATAAATCTGACGGTTTTGGCACCAGTATGTTATTGGGGGCGGGGGGGGGGGTTGGAGCGGGGGGGGGGGGGGGGGGGCGTGTGGGGCAGCTCAATATGTGCCTGGAAACTATACATTATTTTGAGGGGATAAATGTGACGGTTTTGGAAATAATACATCAGTTTATCATGTATATCCTGGGGTAAGTCGTACAATCAGTGAGTAAAGAGAGGGTGGAGTGTTCGAGGGGGTGGGGTTGGGATGGGTTGGGGGGGAGGTGGGGGGTGTGGGGGCGGGGGGGGGGCGAGGGGGGGTGGGGGGGGGGAGGAAGGGCTTTAGGTGAGGGGTTTGTTATACGTGTGGTGCTAGGTCTAGGCGATGGTGCGGGTGATGGGGAAGAAGGGGGCGTTCGAGGCGGGGGGGGGGGGGGGGGGGACACAGCGGCATGGATGGCTCTCGAAAGATAATGAGGTGATATCCTGTGCGTGAAGTGTTTATTAATGTGGCGGATTTCGATATTTGGGGGGGCGTTTGAGTAAGGGAGAGCAAGAGGGGGGGGGGGGGGGGGGGATTTTTTAGGAGGTTTAGGTCACAAATAATATTCTAATACACTTCGGCTGTGAGATCAAAGATATGTAGCAGATTGTTATACGCGTGGTGCTAGGTCTAGGCGGTCGTGCAGGTGGTCGGAAAAGAGGGGGCGTTGGAGGGGGGGGCGGGGGCGGGGGGGGGGAGGGGGAAGGAAGGGCTTTAGGTGAGGGGTTTGTTATACGTGTGGTGCTAGGTCTAGGCGATGGTGCGGGTGATGGGGAAGAAGGGGGCGTTCGAGGCGGGGGGGAGGGGGGGACACAGCGGCATGGATGGCTCTCGAAAGATAATGAGGTGATATCCTGTGCGTGAAGTGCATATTGTGTAGTCGAAACTGAACTCGTGCACAGGTGATAATCACGGACACAATCACGACGCAACATTGTCAACAGTCAACAGCCGGGTGTGATACCGGGGGAACAAAAATCATACGGCAAAGCACATAAAACTGATCGCAAAATCGAACGACAAGAAAATACCAAAAAATACAAACATTAGACTAATATTATAGACTAGTGTGTGTAGTATTGGCTACTGAGATGTGCGCTGATTGAAAGTTCCTCCTGTTGAGCTCAAGTTCGCAACAAACGCGCGACCGTTGAAGTTTCACGTCAATCGAGAACTTGCCTAGTTGGGTACGGGATATCTAACGCGTCAGACTACAGAACACTAAGGGCATATCATACCTCCGAGGTGTGGTATCACAACACGGCTTGCAAAACTGAGTATCGACAACTCAGTATCGATCACTCAATCGATAGAACTCACAGAAACTGGCCGCAAATGTAAAGTTAGGCATCCACCCAAGGCTTCACCCGATCAGACTCACAACTGTCTTTCATTTATGTTGACTACTTCGAAGTACTCCGAGTATTATTTTCCTGTATACATCAGGTATGGCAGGGTAAGATACGTTGTTGCCGTATATTGAAATTTAAGGCAATGCCATCATCCATTGTTCGTGTGTTTGTACGGTGGGTGTTCGGGTATTTCATCACCGTATAGCAAAGAGGAAGAGGAAAAGAGAAAAGGGCGTGCTGCGCTGACCATGATTCCGTTGGCCGCCGGCAGCTTGGGACTTGGAGAGCACAACGCTCTTGGCGTGCAGTCCAGTCCAGCACGGTCTGCTGCTGTTGTTGACGTTTTCGAGCAGCACTTGAAGTCTGTGTGCTGTAACTCTCCAACACAAGTATGCATCGACGGTTGCTAAACGTGGGGGAGATGTTCGCAAAGTCGGCGGAGGAGCAAGCTGAACAGGTAATGCGAGTTCTACAGTATAGGAAGGAAGCGACGAACGCGGCGTGGGAAGAGCTTGAAGGAGGGTGGAAAACCATCAACGAGCGCATGGTAAAGTCCGGGCTCAGGCCCTGCAACGACAAGGAGGGCGTGCTCAAACTGAACGTCGGCGGCTCAAAGGTTAGCGTGCTCTGGCAGTTGCTTGCGGAGAATGAGGGGTTCGAGGATTCAATTCTAGGCGCCTTGCTCGGGGGAGTCTGGGACGAGGGGCGGATTCCCCTCGATGCTGACGGTCGCATCGTGCTTGACGAGTCCCCTGCGTTTATCAACCGCATCATCCACACGATGCTTACGGGCCGTGCGAGCCCACAGGCGGTAGGGCTGCCGAAAAGCACGACGCATGGGACGGTGGGTATTGACGAGGTACCGTGCGGCATTTACACCGCACATGTGATGGGACTGCCGAGATATATGCCGACGCATCCAAACTACATGAAAGTAGAAGGAGGAAGCACCGTACTGGAGCCGTTTGAAATCGCTCCTCTTGGTGCGAAGATTCGGGGGTGGATTGGAGGCTCGACAGAGCAAATGACGCTTATCTATCGTGCCACGCGGGACGGTTTCGACACGAAGCAATTCAAACCTAAATGCGACGAAGACACCAGATCTCACGTCGTATCCCTTGTTCGGGTGAGCACGGGCCAGGCAGACGACGACAGCGTTGTTGGGGGCTACTCTGTTCTTCCTTGGGGGGCGGGTAGCGATGTTAGACTCAAGCAAACAGTTTCGGCAGAGACGTTTTCGTTCATGCTCAAGGACGGCCGTGCCGCCCGAAAGGGTGCGAGCAAGCCCACAAAGTGGAAACCCTACCCCAAACATGTCGGCCGCACATTTGTAACAGGAAACCTTGTTGGTGCCGCAATCTGCGCGAACGACTTGCGAACGGCCTTGAATGTACCAGACGGTGGTTACGTCTTGAAGACTGCGCTAGAGACGTTTGACATCGAAGGGGATTCCCCGCTGTTGGCATTGAGCGGGGAAAAGGTTGTTGATGTTGAGATCTATCGTTGCTCGACGCTGGCCTCACCCGTTGCCACCACCGCGACGAACACCTCCGAACCGGGTGGCGATGTCTTCACAGATGCAGAGGTACACGACATCAACTCGTTTGGCCAGTTAATCGCAACCTCGCTCATGGAGGAGCGGGTGGTCCTCGCACGCGCCGAAAAGGAGCTGGAAGGGGCAAGGGCGAGGGTATCCGCTGCTGTTGGCGCCCTCCAAACCGTCTACGGTCCAAGCGTGGCCGCCGGCGAACAGGATCCCGTTGTGGAGCTCAATGTGCGTGGGACGAGGATGACAACACTGCGCTCCACACTGCAAGTTTGCCCGCGCTCCGCCCTCGCCACCATGTTCAACGAAGAAAGATGCCCGGCCACCGATAAGGACAAGGACGGGCAGGGAGGGCGGTTGATCGACTGTAGCCCGACCTGTTTCTCGAAGATCCTAGACGTGTTGCGGATGAGGAAACGCGCTTCGTGGACTCGGGGCGGGGAAGGCGGGGAGGAGGGGGGCAAGGACGGGGAAGAGAAGTTGGGGAAGAAGGGAGAGTGGGAAGGCAGGAGGGAGAAGGAGGGCGCACTGGGCGGGTTGGGTGCGGTCCTGATCAAAAAAGCCGATGTGGGGGCATTCAGTGAAGCCGTCAACAGGTACTTCCCGGGGTGCGAGAGCTTTATCACGGATATGGTGCAGTCAGCTCAGCCCCGCATGAGCGTACATATATCTCCGGAAAAAGGTAAGTTCAGCATGCGAGATTTTGCTGTTCAGCGGAAGATGGGCGTGTTAGAACTATAAATAAATATGCTGTGTGCATCGTGCGGCTGGCAGGCTAACAGAGGGTCGAGCTTTGGTATTTAAAACATCGTGATTTGTAGTTTGACGTGATCCACGCAATTGCTGCTGCTGTCGTCGTTGCTGGCGTTATAAACGGGTGATACCTTCGGTAGAGCTTCGCGCTTTGTCTGTCTCGCATGTATCCTACAAGAAACATACCAGAACACACTGGAGGAGGAAGATCGTATTTTGTGAGTCTGCTTCTAGATTATTAAAGGAAGAAGTTTTCAGGTCCAAACACCAAACACCCTTGAGAGGAGTCAGTTCCGGGGCGATGCCCTCGCCTTCTGAGACTTGGGGTCGTCGCTTCCGGGTTGTTCTGGTATCTGCTTTCTCCTTTTCGATATTTCTTGTACACACTCGCGTGATAATGCAGAAGCACCACCACCAGCATGCCATAGTGGAGGTTGGTCTCACAGATCAACCATGATTATTAGCGGAAATGTTTTTGGCGCCCAGAAATGAGTTTTTTTGGCGATAACTGCGCGGCTTACTCGGCGGGACGGCCAAAAACACACGTAGACCAGTTAGACCCGTCAGGATGCTCCCCGTCGTTTTTCTAGAGCTCTTTGACGCACCACATTTCCGGTTCTCCAGTGTCGCGGTATGACTGTTCGTCCAATTTGCCTGTTGCGGCGACCGGATGATTTTTAGCTTTTTTTTTTTTATCCTCCGGCGGATGGATGGGGAAAAATAAAGCTTTAGCTCACCACACTTCCACGCATTTTCATACGCGTCGTGTGTCGATTTAACTCAGCTGCTTTCGCAGCCCAACGCTAGCTGGCGCACCCTTCGGATCCCATTGTAGGTATAGCGTGAGCTGTTTAGCTTTTAGCCAATAATCCTCAAAGATTTACGTATGTTTAGCCCCAGTTCTGACCAACAATGCAATTTTCTGGAACTGGGTGAGTCTTGAGGAGTGCACCGTGTTATGAACAGTTCAGCCGAGTAACTAGGTAGGTACATTTGTACGTTTGGCCTAGAATTCAGTTCCGAGAGCTCGAAGTCTTTTTTTCCTACAATAGTTGGTCCATAAACTATTAGTCTAATAGTGCTCACAATGAAATATTAGAGCAATAATAACCCATGAACATATAAACGGTATAAACGGAGTACCACGCACAGCGCGCGAATATAAGTTTCGAAGAAATCCTCGATCGCACAGCTGTGTACGTGTTTTTTTTTTTTTTTAATCCTCCGGCGGATGGGGAAAAATAAAGCTTTAGCTCACCACACTTCCACGTATTTTCATACGCGTCGTGTGTCGATTTAATTCAGTTGCTTTCGCAGCCCAACGCTAGCTGGCGCACCCTTCGGGTCCCATTGTAGGTATAGCGTAAGCTGTCCCTATCAGTGGTCTTCGTTGCAACCCCGGCAGCGCAAGCTGCCGTTGTATACGGATGCGTGCGTATGTCGACCCGGCCTGTCCCCTAAGGGTCAGTTTCGGTGGAGATAGCCACCCGGAATGTAATCTTTCCGGGTAGTGTGGGACTTTGCGCAAGCTCACCCACAAACAAAACCCCTGGCCATGGGAGATGGGTTTCCGTCGGACTTGGTTCAGTTACGGTCCACCCTACCCATTCGGGCGTTGGTCCTCGATGTGTACGTGGTGTTTTTTATTTCTGTAGAATACCATACCAAATGCTTGATCCCCACGAAACTCTTTGGGTCTCGCGCTCTGTTCGTGCACCATAGAAACTCCTATTCATCACGCAACCAAACAATTGCTTTGTAACGACCCCTTCCCTCCCCCCCTTCCCCCATTTTCCAAGTATGTATTAACGGCTGGTGCATTCCACAGCCGTCAGATGTTGTCCCCCTCGAAACGGGTTGGGTTATGTTGAGGGCTATATTAAATTATTTCCCGGTCCAGGCTACCGTAGGGGGTTGTGTTCATGTTATTACATGCTGGTTTTTTTTGGGCAATTTTTGGCAGCGGCTCGGGTTCACTCGCTCGAGTGACCCCGTTGCTACCTTGCAGCTTTTAACCATTCGTGCTGTTGTAATTGTGCATCAATCAAGAATCCGGATTGTTGGAACGGCAATATACGCTGCGCCAAACAACCCACCCAAAAAAGCGTTTTTTTGCCCGTTTGAGGTGTACAGAGTAACTCGTGCAATTAGTGAGATTAGTGAGATTATTAGTGAGATTTGGGGTCCCCCCACCCTACCATCGCCTTTGTCCCCCGTGCAAGCCACACAAGCCACACAGAGCGATAAGGGCCGAAAGCATTTGTATCTCCCTGTTGACCCTGGTACTAGCTAGCGCCAAGGGGACTCACCCGCCAATATCCGACGCGTGCTACGACAACAATAGAGGTTCACCACTTTTTTTTCTGAGGTTTTCCTCAATTGACAACTTGGGAGAATAAGACAATGTATGTGTTAACCCAAGAAACTGATTATATCATTCAGAAATATCAACTGCTACTACTACTGATGATGCCGGATGTGTGCAGAAAATCATGGTCTAGGTAAACATCGAGCATCATCATGAAAAAAAAAAAAAAAAAAGTGGTATTTCCGACGATTTTGGGTCAAGGAGCCGCGTCAACCATGGGAGATGTTTCACCCTATACCCCGTGAGGGCATGCGCACCCAGTGACACCCGCACGCGATCGAGGCGAAACACACCACAGGTTTCAAAGATGAGCTGGTTCCGACGAAATCCCGGATCTCGAAGAAGCAATGATATTAGTAGTGTATTATTGTACTTCGAAGTATTTGAATTGATTTTTTCCACCCACGTTTTACAGGGATTTTGTAGTAGTAGTAGTAGTAGTAGTAGTAGTAGTAGTAGTAGTAGTAGTAGTAGTAGTAGTAGTAGTAGTAGTAGGAGGAGGAGGAGGAGGAGGAGGAGGAGGAGGAGGAGGAGGAGGAGGAGGAGTGTCTGTTGTTACCGATCAAAACCTTTGCGAGGTGTCTCGTTACCAACGAAATTATCGGGATGTGTCCCGTTGCACTGCTCAGGACTAAATGTTTACATCGATCGGTCGTCTTTCAGTGCCGTCCCGACCATATCTGAGGTGTCTCGTTCCCCAACAAGCTAATAAAGTATATGACGTCATCTATCTTCCAGTCAGTGCGGATCGATACGACACCGTATATTGTATGCTCGTGTTGCTCCATACCAGGTACGTATTT
Organism: Undaria pinnatifida; assembly: GCA_012845835.1. Taxonomy (NCBI): domain Eukaryota; class Phaeophyceae; order Laminariales; family Alariaceae; genus Undaria; species Undaria pinnatifida. Next base: position 7,010,378 of record JABAKD010000029.1, read on the forward strand.
GGCAAGACATAGATTGACAGTGACTTCTTCCATGGACCTGTGGGCAGCAGAGTATGTCGCAGTGACGTTTATCTTCGAAAAAACAAATGTCTCATCGAACGATAGTTTTTCAGAATCAAGACGTCGGTCGTCTTCGACTACCTCAAGTTTGAGGTGTCTTCTCTTCGTAGCAAAACGTTCTACTGGGTTCCAGTATCTATTTTAAACAATGAAAAATAACCTCAGCAGCTTCGCTGTGAGATCGACCTAAAATGATTTTTATCAAAACTCAACTTTGCAAGCTGCGCGTGTGATACTTCGATCGCGCGTGTTACGGGGTGTATACCCTCGTGAAGGCTACAGGTCGGTGACTCTCCTGCTAATGCCAGGATCAACAGGACTACTCGTAAGACGTTCAGCCTTGTCCTGCGCACGGAAGCTGTATAACCCGCATGAGGGAGACAAAACCAGACATCTGTTGTAGAATTCAGTATGCATGGTATAATATAGACTATAAATTATATCCGGCGTGGTAAATGGTTGCTCGGTTAAAATGTTTTTGAGAGGGGGCTTGACTATCTCTCAAAAACCTGCTACTACTACTGACTGCTGTGGTGTGTCAAGTTTTTCGCCCCAGCCACATAGCGACGAATAGATAGGCCGCCATCACCCCCGCTGTGTGTGTGTGTTTTTACGTATAAAAATTGAAAAACGTCGGCTGTGAGTACGACCGATGTAATGGTTGAAACTCAAATTTGCAAGCTAGCTGCGTGGTACAACTATGTTTTACTAATAATATACAGTGGGTGCACGAAATTTACGGAAGGTCGTTCGCGCGTGAAATATGCTTGATCCTCATGAAAGATAAATAGGTCGGTCACTCCCACCTGGATGTTGTCAGGGTCAACAGGACTTTTCCATAGTAAGCGTGTTGTAAAATATACCTGGTACATAACAGTTAAAATTACTTGTCGATGCATCGTAACCGTGTTCCCCACAGCCACCGAGGCAATCGCATTTATTTGCCGCACGCCTTCTAGAGTGTTACACATACGATATGCAGAAATATGTCGCCCGATCGCTTCTTCTTTGTCGTGGCACTTGGCTTATCGAGTTAGTAGTGGAAAAATTGGGTTTGCGACCGCCATTATTGCGCCACAGTCGTCGGGGTACGCTATGGTACGATCTCTGTTACAGAAGAACAGTAGTAGTAGTAGACGTATGTGTTATTTCGTATTAACAAGAGTGCATCATCAGTGTATGTATGTATTATAAAAATGAAAATACACTCCTCCAGCTGTGAGATCGAATATTTTGTCGAAACTCATCTTTGCAAGCTGTGTGTGATACTCCGATCGCGCGTATTACGGGTTGTATGTATGCAGTATCCCGATCGCAGAGTTTGGAAATACGTTGACAATTAATAAGTCTTCTTTTTTACCAGTCAATTTGTTGTTTTTTTCGCTCCTTTTGAGGCGGGTATTCACCCGAACAAATAAGCCTTGTTTTGCCATTTCCTGCGGCATTCTTTTCCGCTGGTATTGGTCATTCCATGTAAGTATTTGATCAGATGAGGCCTCTTGTCCTGAGGCGGGGGAGGGCTCGCCCGAGATAAACCGCCCGCGATGAGTGCGTTTTCACCGCGGTACCCGTCCCAGGGATTGTAACGACCGTGCGCGAAAGAAATAGGACTATACGCTTTTTTTGTAGGGTGGGAGGGAGGGTCTGTTTTTTTTCCTGCGTCTATTTTCCTGTTGTTGTTCTCGCTGGGATGCTCGTCTCGAGAGGGAATGATCGCTAACATCGTACATTCTCTCAGCAGTAATCGGGACCAAATCTTGGAATAACCTTCTCTTCGAAATCGATATTTTCCCAATTGGCTGCCGATTTTACTGCGCCTGTGTTTTTATCCTGTTCTCGCTGGGTTGCTCGTCTCGAGAGGGAATATGATCGCTAACATCATCGTGGATTATTTCAGTAATCGGAACCAAATCTTGGACCATTTTTTTATTTTCTTCGAAATCGGATTTTTCTCGGTCGGCTACCTACTTTACACGCATCCATGCCTGTACCGTGAACTCTCATTACTGTTTACCATCCGTAGACGGTCAAAGCAACCGTTCGTTACGGTTGATACGTATACAGCAGTGGCTTCAAGTTCCCACTTATACTATTCACGGTTGATACGTTCTGCCGCAGTCCTCCACCGCCGTCTGAGATTGGTAGATCTTGTATAAAATGGAACGACGAAGTCTTTGATATTTTTTTCCCACGGGCGATACCCACACCTCAAATAGTCGTGTACGTACCCTATCGGGGTCTGATGATGGCTCATATGGAGCGCGACACGTAAAACATGTGAGTTGTAGAATGTAAGGAACCAAGGTCATATTTTTTTTGTTTGTCACACGCGTTGGAAAATGCGTGATGTCAAGCTTGTCTCAGTTGGTGGGGAATTTAGGTGATGCTCCAACGCGGAGGATCGCCCTTGCCCGCACTTTGTTGTTACTACCTTTCCCATCCGCTTGTGTGTAAGTTATGGCATGAGCCACATGGTGGTAAAGGAGACACCTTGAGCAATATGAGGAGCCCAGCGCCGACCCAACACCGTCTGCGCTGTGCTTCCCAGGCACGTCTTCACAGTCAACGTCATCGACAGGATTGAAGTCGCCGCCGGGCAAGAGCTCTTCTCCACCAGTCTTCGGCGCTCCTACCCCCTCCCAAGGCAAGCTCGGCTGTTCGACGGTTTGGTTGTAGGTAATTTGACGCCGTCGTTTGTTTTTCAGTTTTTTTCCTATAATAACTATACGTACCATAGTTCCAATCTAACTTGATGTTTTTCCGTTTAGTAAAACGCAGAAAATAATCTCTAGCCTACTGAGTATTTCTACAAAACCCACAGCTGACGTGTTTGAAACAACGACATAAAACAGATAGGACATAAAAAAAACATAGGAGTAAGAAAGCCGTAGCTGGGCACATGAGCTTGAAGCGTGGGGTCAATAGTGTGGCATCCTGAGAGGCTGCTAGGGTGGTCAGGCTCTAGTGAGACGATACGAGCTGCTGGGGCAGCGTATTGATTGGGATAGGCTGTCGTCTCGATAGCGTACCGTTCGCTAACCATCGTGGTATTGTCTCAATTACAGTCGTTGCGGTGACGTACTCTCTGAACTGCCGGTCGCTTGCCACTTTGCCGGGACCCCACCACATGCAGGAAATTCCTCTTGCCCGCAGGCACAAAACAAGCAGTCGCGTCAGTTTGGACGCCTCTGGTTCAGAGAGATCCGTCCTCTCGGTCTCGGCGTTTTACGTGGCCGCACCAAAGATCGAGGGGTGCGGTTTTTATCGTGGTGCCGGGGGTGGTGCTGGCGGTTAAAGCAAACGTCATATCTTGTCATTCCAAAAAATCAATTGGAGGCGCCTTAAAGCCGATCCGCTTGATTATTTTCCGATTCTTGGTGTTTTGCTAATAATACCCTTTGATTGTCGTGTGATCTACATCTAGGACCATACGAGGTGGGCTAATGTTATTGGGTGTAATGCACGGACTTGTATCACATGAACTAGGTCACAATTGTCGCACGGATTGTAGAATACGCGATGCCAAGTTTGCCTCAGTTGGTCGGGAATATACTCGAAGATCACCGTTGCCCGCACTGCGTTTAGATGTATTTCCTGCCCTCTTGTGTGTGAGCTTTGAGCCAAGCTAAGGTTAACGATATACCTGACACTAGGAGGAGGAGAGGCCCGACCCAGAACCGACTACCCTGTACCTCCTCAGGTGCTTTCTCGCAGTTGGGCTCATCGGCAGGAGTTAAGTCGCCGCCGGGCAAGAGTGCTTCTCCGTCACTCTTCGGCATTCCTCCCGCCCCCCAAGGCAAGATCGATTATGTTTTGTTGGGTAGTATGACGCCGTCGGGGTTTTTGATCAGATGATTTCCTATGCGTGCATGGTTTTCACTGTTTTAGCAAGGCAGGAAGTATCTGACGGTGTTTCTTCTACTTTGAAAAGCAGGGAATAGAAAGTACCAAGATGAAGACAGCAATAGCTGGGTGCGACAGCTTGAAACCGCGGAAAGCGTGGGGCTCGAGTAGGACTGCGCGAGCTAAGGGAGCAGGACGTGTTGGTTGGAATTGAGTACTTTTCGGTAGCCGTCGCGGTATTTTCCTCATTGCTGCCGTTGCGGCGGCAAAATGTACTCTGGTAGCTGTCGTGATATTTGCCACTATGTCGGAATCCCTTGCTGGAAACGCCTCGTGCCCGCTGGCCCAAACGCATGAAGTCGCGCCAGTTTCGACGTCATTTGTAGAGGGACCCGTAGTCCCGATCTCTGCGTCTTAACTATTCGTACCAGAGGCTGAGAGGCACGTGTTTGTCCGTAGGGGGGGGGGGGGGGGGGCGGTGGGACGGTGTGGTTGAAGTACCCCCATCGTTCCGTTCGGCAAAATAACATAATAAGGCGTGAAGTCGAGATCTGCTCGTGATTTCTTCTGGTTACAGGCTGTATTGTTGGCATCCTTTCATTGCCATGTATGTGATCTGCATCTACGACTATCAGAGATCACAACACGTGTCACCGAAGTGGCACAACGAAATACTACCGGATTACCCCACCCTAATGAGCCGTGCATGCAGAAACTTGGAAGATTCGTGAAAGCACCGAGTGCACGGTCTGGGACATGACTCGAAGACGCGGCTCTTCGAGCCCACTTTTTTGTCCTGTCGACGACGCCATTAAACGAGCTTTAAGGGACGTTAATCCGCTTGATCACTGCTGAAGTGGTTAACCAATTGCCTACCCACAGTGATAAGCCTTATTCCGTTTTCTTCCATGCCTGCACCATCAAATATATCGTTACTGTCACCACCCGCAATTGGTCAAAGCAACCGGTCGTTACGGTTGGTACATGTAAAGTGACTTCACGTTCCCGCTTAGTCTTCACGGTGGGTGTATTCTGCCGCAGTCCTCCACCACCGTTTGGGGTTGGTGGATCATGCATAAAAGGGAACGAGAAAGTCTTTGATAGTTTCCCGCGTGCAATCAATACCCACACCGTACATAGTCGTGTACTACGTCGGAGATCTGATGGTTAATATACAGCGCGATACGTAAACATACATGTGAGTTGTAGAATATAAGGAACCAAGGTCACAGCTGTCAAGTGCACAGTAAAGAAATGCGTGATTACAAGCTTGTCTCTCAGTTGGCGAGGAATTTAAATGATGCTCTCACGCGGAGAATCGTCCTTGCCCGCGCTTCGTTGTTGGTGCCCCTCCTATCCGCTTGCGTGTGTAAGTTATCACATGAGCCACATGGGGGTGAACGATACACTTTGAGATATAAGGAGCACAGCGCCGACCCAACACCGTCTGCGCTGTGCCTTCCCAGACACTTCTTCAAAGTTGGCGTCATCGACAGAATTGAAGTCGCGGCCGGGCAAGAGCTCTTCTCCGCCAACCTCCGGCGCTCCTACCCCCTCCCTAGGCAAGCTCGACGGTTTGCCGGTTTGGTTGTAGGCACGTTGACGCCGTCGTTTGTTTTTCAGTTTTTGCCTAACTGTACGAATCACAGTTCTCATCCACTTGAAGTTTTTCCGTTTAGTAACGAAGAAAACAATATAGACTACTGTGTTCCTGTACAAAGCTTGCAGCTGACGCGTTTGGAACAATAACATATAAAACAGGTAGGACGCGCACAGAAAACATAGGACAAGAAAGCCGTAGCTGGGCACAAGAGCTTGAAGCGTGGGGTCAATAGCGTGGGGTCCTGAGAGGCTGCGAGGGTGGTCAGACTCTAGTGAGACGATACGAGCTGCTGGGGCAGGGTATTGATTGGGATGGGCTATCGGCTCGACGGCGGACCGTTCGCTAACCGTCGCGGTATTTTCCTCGTGCTGCCGTTGCGGCGGCATACTCTCTCGTAGCTGTCGCGATATTGGCCACTTTTTCGTAATCCCCCTGCTGGAAACGCCTCTTCTTGCCCGCTGGTCGAAACACATGCCGTCGCACCCGTTTCGATATATCTCTCGTAGAGGGCTCCTTACTGCCGGGCTCGGCGTGCTAGTTGGTCGTGGCGAAGGCTGGAGGGCACGGTTTGTCCGCAGAGGTTGTGGGCGGTGACGGTGGTTGAAGTGCCCCGATCGACTCGTCCGGGAAAAATAGCACGAGGCGTCAAGTCGATCTGCTCGTATATTTTTTCTGAATGCTCAAGGATTACCGGCCTTTTTGTTGACATCCTTTGACTGTCGTGAAATCTGCACCTACGACTATCAGAGATCACGGAACGTGGATCCGAACTGGCGCGGGGCAACACCACCGCACTACTAGCCCATCCCGCTGAGCGGTGCATGAAGAAATGTGGAAGATTCGTGAACGCACCGAGTACACGGTCTAAAACATGACTCAATATGCGCCTCTTCAAGCGCAACGTTTTTTGTCTGCCGACGACGCCATTACACTAGGGTTATAAGGTTAAGGTTTCAATCCGTTTCATCAGTGGCGAACGGTTAACCAATCGTCTAAACACACTAGTCAGTAAGCCTTATGACAACTCCTCCCACGCCTGAACCGTCAACTCTCGTTACTGTTTACTCTCCGTAGCTGGTCACAGCAACCGCTCATTACGACTGATACATGTACAATGGCTCCACGTTCCCGCTTTTTCTTCGCGGTTGATATATTCTGCCGCAGTCCTCCACCACCGTCAGGGGTTCGTCGGCCATGTATTATAGGGAACGAAAGAGTCCTTGATATTTTCCGTCGGGCAATACCCACCCCTTCAATAGTCGTGTACTGTATCGGGGATCTGATGGTTAATATGGAGCACGATCACGTAAATATATATGCTGTAAATATGTGGCGTCTGGGGAGAGACACACTGTCATGCATGGGTTTGCATGATGTGCGTAGGCATGCAGGTTCTCACGAACCATAACATGAAACCACCGTTTCGGAGCTGCATCGATGATGCAGGCAATATAATCCACTCTGATTTCTGGCGTTCTCCATCAATTCGGACCCGCCCACCGAGCGGAGTGTTGCAGCGATGTTGGCCTTGAGCTCCTGCGGAGTTCAAGAGTATAGGTGTTGTGATGTGGGTAGCTCACCCCCGCGCGAAGGCACTATGGAACTAGGGTCAAAGTTGTGACATGCCTCAGTTGGTGGGGAATTCAGGTGATGTTCCGACGCGAAGGATCGCCCTCTTGCCCGCACTTCGTTGTCAGTAACCTTTCCTTGTGTGTGTACATTATTACATGAGCCACATGGGGGTGAACGACACACCTTGAGTGCTATGAGGAAGGAGCACAGCACCGACCCAACACCGTCTGCTCTGCGCCTCCCCAGGCCCTTCTGCACAGTTGGCGTCAACGGCAGGATTGGAGTCGCCGCCGGACCAGAACCCTCCTCGGCCAGTCTTCGGCGCTCCTACCCCCTCTGTAGGCAAGATCGTTTGTTCGCCGGTTTGTTTATAATCGTTTTGATGCTGTCGTTATACTTCAGTTGTTTTCTAGCGGTACGTACCATGATAGTTCTCATCCACTTGACGTTTTTCCGGTTCGTAACAGAGAACATCATAGAGACTACTTCTACAAAATCCACAACTGACGTGTTAAGACAACAGCATAAAACGGATAGGACATAGAGAAAGCATTGGAGAAGAAAGCCGTAGCTGGGCACGAGAACTCGAAACGTGGGGTCAATAGCGTGGGATCTTAAGAGGCTGTAAGAGTGGTCCGACTCTAGTGAGACAAAACGAGCTCCGAGGGCAGGGTATTGATTGGGATGGGCTGTCGTCGCGACGTCGTATCGTTCGCTAACCATCGCAGTATTTTTCTCAATGCTGCCGTTGCGGCGACATACCCCCTGGTAGCTGCCGGGCGCTTGCCACCTTGCGAGAACGACGGAAATCCCTCTTGCCCGCAGGCGCAAAAACAATAAGTCGCGTCATTTTGGACGCCTCTGGTTTAGAGGGATCCGTCCTCCCGGTCTCGGAGTTTTAGGCCATCGTACCGAAGATCGAGGGGTGCGGTTTGATCGCAGCGTCGGGGGTGGCGCTGGCGGTCTAAGTGACGTCAGTACCCAGTCCGAAAATTGAGTTTGAGGCGTGAAATCGATATGGTCAATTATTTTCCGATTCTTGGTGTTTCGTTGACATCCTTTTGATTATCGTGTGATCTGCATCTAAGACCATTCCGGTTGGGCTAATGTCATGAAGTGCAAAACAGGACTTGTATTATATGAACTAGGTCGCAGTTGTCGCATGGATTGTAGAATGCGTGATGTCAAGCGTGCCTCAGTTGGTCAGAAATATAGACGAAGATTGCCCTTGCCCACACTGCGTTCTCTATGCGTTCCTTGTCCTCTTTTGTGCGAGCATTGGGGCTAAGTGACGTTAACGAGATACCTGACACTATTAGGAGACGCCTGACCCAGAACCGACCACCCTGCGTCTCCTCAGGCGCTTTGTCACAGCTAGGATTATCAGCAGGAGTCAAGTCGCCGCCAGGCAAGAGCGCTTCTCCGAGTGCCTGCGGCGCTCCTCCTCCCTCCCAAGGCAAGGTCGATTGTGTTTTTTTGGGTAGCATGATTGTGTCAGGAGGGCGTGATAATAATGCGTTTTCCTTCATTGACGTGGTTGTCACCGTTTGTAGGTTTTGCTTTTAGCAAGGCAAGATGTGCTATATGAACTAGGTCGCAGTTGTCGTATGGATTGTAGAATGCGTGACGTCAAGCGTGCCTCAGTTGGTCAGAAATATAGACGAAGATTGCCCTTGCCTACACTGCGTTCTCTATACATTCCTTGTCCTTTTTAGTACTTTGAGTCAAAGTGAAGTTAACGAGATGCCTGAAACTATGAGGAGGAGACGCCCGACCCAGAACCGACTACCCTGTGTCTCCTCAGGCGCTTTGTCACAACTAGGGTCATCGGCAGGAGTCAAGTCGCCGCCGGGCAAGAGCGCTTCTCCGAGCGCCTTCGGCGCTCCTCCCCCCTCCCAAGGCAAGGCCGATTGTGTTTTTTTGGGTAGTATGATTGTGTCAGGGGGGCGTGATAATAATGCGTTTTCCTTCATTGGCGTGGTTTTCACCGTTGGTGGGTTTTGCTTTTAGCAAGGCAAGATGCATTTGCCGGTATAGTCTATACTTCTAGACGAAAACTAGGGCATAGAGAGTACCAAGATGAAGACGGCGTAGCTGGGTGCGACAACTTGAAACGCAGGGCGAAAAGCGTGGGATCCTGACAGGCTGCAATGGTGGCCAGGCTCGAGTAGGACTGCACGAGCTGGGGGGGCAGGGCGTGTTGGTTGGGAAGACGCATGTATGTTTCGGTAGCGGTCGCGGTATTTTCATCATTGCCACCGTTGCGGTGGCATTTTCTGGTAGGTGTCGCCGTGTTTTGCCAGATGGTTGGAAATCGCCTGCTGGAAACGCCTCTTGCCCGCTGGCCCAGGAACGTCCACTCGCGTCAGTTTCGGTGCATTTCGTAGGGCGGTCCGTACTCCCGGCGTCGGCGTTTTAGCTGATTGGGCCAAAGACTGAGGGGTACGGCTTGTCCGTAGGGGTCGTAGGCGATGACGATGGTTGAAGTCCCATCGGTCCGCCCGGAAATTAACTTGATGCGTAAAGTCGATCTTGCTCGTGTTTTTTTTTTCTGAATACTGGTTGTTTGTTTTGTTGACATCCTTTGATTGCCATGTGATCTGCATCTGCGACTAGCAGAGATCACGGCACGTGTTCCCAAAATGGCATGGTAGCAGAGGTTACCGCTGTGGAGCTGATGGACACTGAGGCTTCTGGTGTCGAAGCACTTGGCAGTAGAAGAAGAATTATACCCATTACATTAAATCATGGGTCCAACAGTGACCGAGCACAACAGTTTTGTTAGAGTCTAGGTGGCGCTGGGAGGAGCAGTGGAGAGCGACAGCGTGTGGGCTGTCTACTACTGGATGCGCCACAACGTCTAAAGCTACTCCCCTGTCATCTTCTGTAGAGTTATTGGACTCACGTCTAGACCTACTGGAACAACACGGTCTAGAATATGCTCTGTTCTCAAACAAGCTACTTGTACTGTAATCCCGCCGCAGTACTCCACAGGGTTCCGTTTCAACTGAAACCGTTAACATGTTGTGTTTTTTTACCGCCTTACACCGTACTGGTGTACATCCATAGAATAAACTGCACTCAGCAGCTCTGCTGCTCACTTTTCGGCTACTATTGCTGTAGTCGCGACTTCTTGTACTGAGCGCTGACTAAGACATAGGCTTTCCAGCCTACACTTCACAACGAATATCTAGGGTGGGCTAACATTGTGGAGCGCGATACATGGACGTGTAACCTATATATATAGCTTATGTGAGCCTAGGTCACAGGAATCACGTGGATTGTAGAATGCGTTATGTCAGTTTTGTCTCAGTTGGTCGGGAGCACAGGTGACGCCCCAAGGTGGAAAATCGGCCTTGCCCGCACTTCGCTTTCTACACCCTTGCTGTCCTGTTGTGTGCGAGCTTTGAGCCAAATGGAAATTAACGAGAAACCCGAACATTTAAGGAGGAGGGTCTCGACCAAGCACCCACTACCACCCTGCCCCCCTCAAGGGATTTTTCCACTTGGTACAGTTATTACGTTAGGTGAGCGAGCGGCGGATTGGTGTTCACTTACGTTAGTGCTGTGACCTTCACACCGGTGGCTGATGTTGCGCGCTTCTTCGACGATGGTACACAATGAGTCATGACAGACGGCCTGAAACACGGGGTACGAAATAACGCTAACGATTTTATCCCCCTCGCTTGCTGCCTGTCTGTCCGTCCTACCTTCCCGATGCTTCCGTGCTGCCAGTCGGTGTCAGCGGCGGATTTTCGTTTGGGTCCGTTCGCGCCTAGGCGAACCGGCGGTCACCATATTGATATTTCTATGGGATCTCGTGTTCAGACTTTGGAACCTGACGCACTGTCCACTGTGTCGAGACGGGTGCTACGATGGAGGTGGCAGTTTTCGTCTGAAACGGTTTCTGAATCACCCGGCCTCCTTAGCCCAAAATCGTCGGAAGTAGGGTTTGTTTTTTTTGTCGTGATTTTCGCCGTGTACCTAGGCCATGGATTTTTGCATCCCATGGTTGACGAGTGCTACGATAGAGGTAGCACTTTTCGTCTGAAACGGTTTCTGAATCACCCGGGCTTCTTAGCTAAAAATGACGTTTTTTTTTTCTTAATGCTCGTCGTGTACACCTAGGCCATGGTATTTTTCATCCGGTAGCAGTTTCATTTTTTTCCAAAACCAGTTTACGGGAGAGGTCTTAAGCTCCCAAGTCGAGGAAACCTTAAAGAAAAAAAGTGGTGCACCTCTATCGTAGTAGGGTGTCATACTACTTAATCTAGCGCAGTTTTAGTTTTCATCCGGGATCAAACCAGTTTTTGGGTAAATAAAGATCTTGAGCTAAAGAAAGGAACCCCAGGAACAAACGTGGTGCACCTCCATCGTAGCGCGCGTCATATGCCAGATACCTGATATTGAATGCGTACTACACGCAGTACATACGAAGTACATACACCGTAATGCGCAGTGTGAGTCCAGACAGGAACCCCCGTGCGTAAAACCTCGCCCACAAGATGAACGCGCGTTATCACGTTCACAGTTCAAGTTCCAGCGAGAACGCTGAGTAGAGTAGAGCTGAACGAATTGTGGCGGGGCGGGATGTTTCGGTTTTAGCGGCGACTATCGTAGTGCAAGTGCCCGACTTCGGCGTTGCTCGCCACCTCCTCTGCGGGGACGAAACGCTACAAATACGACAAAAGCTAGCAGCCGTGGAAGTGGCGGAATAGGTACCCGGCCATATCTGTGTGGCTTACGATCGAAACTTTGCTATTGGCTAGCCGCCCCGTAAAAGAACGAATTGCAGCAAACCAACAAACGGGTTTTCCTAGACAGGAGCAGGCTTTCCATCGCTTTCTCGGTTGATATAGAGTGAGCCAAGCGTTCACCTCGTCAGTGTTGTTTAAAAGCGGCAGCCCGTACATCTAGAAAAAAACTAGGGGTAATAGGTGGGGAGCACGTGTCGGATGGATCGTGAGGTTGGAGGCTGTGCATTCGTCCGTGCCGAAGTGGCAACATGTGGTATCCTAACGGGCAGATTACGGCCACGGCTGTAGGAGTTCAGGGAGCGCCAAGAACTTCCAGGTGCAATATGGAATGGGCAAGCGAGGGGTGCGATGTCACGCAAGGGACGGCGAACAAAAGTGTACAAGCCATTGGTCGGCTGGTTCCACCGAAATTTGATGGCCATTTGCACCTCGCCTGTATGATGCTATATATTATTTGGCAAAAAAGTCTGCTATGTATTTGAGGAGTATATCACTCAGTCTCTCTGTTTGGGTCATGTTTGCGCAAGGTGCGGGTCGGATGAGTATATCACTAAATCTCTCTGTTTGGGTCATGTTTGCGCGAGGTGCGGGTCGGATCGTTGCGTGACCGGCATTTGCGGAAACCTCCGTACTATGTACGAGTAGCCACGGTAAAGCACCCCCCGCCATCGGAACGACGAGCGTTGTGAGATCTATAGCCTATTATCTATGCACCCCGAGGGGCAACAAGTCAGCTCTGCATGCATGCCGCGGTGATCAAGGGTGGGAGGAGCAGGAGGCGGGTCTAGCAAAGCTAGCGACGCTACTCATATCTGGCAATGCAAGTCGTAGACTGAAGCAATTAACGTGCCCCTTCTACGTTTTTCACGTGCTGGCGTTTCTGTTAGTTGACTCTCCCTTTTGAGAGCGCCCAGTGAGCCCTGCTTACACGGCGTTGAGATGGTGAACCGACCAATCGCACAACGAAAGCATCAGATGGCGCCCACACCGTGCGCTATAGCAGCATTCGCAGCAGTAGGCGCGATCAACGTATATCCACAACTTGGTGTTTACTGTCGTGTCTTTATCATCCGTGAATCATGATGGTGATTTTTTTTCTTGTTCTCGAACGCCTGGCACGGTGAAATCACGACACGTTGTTTAGCTTTGCGATCAAGACTAGCTCACTTTCCTCAAGCTGAAGATAATGTGTGACCATATACACCATACACATCATACTCCCTAGGTCGGCTCGCACGTGTTTCTTCCCCCAGCCAGTCCAAGCGGTATTTCGGGCAGGAACAGGCAATGTATGCACCCGGCGATTAGCATCGGACGTCGACAAGCTCCAGGTTCTCATAATGTAAAGTACTCTGGGCACAGAGGGATTAAGGGGGAACAAAGTGGAGTCCACATGCTTCGAAGTATACCGAGAGTTGACTTATTGCATTGTATGTACGGTATATATTGGAGAGAATCTGCGTCACCCTTCATAGTTTGTCCCAGAGTGTCTACTGAGGGGAGGGGGGCGAAACACATAATTGTTGTTGGCTTGGTTGGGTCCGGCCGCGCCTCCATTTGCCCACCATGATCTGGAAATATAACGTTTGAAAACGTGATGGATGCCATTTTTCCCCGCGGTCCACGGAAAAAGGGTCAAACGCGCGAAAACGGAAGGAGCGGTGACAGACTAGCCATCTCGGCTGGTCCATTCAAAGCGCTCAACCTGGCAGTCTCGTCAGCAGCGGATATCTCCAGTCCTTCCCGTTTCCCGTACGATGCAGCTTCCCGAGACCGCCCTTCAATCAAACCCCTGCTCATCCTTGGGATCTACAACATCCCATGGTTGGCCCGTGCTACGATAGAGGTATCAGTTTTCGTCTGAAATGTTTTCTGAATGACGGGGCTCCTTAACCCAAACATCGTCGGAAATACGGCATTCCCCCCCACCTGATTCTCGCCGTTGTACCTAGGCCATGGGATTGCAGTTCTATTTTTCTCCAAATCAGCTCTGGGAGAGGTCTTAAGCTCCCAAATTGAGGAACACCTCACAAAAAAAAGTGGTTCCACGTCTATCGTAGCGCGCGTCCAGCATTTATTTCGCGCATCAACTTCCCCTTCTTGGCGTATTCGTCTTGGGAGCCCACTTCATCTCCCCACCCTACGTCCACCACCATCCCTGCCTTGAACTCTTCTAGTATACCCTACCCATTTTTGAACATTTTTCTTTAAAGAATCTCTTGCTTTTTTTATACCCTACGTGGCTAGCTACATCCGTCCCATGCGAATGCCCTAGTCTAATCGTCTAATCGTCTCGTCGTGAGCCCGCCAGGACAAGTTGGCACCCGAGTCAACACGTTCGGGTTATATTTTTTCGAGGGTGGGCGGTGTCGAACACAACGCAGGTCGTTAAAGCACATCGTTCGGCAGTTTCGCAAACGCGGACAAGGAGTTCGCGTGTCCTTCGATGTCCCCTCCCAAATACCAATGCTCCTACGCAGCTCAGCCCCCTGCCCCCATTCTTGGACACTCCGCGCAGAGCTAGTTCGGACAGGCACCACACGTCACTAAAACCAACCGGGGCGCGGGACCTAATACATGCCCTAGCCGCGGCTCCAGACAGACGCAGCCCCGACCTCAATGGCAGCTCTGGCCCAAGCCTCAAACCTCTAGCCGCAGCCCCAGCCCCGACCACAAGCTCGAGAATCCAAATACAGAGCTGGCCCAGTCTCTTGTCTCAGAAGGACTAAGCTATATGCCAGGTCCCGGCCTTGATTGAATCCTCAGCCCCAGCCCAAGCTCCAAACACACTGATGGACCCAGCCAAAGCCATAACCCCTGGTCTCAGCACTCCCACCTCAAACCTCGGCTCCTGGTCCAGTGTTGTCAGCGGCTGAAAGCACGGGAAGGGGTTAAACGATTGCCACCCCTCAGAATACCGCCCGCCTACGTAGCCGAGGTACACGCCCCTGACGCTACCGACACGACTCACAGAGGTGAGTCATTCTACGGTAGCTCCCCCAACTTTTCTTTCACGAAATAGCCGGTTTCGAAACCAGCTCACGGCCAAATATCCTGAAATTCGGTGCGCCTTGCCCCCCTCGACGTCACCGCGTTCGGCAGTCCTTTTTGCGAAAGAGAAAATACGTTTAAAAAAATATATTTTTCGTAGCATTGTTCCTCGTCTCGAGCAGCCATGAAACGTTCGCTAAAGAACATCGCTGATTTTGGGGGGGGGCTAACGTAGAATCAGTCAGGTATAGCATGAGTTCGGGTCTTAACGACGCTGCTCGGTATCACGAACCACTACTGACTACTACTGACTACTGACTACTGACTACTGACTACTGACTACTGACTACTGACTACTGACCACTGACTACTGACTACTGACTACTGACTACTGACTACTGACTACTACTACTGACTACTGACTACTGACTACTGACTACTGACCACTGACTACTGACTACTGGACGCGTGCCCCGACAGAGGCATATAACACTTTCTGCCGGAAACGGTTTCTGGATGACTGGACTCCTGAAACAAAAATCGTCGGAATTTCGTTTCTTTTTTTTCGCGCTGTTTTCGGAGCACAAGCTAGGCTGTCGAATAGTTTATCGAGTAGTGGCAGTTTTTTTTTCCCCTTGCAAAATCATTTATTTGAAGGTACAGGCTGGTTCACGTAAACATAAACAACTTTTTTCCCCGGAGAATGTCCACGCCATTTTTTCGATTCAGACCGTGAAAATTTGCGCACGCCTTTTGTGTGCCGCCATTGCGAAGACCTCACCTGTCGGGGGGGTGGGGAGGGGGGGGGGGGTCTGACCTTTCGTCAGTTAAGAATTTTTGGAACATGTGGCCCACCTAAGACTTGAACATTTCGGCGAAAAACAAAACAAAATAAAAAATCTCGGAGGTCAGGCCTCGGGATGGGCATATAGAACACGTGTTCAAAATTTTAGAGTACATTTAGTTCTCAAAAACGGCGTGCACTTTTGAACTTTCGTGCGTAAATATGAATAAGATATGTAATTTCCTATCAAATAACTTGGTTTTGGTCTAGGATCCAGTTTTTGCGCCAGATTCTGCTTAATACTGAACACAGGCAGGTCAGATTCGTCGATTTTTTGCGCGAAAATTTTCTGCAGACATGCCTTGGAGTACCTCCAACCGGGTTCGTGCAAAATGCGGCACAATTTTTTCTCGACTCTCGCTTGGAAAAAGCCTGAATTCTATTGAAGAATATGAAATCATTTCATTGGTCGATACGGGCTTTGCCCGTAGAGACAGCCCGAGGCCGTTAAAAAGAGCAACTGGCCAGATGTCACCCTCTTCCACTGGTCATTGATGAGGGGTCAGTATGATACCAAATATTCACCCTTTTGGCTGGATACTACGAGCGGCAGTCGCCGGGGAGAGAATTTTTGTTTTTTTTTTACGTGAACCAGCCTGTATCGAAAAAAAAACTCTCGCAGGGGGGGGGGAAGACGGTGCACACCCGCTACCGTAGAAGGCGTCACCGACGCACGGTACGATAGAGGTACATAGCACTTCTGACTGATTCTACGATAGCCCGGGGCCCCCAAAACCAGCGATTTTCTTCAATGAACGTTAAAAACATGAGGAAAGATGCTATCAACAAAAAGGTATCTCTCCGTGTACATTTTTACGTGCAAAGATCGATCGAACGATGACGTCGGGGTTTCAAGGGACGCCGTGTTTCAGGAGGTACGGCCGGGAGAAGTTGGTTTCGAAACCGGCGATTTCGTTGAAGAAAAGCTGGGGGGGGCTACCATAGAAAGACTCTTCTTTTATTTTGTACCAAAACGCGTCCTGAATCACGGGCTCCTTAACGCCTTCAGTACTGGAAACCCTTTTGGGGAAAAAGTTACTTGAAGATAGCATAGGGGGGATTTATGGGCTCTAGATGGGCTATAACCCAAAATCATCCGGAGATTTATTTCAAGTTATTTGTTGCATCAAAAAGTGTTTTGTCTGTATATGACTACAGGAGGACACGGGATTATTCTTCGGGTAGGGTTTCCATTTTTTCTCCCCAGATCTTCGATCAGTTGTCCGGCTCGGCTGGGTCATGGAGGCTCCTCGAATGAGAAAGAAGCCGCAGAAAGTAATTCGTGTGCACCTGTGCAGTAGCATGCGTCCACCAAAACTCGGCGTGCATGCTGCCTGCCAATACGTGCCTGTCATCATCATGCATCATCCTCTCTGGCATAAGGCTGGACGACGTTTCTGCCGATGCGCATGCCACCAAAGATAGGGGAACTCCTCCCGTTGTCGC
Organism: Undaria pinnatifida; assembly: GCA_012845835.1. Lineage (NCBI taxonomy): Eukaryota > Phaeophyceae > Laminariales > Alariaceae > Undaria > Undaria pinnatifida. The sequence goes on from JABAKD010000029.1 coordinate 7,027,494, forward strand.
AAGGTACGATAATCCCTCCCCCCGTGGTACAAGGTGTGAGGTTCCCCGCCCGCCTTGCTACAAGGTACGAGGCTCCCCACCCCGCTTGTCACAAGGTGGGCCCTTGCCACCAAATGGAGGATCCTGCCCTTTGCCACAGGGAAGGGCCACTTCCCACCTTGCTCTGAGAAGGGGGGGACCTTCCCCCTCGCCCGGACTTGGGGGCCTCTCACCCTCTGTCACAAGGTAGGGAACCTCCCCCGTAGCCTAAAAGCGGGAGAACTTCGCCCCTCTACCACAAGGGGGAGGCGGGGGGCTTGCGACAACAAGTGGGACCCCCCTTCTTGCCTCAACATGGGGGGCTCCTTTTCTTGCCACAAAGTGGGACACCCGCCATTGTCACAATGAGGGTGGCATCCTCTGCTGTTGCAATCGGGGGGGGTGGAAGAGTAGCCCATCGTCTGTGCAACCCTTTTCTTAAGGCCCACAAATGTACGGCGATGCAAGGGGAAGACTCCCCCACTCGCCACGCGGGGGGGGGAGAGAGGGAGCTCCCCACCCTCTGGACACTTTCGATGCCTTCGATGGCTGAGGGGGGAATACCTTCTGCACTAGAATCGCTGTACACGTTTACGGTCAACACAGACAGGAAAGGCGGTGCCAGAGCCCTTTCTTTGCGCGGTTTTGGCGAGCACCTCAACTATTACGCTGTCATTGTAGGAGCTCTTCGATCAAGACGAAAGCGTTTCTGAAGCTGACGAAAGGTTGCTATTGTCTCGCTTCTTCCTGAGGCCGGATTTTGTTCTTTAACAATCAATCAGCGCAGGAGGTTTTCGTCGGCAAGCAATCGGTAGTGGATGCTCGCAGCGCATAGCATCGGACGACCCGACGTGTTAGGTCCTCGTGTGATCTGCCCGCGGAGGAATCGAGGTGGAATCTACATGCGACACGAGCAGTGGGGAGATGTGCGTTGTGCGATATTTAAACAATGTGATTTCCTCAGACAGCTACGCACAGACCATGGAAGGCCGACACACTACTGATATCAATGCGAGTTCTACACATGAAAACGTGAGCTACAATCTACTCTGAACGTATTGGAGTCTGGTGTAAGCAATGCATCGCACAAGCCATCTTCTCGTTTCTTCCCGATGGCATGATCGCAGCACTGTGTATGATTGGCGTCGTTCAGGCTTTGTTTTGTCTGCCCTCTACTCTCCTTCAGCCTCGATGGTGCCTCGTGTCCGTCGATCAGCATGGATCTGTAGTTGAAATATAACAATGCCAAGCACAGCGGTACACCCTACACGCTGTAATAGATGGACACAGGGAAAGATAACTGTAGAACGCGTGATCTAACTCTTGCCGATTGTTGAGACGGTGCAAACAGATTGATCGGTACCCAATACCAGTTCACTGTCGAGAGAGAATGCAGAAGTTGGCTCCCTCCCCCTCTGTGGTATGGTCCAGAGGGTCAACAGGAAGAAAGCGTCCATGCAGAGGGTTGTTCTGCTGGGTCTGATCTAGTCTGTTCAGCACGATCGCCGGCGAAGCGGTCAAGAAAACTCCACTATTCCAATCAGAAAAAGGGTTCAAAACGCCACCACATATGTGCGAAGAGAGATATCGCCGCGATCACGCAAGTACGCAAAAGCGCTCGGACGAAAGACGGAGTGGCGAGTGGCGAGAGGCACCTATAAATCCTATTGATTGGCGCGGTGCACATCCTTCAAGCCCCTTTGGCAATGGGTACCGGCTGTTCTCACCTATATCTTGTATAATACAACTCTGTGATGCCCTCCTACGGTGTTAGCCCTTTTTCCGCGTCTTGGCCCAGTCGCATGAACCGATATAGTAGAGTTGGGGTTTCCTCTTCATGGTACCCGCCACTTATCCAACCAACCTCCACCATTCCCGCCCTCTAGTACCTTTCTCGCTTCGCCCTCTTTCTCTGAAGCCAGTTTACATACGAAACATGTTGATTCCGAATCCATTCCGTAGATAAATTACCGTACGTAGTCACGTGTGTTGGTTTATAAATTTCTTTCGTGCGTGGTTGGTACGAAAGACACCAGAGTTTACGTTATTCTTCACAGTTTCGCACATGCGGAGGAGACGCTTCTGTCATGAGATGTCTCTTGTCAACTTCCAGTGTTCGGACAACTCAGCCACTGCCCATACATGTGGACCCTGCGCGCAGGCCTGGTTCGGACTGTCGCCACACATGATTGCAGTAAATCCAGGCCCCGACCTTATTTCAAGCCTCAGTTCCGACTCACTAGTCCAAGCCCCATCTTCAACCCCAGCGCCTAGCCAAACCTCAGCTCCCGCTCAAGTCCATATCTGCGACCCAGCTCCACCTTCGGCCTAAGTTCCAACCCAAGGCCCAGCTCCATTCCAAACCCCAGCTCAAGACCTCAACCCAGACCCAGGCCCAGAGCGAGCCCTGACCCCAAACCTTCAGCCCGAATGCCTGCCCCTCAGACCAGATCCCGGCCCCAGTACCGACCCAAGCCCCAGCATGAGCCCCAGGCTCGATACAAGTCCCATCTCTAGCCCGCTTTCCGGTCCCAGCCGCAATCCCTCCTCAGATTCAGTCTAAGCTTCAGTTCCAGCCCCGGGGCGAATCCCAGTCCCGGCCTCAGCTCGGCCCCAGCAACATCCTCAACCATAGCCGCGACCCAAGACGGGGTACAGCACCAACCCCAACCCCGACACCGGCCTCTACTCTGGTCACAGCTTAAGCCACAACAAATCCTTCTAGATAAGCCCCAGCCTCAGCCCCAACCTCGACCCAAGCCCCAGCTCTATCCAATGTCCCAGCCCCAGACTGCTCAATGTCCCAACCCTAGCCCCGGTCCTAGTCCCTAGCCCAGTCCCAGTCCAGATCCACTTCAAGCCGCAGCCTCAGCCGCAGCCCCAACCCCCAGACCAAACCCTGGCGCCAGCCCTACCCCTAGTCTCAGTGAATGTCGTGCCTCATCCCTTAGCCTCAATTGCATCCCTAACTCCAGCCTTGACACAAACCCCACCTCCAGTCCAAGCCGCTGCCCCAATCAAACCCCCAACTCTAGCCCCAGCCCCAACCCCAGCCTCAACCTCAGCCTCAGATCCAGTCCTGGCCTCAGCCTCAATGATGGGGTGCTTAAGCGATGCTTTCTCTGAGCTGTGTATCTAATCAGCGAGGAACATAAGCCCCAGTGCCAGCTCCGACCCAATCCAGCTCCAGTCCAGGTGTCAGCTCAAACTTAACCTGAGCCCCAACCCCAGCCTCCATTCAGGCCCAAGATCCAGCGCCAACCCCAGGTCAAGCATCGGTGACAGCCTCCGCCTCAGCCCCGTCCAAACCCAAGCCCCAGCTCCAGATCCAGTACACAAGCCCTAATCCCAAGCCCATCATTCACCCAGCCCCGGCTCTGGCTAAAGTCCAAGCCAAAGCCGTAGCCACAGCCGAAGTCACAACCACGGCCTCAGGCCCATTCCCAGGCTCAGGCCCGGCCCCAACGTCGATTCAAGCGCCAGCTTCAGCCCCAGTCCCAACGCAAGTCCCAGCTTCAGTCCAACCCCCATCTCCAGCCATAGCCCGGTCTCAAGCCACATTTCCTGTCCAAGCCCCAGGTCCAGACCCAGACCCAAACACAACCGTGAGCCTCAGACTCGGCCTGACCCAATCCAAGATAAAATCCCAGCCCCAGCTCCACTCACAGTCCCAACCACAACTACGCCCACAAATACTATAACAACAGCCACAGCCACAGCCAACAGCCACAGCCACAGCCACAAGCCACAGGCACAGCTACAATCACAGATATAGTCACAGCCCCTGCCCCGGCCCCGACCCCAGCCCCACGCCTAGCTTTCGATTCCAGCTCCAGTCCTTGCCCCAGTCTGAACCCCTTCCAGAGGCCCAGCCCTGGCCCCAGCACCAACCTCAGCCCTAACCACAGTCTCAGTCGCACCCAGACCCGGGTCCATGCCCAAGCCCGAGCCCCGAGTCTCAGCCTCAGCCCCAACCCAAGCACTAGTTGCAGGCCCAGATTCAGCCTCAGCCTGACCGTCAGTCCAAGTCCCGGACTCAAGTCCCTGGTACAGTCCAATTCCCAGACCCAACCCTGACCCAGGCCCCAGCCCCAGCCCCATCTCCGGTCCCCGTCCCAGCTCCAGTCCAAGAGGCAAGCTACAATAGAGGGGAAACTAGTTAATTACCATGTTCCTGACACGAGGTGATTTGTTGCTCACCCAAAACACCGACGTTGGGATACTACACTGTTTACGCTCAACCTGGTAAAAATTTCCAATGGTTACGGTCATACACTGGGTACAACCATGAATAACAAACGAGAATGAAAACTTTTCTGGGTAATTCCCCAGTTGATGGGACCTGTCCGTCAGATAAGTTTCACCTAGCGAGTACCCCACCTACCTTGCTGCCTTGGCATGACTCCCCAGCTCAGCCAAGCTCCAGCCCCAGTCCCATTCCCAACATCCAGCCGCATCTAAGGCCATCTCCAGTACAGCCCCGCCCCGGCGTCAGACCTAATCCCGCCCTAAGGCCCGGCCCTAGTCCGAACCTTTGCCCAAGTTCTAGCCCCAGCCCCAGCCCCAAACCCGGTCCTCTCCCAGGTCCCCGCCTCGACCCCAGCCCCATCACAACCCCTCAGCTCCAGCCCAAGCCGCAGCACCAGCCACACAAGCCACTACTACCGCCACTGCCCCAACCACAGCTCCATTCACAGGCCAGTCCCAGTCCCAGCCTCAGTCCCTGCCATAAGCCAAGCCCCAAGCCCCAAGCCCCAAGCCTCAGCTCCAATCAAAACCCAAGCCCCGGCTCCAGTCACGATTACAGCCAGAGACAGAGCCAGAGACACACACAGACACAGACGCAGACACAGACACAGACACTGACATAGACACAGACACAGACACAGACACAGACACAGACACAGACACAGACACAGACACAGACACAGACAGAGAAACAGGACCCATGCTACGATAGAGGTAGAACTTTTCGTCTGAAATGTTTTCTGAATGAGAGGCCTCCTTAACCCAAAATCGTCGGAAGCAGGCAATTTTTCTTCATGATTCTTCGTTGTATACCTAGGCCATGAGACGTTTCATCTCACATCAGTTTTATTTTCCTCCAAAGACGCGTGCTACGATAAAGGTGCACCACGTTTTTTTTTTAGGTTCTCCTCGGTTTTGGGAGCTTAATACTCCTCTCAAAAACTGATTTGGAGAAAAGCAAAACATCTACCAGATGAAAAGGCCCATAGTCTAGGTACACGACGAGAATCACTGCAAAACGAATTACCTATTTCCGGCGATTTTGGGTTACGAGCCCCGTCATTCAGACACCATTTCAGACCAACAGTGATACCTCTACCGTAGCACGCGTCCACAGACACAGACACAGATACAAGTACAGACACAGATACAGACGCAAAATACAGGTATAGATACAGGCACAGGCAAATACACGTCAGCCCAGTCCCAGTGGGGTCTCAATCCCAGCTTTAGCACAGACTCAGACCCCGGCGTTTGAACCGACACAGCCCAGTTCCTTTCCAAGCTTGGGCCCTAGCCCTAGACCCGGCCTCAGCGCTGGCTCCGACCTGAGGCCCAGCTTCAGTCCAACTCCAGCCTAAGCTCCAGCCCCAGCCCTAGCCCTAGCCCCAAGCCCAACCCCAGTCCCAGCTCCAGCTCCAGCTCCAGCTCCAGCCCCAGCTCAAGCTCCAGCCCCAGCCCCAGCCCCAACCCCAGCCCCAGTGCTTTCTTCAGCCTCAGCCCCATTGCTGACCCAAGCTCCAGCCTCAACCCCAAATTTTTCTTGAGTCGCGGCCCCTGTCCAAGCCTCAACCTAAGCCCCAGCTCCGATCGAAGCCCCAGTTCCAGTCCAAGCTACACTCCCAGCTTAGGTTCCAGCTCCAGCTCCAGTCTCAGCGTCAGCCTCAACCCCACCCTCATCTTCGTTCCCCATTTCGGCCACAGTCCCGACCCGAGGTCCAATTCCAGCCCAAGACCCAGCCCCGACCCTACCCTCAACCTTAGCCCCAGCCCAGGAGATAACCCAGTCCCTACCACAGCTACAGGTTCTGTCACATCCACAGCGACAGCCCAATCCCTGCTCCAGGAAAGCCCCAGCCCCAGGCGCAGGTGCCAGCTTCAGCCTAAGCTCCATCTTCAGCGCCAGTCCCTGCCCAAAGCCTCCGTCCCAGCTCCAACCCAAGACCCACCTCCTTGCCTCCAGCCCCAGCCCCAGCTCCAGCCGCGGTTCCAGCTACAGCCACAGCCACAGCCACAGTCAAAACCGAGGCTATGGCTCACAGCTACAGACTCAACCACGGTTACTGCTAAGCCCCACCCGCAGCCCCAACCCCAGCCCTGACCCAGTCCTGACCCAGCCCAGCTCCAGTCCGAACCCTAGCTCCAGCACCTACTCTAACCTCAGCTCCAGCCCCAACCCCAACCCCAGCTCCAGACGAAGGATCACGCTCCGACAGAATGGGTAGCTTTTTCTTAGGAGGTTCCTGGCGTGAGGAACTTTTCAACTTCACCCCAAACACCGACGTTGGGACGTTTGAACCATCCGATACACGCAACCCGACGAATAATCCCCCAAGTTAAACGCACAGCCAACACATCTGAAAGATACGAAACAGAGGACTGCAAAGCATTTCGGTTGGCTCCTCAGTTGAGAGGGCCCGACACTCACATTGTTTGGTGGACCAAGGCTACCAACTCTGGGGGGGGTCATTTTTCCGGCCTATATTTTTTTGCGGCTCAATCGCTGTCACTCGCGCGAGTAACCCCCCTTTCTTCGTACCGGTCTTAAGCGGCTTTCGTGCTCTGTTTTAACTCTGCGGTGTGAATCCGCAACGGACTGGTTATAGCTACGCTACGCCAAGCGGATGGCCTAAAGAGTTTCGCCGGCGAGGTACAGAGTCACTCCTGCGAGTGGTTCAAATCCAGTAGCGGCGAGAATGGGGGAGCTCCTGCTGCGGTAGCCCCTTGGTCGGTGCGCGAAAAGATCTCATCTGCCGTGGAATGGCTCTCAAGCCCAAGGCCAAGCCGACGCGTGCTACGATAGAGGCGCACCACGTTCTTTCCGAGGTTTCCTCAATTTTGAGTGCTGAAGACCTCTATACCAAAACCGATTCGGAGAAAAAAAAAAAAAACTGCTACCGGATGAAAAATGCCATGGCCTAGTACCACAGCGAGAATCATGCAAAACAAAAATGCCTTAGACTGATTCTACGATAGCCCCCCCCCCCCAAAAAAAAACAGCGTTTTTCTTTAACGAACGTTTTCATGGCTGCTCGACACGAGGAAGGATACAATTGAAAAAATAGTATCCATGTAATTCCTTGTGTGCAAAGGTCTGTCGATCGACGACGTCGGGGTGTCGAGGGACACCGTATCTCAGGAGATACGACCGGTAGCTGGTTTTGAAACCGGCGATTTCGTTAAAGAAAAGTTGGGGGGGGAGGGCTACCGTAGAACGACTCTTTCGCTATTTCCAGCGATTTTGGGTTAAGGAGCTCCGTCATTCAGAAACCGTTACAGACGAAACGTGTTACCTCTATCGTAGCATGCGTCAGCTCCAGCCACAACCCCAGCCTCAGTGCCAGTCCTGATCCAAGCGCCAGCTCCACCGCCAGCTTCAGTCCGAGCCCCAGTCCGACCCCGCCAATAGCCTAGTCCGGTCCCTGAGCCAAGCCCAAGCCCCGGTCCCAACGCCACCAAGAGCCCTAGTCTAAGGGCCGTTCCTACTGCCGAACGCAAAAAAAAATCACGAACCCTGACAAAAATGTTGACCGCGCTTTCGAAAAAGTTTAAATTACTGATATATATCGCGTTTTCAAAAATAAAACCGCGTTTTCTCTGTGAGGAATGCTATCGTCAACTAGGATGGAAAATTCCAAAACGATTCAAACTCCGGATTCCTGACAAACAGCACGATTCTCGAAAAATTCGGGTTTTGCTTTGTAACGATTCCTGCCATTAATAGGGTTTGCTAAGAACGTCCCTAAGCTCCAGCCCCGGCCCAAACCCTGGCCCACAAGCTCCAGACCAAGCTCTACTTCTACAAGCAGTCCCAGTCCAGGCTCCGTACCCAGGCCACTTCCAGCCCCAGCTCCAACTCCATTTTTACTCCAGCTCCAGCTCCAGCGTCAGCTCAATCCCGAGCTCACTCCGGTACAAGCTTCAATACCCACTTCTGCTCGAGCCTGTCTCCACCCCAGCTGTAGCCCCGACTCAAGCCTCAGCCTCAACCACAGCCGCTCAATCGCAGTCCGAGTTCAAGCCCCACCTTCTGCCCCAACTCCAATCCCAGCTTCCGATCCAACTCCAGCACCAGCACCAGCGTTAGTACTGGTACCATCATAGAAATATCTGTGGGTGTCCCAACCACGGCAACGGACGTCGTAGGTCAAGCCGTGGACCCAGTCCAATGGCACTTTCTTCGCGGCATGTACGTGTGCCGTCGTTGTAACATCCAGCCGGTACCATCACCCACATATGTGCTTCCGATTGCATATGTCCGAGAAGCGGAGCAACCAACCAGTTGACGTGATGATGAAGAAGCGTGCCTTCTACTCTGTTCGACCACGTTATTGGGTCATGCGATACGTGCACCGCAAAGGAAAAGGGCCTCGGCCATGATTGTACGGGCCCTTTTCATGGTGGGGGCCGAGCGATGGGAAAGCTCAGAGGTCCGTGCACAAGGAACGGCTTCGTTTGAAGCGCGCGGGGGGGAGGTGCTGGGGGGTACTCATTTGTTGTTTTATCCTTAAGTTATTTTACCGTTGACCACACGCGTCTCCTTCCGAGACGGAGCGCTGTTCCTACGCCTACTAGAGACCCCTCCAACAATTTGGGCGGTCAGTACGTTTCTTCCGTTGCATCAAACGTTTAGATGATATTGTCCCCTTTTTGTTTGACCGTCTGTGGACACTGTCCATCTCTTAGAGTAGCGATCATGCTCTCGATACTGTCTACAGTGTACCAAACCTATCCATATCACATCCGACTATTTTCGTCGTTGGAGAGGCCGGGGGGGGGGGGGGGGGCGGAAACTCGCTATATTAAACCGGGCCTTGGGTACCGCGGCGTTTCTGGTTGCATGGGAAATAGAGGGCACGGGAGGGAGGGAGGGAGGGACGGAGGGAGGGAGGGAGGGAGGGATGCTTATGTTCCTCCAGGCGGGGGCTAGGGAGAGCTTGCTACTGCGGTGCCGACGGTAGCGCGAATGACAACGCCTGGACCCGCTGCGCCGCCGTCCCGAAAGCGCTGGCAGGTTATCCATCGACGAAGATACACACCTTCGTTGGTTGGTGCTGAGGATGAACAGGGGGCAGGACGTGCGATCGATGGATTGCTGACCGCCCAAGATAAGAAGACGTTCGATCTCGACGACGGCTAACTTCTCAGAAGTCTTCTCGCTGAAGCGTCGGTATGGTTCCGATGTGTTGTCCGGTTACCACCTTTCAATAAAAAAGAGTTTAAGGACCACTTAAAAGCAATCAACAAGAAGGGGTTGGCGAGGTAGATGGGTAGGTCAACCCAGATAGACTCGAACAAATCTATCATGACTCTGTTAGTGCTTGGTATGTTTTTAAAACATACCAAGCGCTAACAGAGTCATGCCATGTTTGTTCGAGTCTATCTGTTTTTATACCTAGCGCTTACATAGTAATGCTAGATTTGTTCGAGTCTATCTGGGTTAACCTACCCATCTCCCTCGCCGAACCCTTCTTGCTGATTGCTATTACAAGCGCTAACATAGTCATGCTAGATTTGTTCGAGTCTATCTGGGTTAACCTACCCATCTTCCTCGCCAAACCCTTCTTGTTGATTGCTTTTTAAGTGGTCCTTAGACTCTTCGATCGGTACAAACCCTTCTTGTTGATTGCTTGTAAGTGGTCCTTAACCTCTTCTCAAATGGGTAGGTTAACCAGATAGACTCGAACAAATCTAACATGATTCATGTTAGATTTGAAGAAGAAGGGTTTGGCGAGGGAGATGGATAGGTTAACCCAGATAGACTCGAACAAATCCAACAGGATGTAACCCAGATAGACTCGAAAAATCCAGATAGACTCGAACAAATCTAGCAGGATGTAACCCAGATAGACTCGAACAAATATAACAGGATGATACATCCTGTTAGATTTGTTCGAGTCTATCTGGGTTAACCTACCCATATCTCTCGCCAAACCCTTCTTGTTGATTGTTTTCAAGTGGTCCATTCATGTGACATTTGTTCGAGTCTATTTGGGTTAACCTACCCATCTCCCTCGCCAAACCCTTCTTGTTGATTGCTTTTAAGTGGTCCTTAACCTCTTTTTTAATGAGAGGTGGTAACAGGACAACATATCGGAAGCATACCGACGATTCGGCGAGAAGTGTTTTTAGAAGTTCGCCGTCGTCGACATCGAACGTCTTCTTATCTTGGGCGGTCAGCAACCCATCGGCTATGGTCAAGATAACATCAATACTACGGAATGGTTCAAAATTAGGGGCATCAAGGGGCGGACGTTCGGCCTGGTGTTCGCTGTTCTTGCCGTCGAACGGGCTTTGCCCAAGCCCGGCACGTTCGAACGTGTATGGGATGCCATGGACAATGAAGGCATTCTCAAGAAGACGTTGATGGGTAACCCCGACGCTTTCACGATGGAGGGTATCAAATTCTTCGGCAGACCTAAACCGGACGTAATCCAGAAAATGGGTCTGGATCTGCCGCCACTTCTTTGGTAGTTGAGAAAGCTGACGCAGAAATTACTGCGGCACACGGTCGCTCGACTACCGATTACTTGATCGAGACACATGCTTGTAGGCATCGGCGCCATCCGCGCTCATGCGGCCGATGCCTACAAGCGTGTGTCTTGATAAAGTAATCGGTAGTCGAGCACCGTTCGCCGCAGTAATTTCTGCGTTAGCTTTCTCAACTGCCAAAGAAGTAGCGGCAGATCCAAACACTTGATGGTTAAAAATAGCACGGGTGGCGAATCTGAGCCAGGCAGCAGGGACTCCGAGCCGGGCAGCGGGAACGACGAATGTGCAAAGAGTGGAAGGCGCGGCCATCCTATTATACTGTTACCTTAAAATATTGGTTCGTTGAACCTGTTACCTTATACGTTTGGTATGTGTTCGATTGCTGGGGGGGCTCCTCAACTGAGGAGCTACCCGGAGTAGCCATAGCCGTCGTTTGTGTGAGATACATACTGGCGTTTTGCTATTACTTTAATCAATATGGGCTCCTCAAAACTGTGGAGCTGCCCACAAGACGTGCACACACTATGTACCAAAGATCGCGGCACCCAGTACAATAATATTCAGTCTCGCTGATAGCTTATATTGTAGCTTATATTGAGTAAACAACATGTACTGGTTGTCTGGGGGCTCCTCAACGTCGGAGCTCCCGTAGCCGATGCTTTTCTCCTTGTTTTTTTCACTCAGAATTTCGTGTATCTTTCTCAACCAGCAGGCAGGGGACTATTTGCGAGTGTACAATTACATGTATACTGGAGTTGTCGGGGGCTCATCCACTAAAGAAACTCTGCCCGATGCCCTCCTTGTTTCTTGGTCTTTTGTCTGGCGAGCAGGCCAGATCCCGTGCCGGGGGGCGATCAGCGAGTCCGCAACAGAGCGCAAACCACTTCCTCCCAAGGGCCAAGGTGCACGCACGCCCCTATTCCAAGTATACGTCATCCCTTAGATCAATATTGAGGGAAAAAAATGTGATGTGGTTGTCTTGGGGATAAAAAACAGTTATAAGCTGGTTGGGGGATAAAAAATGTACTGGTTGTCTGGAGGCTCCTCAACGTAAGAGCTCCCGTGGCAGGTGCCCTTTTCCTTGGTTTTGCTCAGAATTTTGTGTAAAAAACGTTTACGAGTTGTTTGGGGGATAGAATATGTGTACTGGTTGTCTGAGGGCTCCTCAACGTAAGAGCTCCCGTGGTGTCGCTGATAGACCAGAGAGTAAAAGCAACGTCTGTACTGTGGGGCTCCTCAACTTAAGAGCTCTTTGCGATGCTTTCATTGTCGGGGCTCTTGTTTGAGTTAACCTTTAGGACGCGAATCTAACCGCATATACTCCCTTCTTTTGCTGACGCACGAACGGCACAGCACCAAGGCGATAGCAGGCCGAAAACGCAAACTGAAGGATGAGATAGACTACGCAAGTGGTGATAGCGGCTTCGACAGCGCGGAAGATTCTGACCATTTCCAGGGCATGCCATCGATTCCGTCGGCGACGGCAGCGGTCTTACCTAACCGCCCGGCAACGTCGGCTTACCTAAGAGCCCCGACATCGACGACGCTGAAGCAGGGTAAATCGACTTATCATCCATGGTTTGCGTGCTAGTTCTCTTCGTTTCGTTTACGCCGCACACATTACCACTTAGAACAACACTTCGCTGGACTCTTCTTGTTTCGTCTACTTCGCTCTTTCTGCTCGATGAAAACGCGTAATCACACAGATATTCACACAGATACGTCGAGCTCATCATCCAGCCACGGACTATGGCGCCGATTGTCTTCGTGCGCAGACGGGGGCACTGAATACAGTCACCTACGCGGCCAAAGAAGCGTGGAAAGACGACGGACAGAAGGTTGGGCAGGGCGACTTGATGAGCAAATTCTTCGACATCAACATTGAACTGCCTGGTGTTATTTCAACATGCCCCACTACCTTACGAAAAGTGCGGAGCAGGCGACCAGCATGGGCACGGTGTATGTCACCATATGCCTGGCGTCCTCAATGGTGAAGGCAGCGAAGGCGACCCGAAACGACTTGTGTGATGCATCTTTTTTTTTTTTTTTTTTTTTTTTTATCCTCCGGCGGATGGGGAAAAATAAAGCTTTAGCTCACCACACTTCCGCGTATTTTCATACGCGTCGTGTGTCGATTTAACTCAGTTGCTTTCGTAGCCCAACGCTAGCTGGCGCACCCTTCGAGTCCCATTGTAGGTATAGCGTAAGCTGTCCCTATCAGTGGTCTTCGGATACGTGTGATGTATCGAGTCTCGATACACGTACGCTATACACTACGGGGGACTGGTATGGGTCGTTGGTAGACCTGGTCGAGGGTAAACGTGGGACCAAGTTCCCTTCAGTCCCGACCGCATGGGAAATGCAGCAAGACGCCGTTTCTGCCGGCCGAATGGACCGCAGTTCTCCGCGGGGGAAGTCCAGCCGGTCTAGAGTGGGTTAATCGGGGGAGGTCGAGCCGACCGGCCCAGGGCGGGGGAACTCGAGGCGGCTAGTAGGGGAAAGTCTAGCCCCACCTGGGTGGAAGGCTAGTCTATGATTTCCTGGAGGCTTCCACCTTTTTTGTCTTTTGCCGCTTGTTTTAGAATCGAGTTAAATTTGCATGTGGAACACCCCTTGCGTATGGCGTTGTGGCGACATCTCATCCAGAGACTCCGCGACTGTTGACTGTACACCTCTGGTCGATTGTACTCGCTACAACCCGTTAGACCAGGGGTACGGTCGCTGTCTCGGGTATACAGGCCATCGTATATACGCTTGGCTTATACAATGTTCAGGTACTCAGTTCGTGCTGTGTCAAAGTAAAGTAGGGGGTTTGAAGGATCTGATTTTTTAGTTGAGTCATTGGGCTTCTCAACAAATGAACCTCCGCATGCTTGTTGAGGTGAAAATGTTCGGGTTTAGCATGTCGGCGCGGAGGGTGTATTGATTTGCGAGCATGCCGTGGGTGCTTAGGGGGTAGCCAGTATCCTTGTCTTGCGTTTGACAATTGCGTTTGTTTGTTGACAATTTTTTTGTTGTCAGTATTGGTCGGAGCGCGGATGCCAATGTGTTTTGTAACACGACACAAGCATGCATGCCGGACACGCGCCGAAGACGTGATAATAGCTTAAGCCGTGCGGATTCTACACCCTGCTGCTTTATTTGGTTGTACAGTAACTAAACCTGTATTGAATTGTGTTATTGTGCCTGTCGAGGGTGTGTCGGGCATCTAAAGGAAAATGAAGAGATTTATTAAGGGTTGAGCACTCCTCTCTCTACTAGTAGTGGTAACAAGAACCGGGGGGGGGGGGGGGGGGGGGGGGTAGAAGTGTTTGGCGGTTAGGTTTTGCCCCGGGGGGGGGTTATCGACCGAATTTTGCTCTTGCACGGGGTTACGTTAGTCAGGCATTACATTTTTAGAGGGCACACCCACCAAAATAAGTTACCACTGGCTGTACGTCATGTATATAGAAATTGCCAGTACTACAGCAGTAGAACGGGACCTCAGTATGTGCGTCTGTAGGTCAGCGTCTTCTCAAAGCGTATTTTATGGTTCTATATGACAACGATCTAAAAGGGGTAATACCGTAACTGACACAAGATAACACACCCCGGTGATAAACATTTTGGGGTTTCAACATATTATCAACGGGTGTGGTATCCTGTGGGGGGGGTGATATATTGTGTACCCCGGGTGATAAAGTCCAGCTCACAGGGGGCCTAAGGGGGGTGTGATAAACCAAGGGGTGTGATAGGACGTCCGAACACCCACAAGGTGTGTTTGTGGGTGATAAAAAGTGGGTGTGATAGCACGTCCGAACACCCACAGGGTGTGTTTGGGGGTATGATAAAAGCGGGTGTGATAACAATTGAACCGCTGCTGCCGCACACTTGAAGGGGTGTGGTATGCCTGCACGAACACTTGCAACTGCCCCGCACACCTGCTGTAGGTACCTACCAGTGATACTGGAATGTGGTAAAACAAAGGGGCCCAACCTAGGTGACGAAACTCCTTAGCACATGGCCTCGGCGATGACTCAACCCCCTCAACGCCGAAGAAATTTTTAAATAAAATACGGGCTTGGATAGGAGCATAAAAAATAAAATATACCTAAATCGAAGGTAGCTCGCCCGATATGATACGAGGCGGTGGCTGCGCCATCCGTCCTGCCCCCACACAAAAGTGGGCTGCCGCTACCTACCTCGCTATCGGTACGACCAAAAAAGAGTTACGCAGAGACACCACGACCAAAAATCGAAGCCACAAACCACAAATCTCACTACGATATCACCGGGGTGTGTTATCTTATGTACCCCGGGTGATAAATCGACGGTTTGTCAGAAACGCCCAAAATTATCACCGGGGTGTCGTATCCTGTGGGGGGGGTGATTTTTCATGTACGTACGGGTGATATCTCGTGTCAGTTACGGTAATGAATACAAATTCAGTATAATTTCCACAGTTCAACTGTTGTTGTTGTCTTGTACGTACATCTTGTTCGCCAGCTTGGTGTTCTGTTTGTTTGCTCTTGTTCGGCGGCGAGACAAACTTTGGAACTCCGCGTACATTTCGAAAGACCAGCAACCAATCTTTAAGCCCGCGTATATTAACATTGTAGCCTCGCACCTCCAATTGCACCTCGGTGTTTCGAAGCATCGATGGGCTATGATGGAAATATTTCGTATGTACGGGCTTGTTGTGGCGTTCTTCGATGCCTATAGACTATATACTCGCGTATGTATGGTGTGCTCTTTACCAGATTTGAGTCGGCGACTTGTTATAACCCGTGTGTATTGTGCGTATGCACAACACTTGTAGAGCGCAATATATGGTAAGGGCATCCATCTTGGGGGCGTAAAGAGCATCAGAAAATTTAGGGTGCACCTCTATCGTCGTGGCGCGCGTGTTCGAACGGGGCGTCAGCGTCCCTTTCTTTTTTTCGTTTTAATCATCGTTCGCTTCACGTCGAGCCGTAGCGCCATACCAGGTACTGGCACACGGCAGGGTGACAAAAAAGACGGTGCGATATTGGCTGGTGGATGCCGTGCTCGACGCATCGAGTACAGCGTACATGACGAAAGTGTAGTACATACGGAGTATATATTTTAATTTTATAATATGCGGCACAGCCTTCTTCCAGTTGCGCACTTTCAGCTGAATTTTATAGCCGGTATTTATACGCTTTTTATATTTCATAAAAATGCTTCAAGGACGTCAGCCGTGAGTTCGACGAATTTCGGGTCAATAGTCGTTCATATCATACGTGGAAGACGGGTGCAGTACCGCAGCACGAGCAAAAACTACAAAAAAAACTAAAATCCAATCCAGGTACAACTTGTAAAAGCCTAGTCTATAAAGTTAGTTACCAGATACGGCGGTTCTGCTCGAGACCTGGCGGGCCACCTGCACTATCTGAATTTTTGGTGGAAGCTCGTGAAAGCTTCCATGGAAACTTCCATCGAAGCTTCCACGGAAGCAACTTCCACAAAAAAAGCTTCCACGGAAGCTTTGACGCGGAAGCAACTTCCGTGGAAGCTTTCACAAAAGCTTCCGCGGAAGCAACTTCCACGGAAGCTTCCATGAAAGCTTCCACGGAAGCTTCCACCGAAGCAACTTCCACGGAAGCAACTTCCACGGAAACAACTTCCACGGAAACAACTTCCACGGAAGCTTCCATGAAAGCTTTCACGGAAGCTTCCACGGAAGCAACCTAACTCTAACCCTAACCCTACCCCTAACCCTAACCCTAACACTAACCCTGACCCTAAGCTTCCATGGAAGTAACTTCCGTGGAAGCTTCCATTACTTCCGCGAAAGCTTCCATTACTTCCATGGAAGCTTTCGTGGAAGCTTTCGTGGAAGCTCTCGTGAAATATACTTCCACGGAAGCTTTCATATCTTCCATATCTTCCATGGAAGCTTCCACGGAAGCTGACGGAAGCTACCTTCCATATCTTCCATGGAAGCTTCCACGGAAGCTTCCATGAAGACTTCCGTGGAAGTTACTTCCATGAAAGCTTCCATAACATCCGCGAAAGCTTCCATTACTTCCATGAAAGCTTCCATGGAAGATTTTGTGGTAGTTACTTCCATGGAAGCTTTCGTGGAAGCTTTCGTGGAAGCTCCCGTGGAAGTTACTTCCATGGAGGAAGCTTTCATATCTTCCATACCTTCCATGGCAGCTTCCACGGAGGCGTCCACGAAAGCTTCCGTGGAAGTTACTTCCGTGAAAGCTTCCATAACCTTTCGGGAAAGCTTCCATTACTTCCATGAAAAATTCATGGAAGCTATGGAAGCTTCCATGAAAGCTTCCACCGCTTCCATTGCTTCCATGGAAGCTTCCTTGGAAGCGGCGAAAGCTTCCACGGAAGCTTTTACGAGCTTCCACGCAAAATGCAAGTAGTGCAGGAGACCGGACCTGGCAGGGCCCCAGGACGAATGGGTGCAGCAACTTCGATCCCAACTCGCAGCACAGCACTCAGGGAGCTCATGTGGACGGATACCCCGCACCGGCCGCGACCGAAACGCAACACCTTCAAACCCAGCCAGTCCATTTCGCCGATGGTGCAATCTACACCGCGACGGGTAGATATAACGGCAAATATTTAGCGTCAACGCCGTCCGATGCGACGCCTTGCCCTCTGACGTCAGGACCCTCGGGATCTGATGCCTCACAGCAGTAGTACTAGTACAATAAGCAGGTCGGCCGAGAGGGGTAGACTATATAACGAGTGTATATACAGACTGTGTATATAAACTGTGTACGAAGTAGCACAGTATTGCCCAAGGCTGTTGATGCACGTCGTTCAGCGCCTGCGCACGCTGTGTCTGTGCCTACCTAGCTCCGCTGGAACAACTTTTTTTTGTCAGCCTACCGTATGGATCCAAGCTATACCCTCCACCATAGAAAACAACGTAGGTGTTCCCGACCCTCCTAACGCACACTGCAAACAGGTGCAGGCACTCGCTCACAAGCCACCGACCGTCTCGAGGTTCCGCCTCCCCGTCACCGCGCTAAGACACAGAAGCATCACGCCCAGGAGAGGCTCTCGCGCCTCGGACGCCAAACCCGCGTCGGGCGTCGATGGATTTGATTTTCTGTACCCGCTCGCTGCTCACCTTTGTAGCGGCCATCGCTGTTGATAACACTGACTTCGAACAACAACAAACAGTTAGTTGGTCCAGATGTTCGTTGTTGGATAAATAGCGAGTGAGATCAAGATCGTCTTTCAGCTTGAACGGGTGTGAAAAGGGGTTCGGGAACCAGCAGCCTTTTGAAGAGCCCCTTGTAAGTCTTGCGCGTCTTGCTAGCTGTGGGATGTCTCGGTCGCCCTGATGAGGCAAGTTGGGGCCATACCTTCTGTGCGGACTATCAATCGTACGTTGTGCTGTAGCGTGTGCCTGATTCCAATAATTAATTGTGATAAAAAAAAATATCCACACCAGCCGGAATGATGCAACGGTTTCCGAATCCAGTCCGCAAGATATTAAAATATCTTGCCGTTGCCGTTGTTCCCTAAATTCGAAATTCTAGAACCTAAAGACGTTCTCAATGGACAACCGCTACCAGCACGACGTACGAAGTGAGTATCTACAGTAGTATAATCGCCGTTCTCTCATACCTGGCACCTATTAATAGTGAGTCGTATCACATCATATCGTCATACGAGTAAGAAATAAATGCTGTAGACTAGACTATGGTGTAGTGAAGCTGTCGGAGCCATGTTGATGCACACGGCTGCACGTCACTGTTGCCTGTGAGCCGTACCTCGCCATAGCTAACCCACTTCCCTCCGCAAGATTTTCTTAATTGAAATTGTAGATGAGTTTGCACACGACTTCGGAAGTTGTGAAGCATAGCAAAAAAAAAGTGGTTCCAGCTGACGAGACCTGCCTCCTTGCAGCCCTACAGGCCTACAGTTAGTACAACAAATAAATGCAGCACCTAAACTGCAGGTCGCGTGTTCTTCTCAACTATTTTAGCACTGCACTCTCCACATGGGCACAAAAAACACTTGGATGTCCAAGTTAGACTCTAAAGGAACGTTTTAAGATTTGGAAATGGGATATAGTCTATAGTCTAAACCCATACCCAGAGGGAAAAGGTAACAAAAAAAACACACACACAAAAATCATACCAGGCAGGGAAGAAACACACCTACCTGGTGTGGTGGTATTTTGAAGAAAATCTTCAAAAAAACACACGGCAGCTGTGAATTGAATAAATTTAGGGTCGATACTCATCTTTGCAAGTCCGTGAGACAGCACCTGTCATTCGTTTGTCCTCTACGGGCGTTTAATATTACTTCCAAGTATCATTTAATTTGCCATCTGACAATCAATGTAGCATGAGTGAGTGTCAAAAACCAGAAACATGATGAAAGAACACAGCATCCAGATATGAAAGCATGAAACGATGATTCCATCAACCAAAAACTACCAATACTAGATGTACCTCCCTGTTCTCCTGACCCTGCCCCCTGACCCCTCCAGCCGCAAGGTTTATTCTATATTCTCTTCTGGGAAATGTTAATGTTTGTGAGTGATCGACGTTGACACTGCTGCACATAGTGTCATACATTTTGGGACTGCAAACATAGCAAAATCGACCGTAATACAAATAATAATATCGTACGCGTAGCAACGGCGCCATGGCCAAAAAAGCAACCCTGGCCGCTGGCTTTCGCCAACCTCAAGAAGTGTCCCAACAGTCCCAACAGTGTGCTTGTCGGACACTTGAAACGAGTTGTACGGCATGCATGCGCGCACCACCGTACGATAGATGCATAATACTACCACTGCGCGCGCTATCACAACACAACAAATGAAACGCCACTCAAACTCGCTGTAGTAATAACACCATGCGAGCCGAAACGCGCCAACCTTCCTGCGACGAACGCCGAAAAACGCGTCAACCTTCTTCTCGAGACGCAGGCCGAAGAACGCGTCAACTTATTTCGAGGCGAGCCGGATGGGGGCGGGAAAAGGGATCCCTCGGCATTGTTGTGAAAATGGTAGTCTATAATAATAGCATCAGCCGTCGACTCATCGTCACTAATAACTGAGGGCTTATTTTTCTATTTTCCGGATCGCCTCCCGCAATAAAAACGCCATCATATCACCTACATTGTCATCATTATATCGCCAGCCCGACATCACTTCCTCCGTGGCTGCAGAGAGGGGCGGCAACGAACGGGAGGGCGGGGGCTACTCATATGTGTTGCTCGCCTGAGTCATTCGACCGTCGACCACGCATCCCATCGTTCGAGAATGAGCTCTCCGTTCCCATGGTACTCCAACTAGAAACACCTCCAACATTTATTTACTGCGCTTAGTATTTGACGCGCGTGCTACGATAGAGAGGTGCACCTGTATTTTTTTTCGGTCTTGCTCAATTTGGGATAAGAGCTCATGACATGTCCTTGTTAACCCAAAAAAACTGATTTTGGAGGAAAAAGACAAGCTCTACCGGTCATGAAAAATCTCATGGCCTCCTAGGTGCACAACGAAAATCGAAGCGTGCTTCGTACGATAGAGGTGCAGCACTTTTTTTCTCAACACTACCCCTCAATTTTGGAGCTTAACGCCTTCACCACTGGAAACCCTTTTCGAGGACTAATTCACTCGATTGTAGTATAGGGAGAGGTTTTGGGGCTCCAAAGGGGTTAGGACCTCTCCCGAAAAACTGATTTGGATCGAAAAATAAAAACCGCTCTACGAGTACATACCGGATGAAAAATCCCACGGCCTCGTAGGTACACGACGAAAATTGGCACATGCAAAAAAAAATGGCCCATTATTTATTTTTTTTCCGACGATTTTGGGTCAAGAAACCCCGTCATTCAGAAAACCATTTCAGACAACAAAAAGGTATACCTCTGTCGTAGCACGACTCAAGATCATGCAAAAAAGCAAAAAATGCCTATTTCCGACGATTAAAAATTGAGCCCCCCGTCGTCCACCAGAAACCATAAATCCAGACAAAAAGTGTTACCTCCAACAACATTTGCTGCGCTCGTGGGGGGAGGAGCCGTACCCGCGATGCAGCGTGTATCGGTGGCGCGATAAAAAAAAAATGGTTGGGGTGGGTTACCTTTCTCTTCCATCACGTATACAGGGTCTCCTCTTGCAGGTGACGACTTGTCGTGTGAACGGGCGTAATACATGATAGAATCAAAAGCGAGCTATCAATAACAAAAAAAGGAACTGCCTCCTCCCTTGCGAGATGTATGATTTACCACGCTGGCGTTGGGGCAGGTGTTGTGGCGTCGTCATGTACCACAACGAACGCGAATGTAAGGACCGTTCGGGAATCGTACTAATGCTCACGAGTTCCTTACATTTTCATCCAAATGTATGCACCACGTAACACTGCTGTAGGCAGAAATATAGCGAGTGATGACATAATAATGAGAACACCACACGGTTCTTACATTCCATCCAGAGTGTGCTAGCGCCTCGTCCATGTCCAAGCTACACCACAAAAAAATAATTATACGTGGCATGCTTTTACAACAAACCGATCGAAAAATTGCGCAACAAGAGCCATCCCATCTGTCGAGAAGGGCCTGGCTGGGCGTGGAGCAGGAGTCATGTACTAACCTCCCATCCAGGCCAACCATGCCACGCCATGCCATGCCCCCGTTCCAATGTCAGCGTACGCGCACGCTCGTAATTCAAGCATGAGCACGATCTCCGTCGAAACAAAATTTACAACACGTTTTCTCCTCAGACTTCACCCCCCGCAGCTGAAACCCCAACATAGCACCGTAGACTTCAAAAGCGGTGGTCACGGCAGTATTGATTCCCAGGCTGCCCCTCCTCCTATTCATTTTCATCGCACTGGGAGAAAACACAAACTTCTACAGAGTACTACGAAGCAACTACTTCCAAAGTGAGTGGTAACACTCTGCTGGTGACGTCTAACCGCAAACCCTCCTATAGTTGGTTGCGGCGTACCTGGTAGGGAAGAAAGCGAGGGGAAGGGATAATTACACTAAACCAATAAACGCCACCACGAAAACAACAACCCGATCGCCGCGCGACAGCAACTGCCCCCGCGCGCCCCCCCCCGCCCTCCCCCACAACCCCCCCCCTCCCCTACCCCCATGACGCTCCCTCACCCCACCCCAACCCCCTGGCGCCCCCCTCCCCCCTCCCACCCCCGCCTCCGCAGCCATCGACATCTCCGTCGTCTCATCTACCTATATCGACGATTCTTCTCTTCCACACCCGCACTCGCGTCCACGACACTGTCCCCCGGCTTCACGTCCGCGTCGTCAGCCAGCCCCCGCGCCCTCGCCACCGCCGCGCCCCCTTCCCCTTCCCTCGCATCGCCGCTGTCCCAGCCATCCCGGTGCTCCACCGCTCCCCCGTCATCTCCCGCCAGATCCTCGCTCTCAGAGCGCTCCTGTCTTGGCTTTTTCTCGGTCACTGGCACAGTTTTCTCGGCCACTGGCACAGTTTTCTCAGCCGCGCTGTCTTTCGGCGGCGGCGGCCTCGTGCCCCCGAAAGTTGTGATCGCGCCGACGACGCCACTCATCTCGTCGCACCCGTATTCCCCCCACTTCTTCCTCTCCGTCTCGGGAAGGGTGCCCCAGTCCGCGCCGGGTGTGACTCCGAAATCCGCCAGCCACTTTTTGCACTGAGTCTCCCTCTCCTGCAAGTAAAGAAAAAAAAAAAAAAAAAAAAAAAACGGCGGCAACGAAAAAGCGGTGGAATAGAAACGCCGCGGAATCGAAAAGCAGCGGAACCGAAATGCGGCGGAAAACGATAAGCGGCGGAATCGTAACGCGACGGAGGCGAAACGCGGCCGAAGGGGGAACGAAGACTTTAGTTTAGGTTAGTTAATCGGGGATACTTCCGAAAAGCGGGGGAAGCAGGAACGAAAAATCGTTTATTGTTTTTCGGTTTTCCTGAGCTGTGGACGGTGACCGTGTGCCTCTGTTGAGGTTATAAGCAAAATAGTTTTTTCCCCCCGTCAAGACATAAAAAACATATAGAAAAATGACAACAGGTTTTAGTGCATTTTTTCCGGGATTTTGAGCTGTAAGCATGCATTGTTGTTGTCACATTAACTCGCATAATCAAGCCCGTGTCACAGGACAGGCTCCAGTCACTCTGGAGCTGAGGAATACTCCGGGGAAAAAACACAAACCAAGGGTGGTACACGCATAGATCATAGCTGACGCAATCCATCCCTCCGCCAGGAAAAAAAAAAGGTTGCTTATACGAAGCGAACGACAAGCGCGGGGGGATAAGCAAGGAGGCCTACAACAACACGCGTCACATGACGCACTAACGCACTACCAGGTACAGGCATTCTAGTAGGGAAATAGCCAAAGGGGGGTATACCCCGGCCTTTTTCGGTCAATTGGGGGTATAGGGAAAACACGAACGCAGAACGTGCCCGCGTTTTTCCCTATACCCCCACACGACCGAAAAGCACGGGGGAATACCTCCCTCTGACCAGGGTATATACCCCCCTTTGACCTTTGACCATGTCCCATTACACAACGTATTATCACCAGGTACCTGGTATACCAGGTATATTTTATGCTCTGGCGGATGGGCAAAATACAGCTTAGTCTAGTTGGGACTCCAAAAACGCTATCCAAAAAAACCAGTCGAGAATTGCCGCCTTATCATCCGCCCAGCGTCGGCAACCAAAAAAAAAGCTATCATCGTGCTTGCGCTCGTGCCACACAACGCCTTGGATTGTACTTCAGAGCCTAAACTAACCATCCCCTAAGCCGGCCTGCCTGCCGGCGTGCCTGCCTGCCTGCCTGCCGCCAGCTTTGCTGAAAATGGTCGATCGCTGAACTGGGACGCGTGGTACGATAGAGGTGGCACTTTCCTCGCCATTTTCGTTTCTGGAAGACGGGGCTCCTTAACCCTCTCTTGACCCCAAAAATCGTTTAAATGCCATTCTTGATTTTGCAATACGAACAATTTCTTAATACCTATTAATAGACGATGGGTTCGTCGCCGGGCTGTACCTTCATTTTCGCTCAAAACAACTTTTGGGGGGGGGGGCGTGAGGTACGTCTAGAGCCCCCCAACCCTTCAAGGGCCCCCCAAACACGTTCCGTATACTGTACTATTTCCATGTAGATAAGTCCCCAAAAAAGGGTTTCTAGCTGTAACAGGCGTTTCGTGAGGAGCCTCCCTCAGAAAATAACCTGTAATAGTGCGCCTTTTACAGTCGTCAGCGCTTTTTTTAATCAATCGTTCCCTGCCAGTAAAGAAGGCTTTTTACTTTTACCCTTTCTTACCACTCCAAAAAAAAAAAAAATCCCGAGCAGAAAGTCTCCAAAAACGCCCGCTACGGTAGAGGTCGGGCTCCGTCATCACTTAAAAAGCGCCACGTACGATGCGATGCGATGCGATGCGATACGATACGATACGATACGATACGATACGATACGATCCGATACGATGCATTGCGATGCGATGCGATACGATAGGATACGATACGATACGATACGATACGATACGATACGATACGATACGATACGATACGATACGATACGATACGATACGATACGATACACCCGAAGAACAATCCCACATCCCATTATCAATAACAGGCACACAACAACAAAACAAACGTGAGAAAACAATCACGAAATTCCGACAATTTTGGGTTAAGGTTAACGCCTTCGCATCTGGAAACCCGTGTTTTTACAAAAAATTACTTGGAATTAGTATGGGGATGGGTTTGGGGGCTCTTAAAGGGGTCAACGAGCCATCGCCATCCAGAAAACGGTTCAACCAAACAAAGGGCTACCTCTATCGTAGCACCCGTCCCTAAACGTGGGCGAGCTTCTAGAAGGGACCCTTTGGCTTGTGTGTCTGACAATTTAACTCTGTTCCTTTCACACAACATAGCGCGAAAGCTGTCAGCTGCCTTGTCCTCCGGCATACGTGAAAAGGGCAGCGCAAGAGGAGGCTCCGATGTGCCGTGGCGTAGTATTCTGAAAAAAATTGCCTTGGCATACAGTAGTATTCCTAAAAAAGTCCACGGGTATCGGGGATACGAGCAGCTTCCTACCGCTGCGGTGGGAAAGAATTTTCTAAATGTGAACGGATATCGGGCCATGCGAGCACGTAGCCCCCAGCAGAGCGACATAGCTCAATAGACCATCATATTCTCATGTTTTTCAACTGGCTTGAAATGAAAGCAAACCGACGACAAGAAAAAACACCGGCAGCACACCAACAACGTCGAAAAGAGAACAAAAACGCGCAACAACGAAGAGAAAGAGAGAGCAATCTCGTGCAAAAAAAAACACGGGAAAAAACACACACAAAAAAAAACGAGCAAGGGGAGAAAAACAAAAACCAAACACATGCATCCTTCCTTGCCTTTTCTGTTACGTCCAGGACAGGAAGCGCGACAGACTCGACTTTTTTCGACCCTAAGAAGTCGTCACTGATGGCTGACTGCGGCCCCCTGTGGAACACGAGCAAAAACCGCGCAAGAGACGAGAGCGGGGGAGGGGGGGGGGGTCCATGGATTAGATTGATTGGATTGACGAACACACGGATACGATGGAGGCGTTTCTAATGAGATCGCATGGATGGGCACAGATGTGGCAGCGCTTGTTCCATGTATTTAATTGCATCGATCGACACAAAATAAAGAGACAGTTCTCTCCATTTTCATCCGTTGATTTCATCGCGAAGGACGTAGGTGAGGTAGAGGCAGAAGTTCAATGTATTACAATAGATTGGCTGAATCGAAAATAACCCGAAATACGCAAATCAGTTGACGTAAAAAAAACAAATACCACACCGAAAATCAACCCCGGCAACAAATCTGGAAACAAACCCAAACACACCAACAACACACATCAGGTCCTGCTTACCAGTCCCACCCCTGATTTCCACCGGCCAGCGATTCGCCCAACTCGGAGAACGACGAGCTGACCGGCAAAATGGAGGCCTCGATAAGGTCTTGCAGCTTGCCGCCACCCACAGCCTGCGCGACCCTAGCCCTGGCGTAGTCCGACATCGGGGGTGGCGGCTGGCGAGCACGACGCTGGCCGATATCCGCCGCTTCCTGCAACGAAACAGCCAGCACAACAACCAAAAACACAACGGCGAACAACGATGAGGCAGGCGAATCATCTCCACAATCAAAACGTCACGCAATCAATATTGGCGCAATCGATATGTCACGCGGCTTCAAAACGAAACAAAAAAAAATGAAGACGACGACGAGGCGTACAATCAATCATCAAAAGTCTCGTTAACCACGGTCGCGTAATCAGTGGCGTGCAATCACACCCGCCGCTGCCCTGGTTCATCGGTCCGTCCGCCCCTTGGTCCCCCCGGCGGTTCATTTGTTGCTCCACTTGTCCGTCCGTCTGTTCGTTTGTCGGTCGGTCGGCCCGCTCGCCCGTGCATCCGTTGGTCCTCCGGTCTGTCGGTCTGCCCGTCCGTTGGTCCAGTTGTCGTTTGGTGGATCGGTCCCTTGGTCATTCCATCCGTCGGTCCGCTCATCCGTATAGTTCCGTGCATCCGCTGGATGGTCCACCCACACGCAGGTCCGTTGGTCCTTTCGTCGGCTAGTTGGTCCGTCCGCACGTCGGGCAACCGGTCTGTTGGTCCATCGGTCCACCAGCGTACTTCCATGATTTATAAATTTTTGGAGTTGGTGCCCTCCGTCACGGACGTTTCCACGAGGAACTTACCTCTTCGTTCCTAGAGGCGGGAATGTTTGAAGTTGACCCATGCTTCCAGCGACGACTGACCGGCGCCTCCCCCCCCCGCCCCCCCGCCTCCTTACAACGGCGTCGTGTTTTGCTCTCTTTCTCTCCCGTCTCCTGCCAACAGCTACCAACGAGTGCTATAGCTTGGTCTTCCCCGCCTTCTTGATACACCGCAAACAACCTACTTGACTATGTAAGTACAGACATATCAAGTCGTGCATTCCCCTCGAAAAAAAACGTGGGTGTATTTAAAAAGTGAAAAAATACACTTCAGCTGTGAAATTTCATATTCGTTGTACGAGAAAAGGAAGAAAACACACCACTAAAGGCATGCCATTGAAAAGGATGTTGAGAATTATCAATGTAGCAGTAGCAACAACAACAACAACAACAACAACAACAACAACAACAACAACAACAACAACAACAACAACAACAACAACAACAACAACAACAACAACAACAACAACAACAACAACAACAACAACAACAACAACAACAACAACAACAACAACAACAACAACAACAACAACAACAACAACAAGATCAGCACCAACAACGACCGCGACGAGTACAACAGCAGCAGCACCAGCTGAAGAGGCAAGCACCGCCGCGATCGTCTCCCGAACCCCAAGGCCTCCAACCCTCCAGCTGACCGGGATGGGAAATCCCCCCCCGGCTCCACCACCGCAGCCAGCGTTTGGGCACCTCACTACCTGACCCTGCCACGGACTCACAGAAAACCACCCGGCAACCTCCCCGACCCAAACGCCGTTACGAACAGTATGGTACCTATGACATTTACACATTTACACTCTCCATTCAAAAACTTATGCTAAGGAAAGGAGGAAACCAAAAAGGTCACGCTACACGAGGGAACAACGGCGTCATTTTATCGGCGACTGCTGGGCCATGCATTACTAGTCTGATGCTGAATATAGGCAACATTTGGATGATGTTAAACATAACCAGACAGTCAACGATGCTCTGTCCTAGCAGCCGTTTAGTTCCACCGCGGCCACGGCGAAAAAGCTCGGGGCTTTCGACGGACGGCTCGAGGGCAAACATATCAGGAGACGGGACGGTCAGTCAAGGGAAAACATACAGCGATCAAGGGTGTAAAACCAAGCGCTCCACACTAAAACCTAGTACTTTGGCGTCATTCAAGGTGAAATATGGAAAATTTGCCGTGTGCCAAGGGCTGAAAAGCCGTTTCCTGACATCTTCGCTCAAGGGCCGCTAAAGACAGGCCAAAAGCGTGCACCGTACGAAACAACCGCACGAGTGCTTTCGGAGAGGCGGCGGAGTGGCGAAGGGGCGGGGGACTGTTCGGTGCCCCTATCTGCTGCGTTGTATCTAAACGATTGCTCTCTGTATTCTCATCTTTCTTCAGAGCTAGATATACCAGGTGTATACTAAATAATAGTTGTTAATCGTTCCATTCCCACATAAAAAAAACGAGATAGGGTGTGGCCGCCCAGGGCAAACACACACAAACACACACCAGCAAGAAGCAAAACAAAAAAAAATCGGAAATTGAATTTAAAAAAAACATGGGACAAAAAAATACCTCACCGTCTGCGCCAATAGCTTGAGCTCCTCCACCGATAGCAAGGCCGATACATCGAAAGCTGCGTCCAGACCCCTCAAGAGCTTGGCCATCAAGACGCCATTTTGAACAATCTGTTCACAACGCCCAGGGAGCGCGCCGAGAACGCGCGGAGGTTAGCGTACACAGTGCCCAGCGTGTTAGCCTTACCATGAAAGAGGCGTGTTTTTCGGGTCGTCCGCAATAAAAACGCCACGACATGTATGGTACCAAGTGGGTAGGGTTACACCCAAGTCGCGGAGGGGATACACATATACCACAATATACCTGGTTAATGGTATAGTACATAATATATCTGGTTAATGGTATAGTTATATTCGCCATTATTATATAATAGGGCTAGGGCTAGGGTTAGGGATACAACAGTCTAACCCTGTTGGGACCCAGCTAGAGAGCGACGCACATAGAAAAGCGCGGCCATATTAACCGTTTAGGAAGAGCGTGCCGCAGCGGAGATTAGCGTATACAGCAGGGTGTTAGCCTTACATGATGGGGTTAAGGTTAGCGTTACGGCTGGGGTTAGGGTCAGGGTTGGGGTCAGGGCTGGGGTCAGGGTTAGGGTTAGAGTTGGGGTTAGGGTTAGCGTTGGAGTTACGGATATACAAAGTAACAGTGTAACCCATCGGGGGCCCAGCTAGAGAGCCTCAACAACAAACGACAAGGGTGCAATCTAAACCGGTTAGGAAAAGCTTGCAGCAGCGGAGGTTAGCATACACAGGAGTGTTAGCCGTATTTGATACGGTTACGGTTAGGGTTGGGATTAGGGTCGCGGTTGGGGTTAGGGTTGGTGTCAGGGTCAGGGTTGGGGTTAAGGTTGGGGGTAGGGTCAGGGTTGGGGTTAAGGTCGGGGTCACGGTCAAGGTTGGGGGTAGGGTTGGGGCTAGGGTCAGCGTTGGGGTTAGAGTCGGGTTAGGATCAGGATGGGGTTTAGGATTGGGGTCAGGGTTAGCGTTGGGGTTAGGGATATAACGATATAACAGTCACCTCGTTGGGGCCCAGCTACACAGCGACAAAAAAACGACAAGCGTGCAGATATTAACCATTTAGGAAGAGCTTGCAACAGCGGAGGTTAGCATGCACAGCAGCGTGTTAAGCCTTATTTGATACGGTTAGGGTAACGGTTACGGTTAGGGTTGGGGTTAGGGTAGGGGTTAGGGTTAGCGTTGGGGGTAGGGATAGCGATATACGGCAGTCTAACCCTTTTGGGGGCCCAGCTAGAGAGTCACAAAACATAACGAGAACCGCGGTCATATTAACCGCTTAGGAAGGGCTTGCAGGGGCGGAGGTTGGCATGCAAAGACAGCAGGATGTCAGCCTTATACGATACGGTCGGGGTTACGGTTACGGTTACGGTTACGGTTAGGGCAGGGATACAATAGCTTGTCACCCTGTGGGGACCCAGCTTAAGAGCGACAAAAACAAACGGGCAAGCATCGTCACACTAACCGTTTAGGGCTAGGGCGCAGCACTACAAGCCAAGGTTACATCAAGTTAGGGTTACATGAAGATTTTCATGCGCGCGTGTCGCTCCATATGTCTACCTTGCGCTTCGGGCGGTTCTCCTTCGTATCCCAACAGCCCGGGCTGCTTTGTAGTGTAGTGGGCGATGTTGTAACTGTCAAATATGTTCGATGCTTTTCCCCTCTAACCTCCAAATGGAATACAAAGACAATAAGCACGTTGATGGCTTCGTTGCGGTTGTATCATATGGTCCCCTGTTCCCGTGTTCCATGTGCCTCCTAGCGCTGCAAACCCGGTCAGCCCGCAAGGACAAAGTACAGAGAACGAGGGACAACGAGAGCCGCGATTTCAACGGCAAGGAACTACGGCGGCATTGGGGTGCGGCGTCCAACGGCAATCGCCGCAGCAACAGCAGCAGCAACAACACAACAACAGCAACAATACCACCCGCAACAACACAACAACGGCAGACACCAACAACAGCAACAGCTCCATGACAGAAACAACAAAACATATCAACAACAGCACCAGAGATAGCCATGACAACGACAACTAAAATGCGCAGCAACTACAACACCAATACTCACCAACAAAATCAATAACAGCAGCAGCGGAATATCAGTAACACCACCAACAATAATAACCAGCACCAGCACCACCACCACCAACAACAACAACCACACATTCACCAATACCAACACCAACACCAACACCAACACCAACACCAACACCAACACCAACACCAACACCAACACCAACACCAACACCAACAAAACCAGCACCAACAACACCAACAAACCCAACACCAACAAAACCAACACCAACAAAACCAACACCAACAAAACCAACACCAACACCAACACCAACACCAACACCAACAGCACCAACACCAACAACGCCAACAAAACCAACACCAACACCAACACCAACACCAACACCAACACCTACAACACTAACACCAACAACAACAGCCACAATTTTGAGCATCACCTCGTTCTCTAGTGCCCGTATCCTTCTTTCCATGGCCGCTCGATTCATTGCCTCATCTTGTGCGGTCTCCGAATCGCACAATGTTGTAAAATGCCTGCAACGTCGCGGTGTGGTGCAAATGTCGGACATCAAAACGTGTTAGATAGGCGCGGTGCAACTATCAATCAACACGCGCCAAGAAAGGCGCGGTGCGAAAGTTGACCAATTACAACGGCCCAAGAAGCCAAGACGGAATCGCATCATCGTAACCTCGTATCCTCGGCTTAGAACTGGAACATGACAGAGCGGTTTCAGTACTAAAGAAGTGCAACGTCAGCCGTCGACGTGCACCCATCGAAGGATCCATAGAAGATTTCCCACGGCAATCCGGAGTTGAAACCGTCCTGTGGGTCTATGCAGCAAACAAGGTGGGCAAACGGTACCGAGGGGTCCTTGAAGCAGCCGAACGGTTCATGGCCAGGTGGCACGTAGAGGAGGCAAAAAAAGACTTCGAGCGCCGCGCAGCCCGGATGCATAGCGCCCAAAGGCCAGGGGAAGGGAGGGGGGGGTAGGGCAACCGCTGTTCAAGAAAGCAAGGAGACGGCAGACAGGCCGACTAGTAGGGTAGAACCTGTCCGCTTGGCATCAAACTGCTGCACGACTACCTCGAATCTTATCCGTGTTGGACTTGGTTGAGAGCCTGTCGCCTGTGCTCTTACTTACTATTGTTTCGTTTTCGGGGTTGCCTTCCAACCCCCTCGTGGGGGCCAGTGCCGGCCGATACTGCGGTTTTACCACCGTCTGTATGTTGGTTCTTGCTGAGCGAGTCTCTTTTCTCTCTTTCCCCGTCTCTTTTTTCCTTTCGCGCTACCCGTTTTTTCATTTCGGGTTCCGTTTTATTTCTTTTTTCGGTGCTCTTGGGGCGTATGGAGGCGATGATGAGGTCGGAAAGAACACCGCCGTCGTCAGATAAGTGTTACTAGTAGAGGACAGACCCGGCATCAAAGCTGTTAACCCCATATAGTAGTTGCATTCCGAACCCAGTCGGGTGCTGCGCCGACGCCGCCTGTCTGGTGACATCCAACAGGGTATAATAAAAGTTGAGGATGGATTTTTCCTTTAGGATAGGAATTCTTTTTTCTTGGTCGAGAAATCGTCAAAAACATTTCCGACCGAGGGCTCCCGACCGAACATTTTTTGCCCACTACTTGTTATAGTCACCATTGGATAAAGGAATATAGACACGCCAAGCTCGAAAAGCTATTGTGCTTCTGCGTGCATCTATGAAATAAATGTTGTAGAGTCGATGCTGCTGTGTCTGCATCAAGCCAACATCATTTAAATGAATCTCCCTCGTTGCTGTGTTTTTGCTTGCTTTTTTTTTAGGCGTTTTGCTTGTATTTGGCACGGTCGCGATGATGACGGTATGGACACAAATGCTGCTGTCGTCAGAAACAGTGCGCAGGTGATGGACCATGCGGCAACTCCCCTACTCATACAGTAGGTGCATTCGGTACTCAGTACGATTGCTGCCCCCGACGCTTGTTGACTGTCGTCATCTGCTTTGTTGCTGGCTGGCTTTTTTGCCGGTTTTAGTCTTGCTGTCTAGACTCACTCAATATTTTGCAATATTTGGTCTTCCTGGGTACCCCCGCTGCGTTCCTTTTCCTTTCGTTTTGTTCCCATTTCTTGCCATTTTTTTCTTCCCCTTGGTTTTTTCTTCTTCATTTTTTTTTTTATTTCTTCCTTGCACGTATCCCGGTGTGCTGGCTCGCTCATGTTCCGCCCACGCATTCATTGCGTTCGGCATTTCATGGCCAGATCGTGTACCTCTGTTTTGTAGTTTGTGACCACAGAGCTCGCCACTTCTCTAGGGGGAGGTATCAGCATGGACACTGGTTGGGCTTGATGTATACGAGATGGGTGGAAACATCACTTTGATCCGACGAGCACACACAAAAGCACAACCGTCAAGAATCAAGGTGGTGGGTTTGGGGTTTGGTGGTCGTGAGTGGTAGTTGCTGTCTGTCTGTTTTGCTTGGTTTTCACTTTCGTCGTGCCGTCCTGTCCAGTGTCTCCCCCTTTATTTCCTATTTGTTTCCCCCTGTTGGCCGTCTGTTTTGCTTCGTTTTCACTTTTGTCGTGCCGTCCTGTATCCCCCTGTATATTTCCAACAACAACAACAACAACAACAACAACAACAACAGCAACAACAACAACAACAAAAATCCTTGTCGCTTTATTATCTTTTTTTCTTCTCTTGTTTTTTCCTTGCAACATACTTCGGTGTGCTGGCTTGCATAACTCTTGCCCACGTGTTCAATATGTGGTTGGCCTTGCATGGCCAAATCACCTTGCTGCACGTATTTGCAAGGCGTATCTATGTCTCGTCGCTTGCGACCACAGAGCTCGTCTCTCTGGGAGGCATGGGCACAGACACTATCAATGGTTGTGCTGGATGTTGATGGGTTGAAATAGCAGTTTTAACCCCTTTGCAACTGGAAACTCGTCTTAGGGGACAAGATTACTTGGCTTTAGTATAGGGAGAGGTTCGGGGGCCTTTACAACTGGAAACCCTTTTTGGGGACAAAATTACGTGGATTTAGTATTGGGAGGGGTTTGGGGTTTCCAAAAGGGTTAAGGCCGCGGGGGATCCCTAAGGGACAGTTTGTCAGGTAGGTGCGACTGGGCGTTTCGTCAACAAATGCAAACTACTCGAGAACAAGAGTAGATTATTCTTGCAAGCTATATCTCTTCCTCTCGAATCACAAAAGCTGGTGAAAAAAATGAACTCAGAGATTTTTCGCCATCTTTTTCCCTTTTTTCTAGCCCCACCTCAAACGGCGGCAAATTTTTCGTGTCCGCATTTTTTTTCGGGTACGTACGCATTAGGCTTAGGCCCATTATGCTCGCATTTCTTTCGACATAATTGGCGCTTTGGGGCATGACAAAAGCATAATTCAAACAGAGCATTGCTCGAGCACATTTTGGGGATATTTAGCCCTATAATGAGCATATTCGCCTGTAACTGCTCCATATTGAGCACAATGCCTGTGCATGAGGGCAATTATGGCGCCTGATGCTCGACCGTTCGACTCTCTGTGGGTCTTGACAAAACTACCCATATAAGACAGAACGACAGACCAGATGATAAGGAGGGTCTTCTTAAATACGTAGCGCCAAGCGCCTTCGTGAAACCAACCAATCAATGTCGAGGCCCTCGTAGCACGTAGCCTTGATCCAACCCTCTTCCGCTTTCATGGGATGGGTACTTTCTACCCTTCGTGCTTGCATGGACTCTAGGCAGGACAAATGCTACTTAGACCGCATTGCGGCGTCGGCCCTTTCGAAGTACAACAGGGCGTCTGAGGAGTGCTAGATCGCCTTTATTTTCCCCCGTGCTGTATTGCTGTAGAAGTTGGTGTTGTCGTGTTGGCATCACGCTCATGTAGTGCCGCAACGCCCCTTGCTGGGGGTGCTCCGTAATCAGACTTGTCCTGGTTTGTTTGTTGGCTTGTTGGCCGCAGACACGTCTGTACTCATTTTGGGTACCACTTTTTGGCGGAGGGTGGAAAGTTTACTGCTGTGGACTTTTGGGAGAGCCAAAAATGTCACAAAAGCAAGGTGGTTTTAGGATGCGTACAATGGGTAAACTAATCAAGGTCTGGTGTGGGTGGCAGTATTTTGCGCGCGGGGAGGGGGGGGTCCACCTGCGTGTATACTGTTCTACTGTTTTGTACTGTTTTTCACTATTTCGGGGTATCGCTTTCCACAGCTGCGCCCGACAAAATGGTCGAGTAAAAGCAAAACAAAAACTAAGTACAACCGTGCTTCCGGAACCCTAGCACGATAATACTACTGCTGTAGCATAAAAAGGCTTTTTTGAAGCATATTCCCGCCACTAAAACGGAGCATACGCAAAAGCATATTACGAAAAAGAGCATAACACGTGAGCATAATTGACTTCTGCAGCATATGCTTTTGAAAAAAAAAAAACATAAAAAATGGAGAAAAAGGGCATAATGGGCCTAAGCCTAGTACGCATAGGCGCTTAAAAAAACGCGAAAATCCCGGTTATCTTTGGGGGGAAAACCCTTCCTTTGTGCACGTAGTCACGGTAGTATATACTAACTCCAAATCATGGATTTTGGAGCAATTCTCCATTTTTTGGTGATGCTGGCAGACAATTTTTGACTTCACGAAATCACCTCGCGAGTCATTTCTGGAGGCTACGACTGCTGCCCGCTGCCCCCGAGCCCCCACCCACCTCACCGGGAGCAAGGCTCAATTTCGCGGGCTGCCGTCGCGTATGAGGAGTCAGGAGTGATGATGAGTGCTGATGAGTGATGATGAGTGGTGAGTGAGATGAAGCTATCTTCAAGTGCAGCGCAAACGCTCAGTTGTTCTTTTTTCCTTTTGCTCTTTTGTGCCTTCTGAATTTCGACGACTCTCGGCCACTGCAGCCCCTCAAAGTCGACGTGTAGGCCTCCGTTGAAAAAAATCAGACGGCCAATCTGAACAGAGTCACGAGCTGCTGTGGATGCAACACTATAAGGAAAGACCCGCTGTCTCCGAGGCAGCCGGTAATTGACGATCAGAATGCAGTGAGTAAAAAAATGAGGCGTAGTCGACTGCATCAAAAAAATATATAGAGACCATAGAAAACCGGAAACCCGGGGATGGGGGGTGGTGTAAGATTCCCCACGGCCAAGAACACATACCCTGTGTTGCTTTGCCCACGAAACATATACTTCGAAGTATATTGTTCCTCTAATACTTCAGCATATGAACAAAATCACACCTGCAACCACCTCTACCACCATTTTTTCGTTGTACCAGATTCCTAATTCTGCCAAAACTCCACGTTACAACTAATCGAAAAGTACACCACCCAGCGATGGAACCTTAGGCGCTCTCACTACAGTGCGGCAAAGCGGCAGCATTAATGGTGGCCTGTGAGCACCGCGACAGCATGTCGCTAAAGTTCGAAAAATGTGGCTCCAAGTCGTTGTATTTTCTCTTTCTTATGCCATCCCGTATATCACCGTTTCTGGATCCGAAAAAGAACGTAAACCGGTTCGGCCATCTTACTGACCCGAAACTGGTGATTTTTCGGGCTTCAATTTTCGGATATCGTTTTCGCGTCGGCCTCCACCCGAAAAAGGGGGTCCATTTTCGGACGAAATCCCCATCCGAAAAATTGCCTCCGTATTTAGGCTTCAAGACTTCATGGTTGGCAACAACCGTGGAAACAAGCCGAAAACAGCAGTAGAAGTGTAGTATTACAAGACACCAGACACGCATCAGACACACCCATCTGCCGTGAGCAAGCAACACATATCATAGGCGCACTCGTGGTGCTCCTGCTGTGTCTTGCTATCCACTGGCACACACCTCGGGCCGCACCACGAGCCGATGGGATCGGCTATTAATAGTGATGGTGACGACCACGAGAGCCTTGCAACTTTCCTCGCAGTCAGTCGCGATTGCACCATTCGCCAAACACTACACACACACGACTCGTACTCGTCGAGGACGAGGACAGCCGCCGTCTGCGACGTGTCGTTGCACTAGATCGACGGGAGCGAGGGGGAAGACAACATTCCTCGCGTGAAGCGCACACGGCTTGTTTTCCCTCGCCCCACCTACAAAGCTTCATTTTTGCGTTTGAGCTGAGATGCTCTGGTGCGGCGAACTCGTGCGAGTACGTAGTCGAGCGATCGTCGTTGTTGCATATCTTTCGCTATAACTTTGTTCAAAAATCAACTCGTAAATTCGGGTCTCATTGTAAGAGTTGTCCATCCGATTCTGCCCGTCTGCTTCTGCGACCCAAAAATCCATCAAATTATCGGATTCGGATACCCCATTATGAGAGATGGCCTTATACTGCTGTGGCCAAGTTATTTTTTTGTTGCTCAGGTGCTGCAGCGATAATCAGGGCCAGTACGTATTATGCGAATGAGTAATTTTCGAAAAACGTTCATTTTCTGTGATTTAGCACTATACTACAACGCAGTGTTTTTCGTCCACATTTTTTGTTTTTTGAGGCACGTCTCGAGCCGGTTGCGGCTTCGGTGACACCAGTAAAAAAGTCCACCAACCTGAAATACCTTCCCTGCCGATTTACACGAGCACACTGCAAATCTTAGGCGATTTCATTAACCTTTCACCACCGCGACACTGACCGTGAAAATGGCCTGAACTGGCGGCGTGATTTCTGGGAGCATACGTAGCAACGGCGCAAACGATGCACTACGTGACCGACGTGCACTCGAATCCTCCAATTCTAGCAAAACGAAGGCCACACCAACTACAGATCAGACTATGTCATGACTTGGTCGCGTGGCGTGTCATTTGAAGGCTCCAGTGGGGAGCACCGCGCCCGTGAAAGAGCACAGAGCGCTGAATGATCCAGAGGGAACTGTGCGGGGCTATTTTCGAAAACAACACGGTTTCAATCATATTTCACGTTATAGGTTGTACCGCATTTTTTCATAAGTGAGCAAAGCAACACAGCTGCACAGGTGTACACACCACACATACTGTTGACGAACACGGTCGTTTCATCGCCCTGCGAAACGCATTTCACAGGGCTACACCAGATACAGAGTATGCACGTATCCACTGGGTACACAACACAGCGGCGCCAAGTACGGAGTACGGGGTGCGTCCACAAAACAGACCTAGTTACCCCCTTCCTGAGCACCCTTCTTCACCTCCAACTACCCTACTTAGAGTTGTTGCTATAATCTACACCGGCTGATCTACACATGATACGAGCAAGTACGTACACAAAACGGGCGAGAGTGACAGCAGCAGTAGATAGAACAGGGGACACGCGCGTCGATGCCCCCTCCCCCAGCACTCAAGATGTGTGCACCAAGCGTCGCGCAAAACTATTTTGAATAATACGTCCGCTGTGACTTCGATTAATGTAGGGGTCGATACTCATATTTGAGCGTGATAAACTGGCCGCGCGTTTGTCCGCGCATGAAAACGCATTCCGGCTACCCTGCAGCCGTTGCCGATTGATATAGCAGTACGTTGCACTGCTGGTGCACCCGCAGCAGTGTCGAGCAAAACACCAACTCCCTTCAACATGTCAATGTAAACGGAACGTCGAAAGTCACAGCTATAATAGGGCATGCAAGGGGGCTTCGCCGGCGGCCTGAACGGCCGCCGGTCGCAGACTGGCGTGTTGCCCAAAATACTAGTAGCTGCTATGGATGTCGTGAAAGATGGAGGTCAGACTTCATGCCAAGGGTTGAGAGTGCTCTCCATAGGTGCCGAATTCATTTGGTATGATATATATAGTCTATATAATGTAGACCGCCAGAAATTGTATATCGCCATCTAAAAACTACACAGTCCGTAGCACGCGCGATCGAGGTATCACACACAGTTTGCAAAGTATGACTTTCAGGAAATAAGTGCGCTCACAGCTGATGTTTTCCACGACCTCGGCTGTCTTCGACCTCTTGGCCGGAGACCGGCTCTGCGGGTCCATAAGGAAAGCTTGGGAGTTGAAATGCGAGAGTGGGAGATTATTGCAATTGTAGTGCGCAGCTGTGTGCCGGCGATGGTCGTGGCAGCTGGTGGGCGACAACATCGCAAAAAGCGGGACATAGCGGGCGCCATGTCCCGCACCGCGAAGCACAAAAGCACAGCTGACGTTTTTTCACCAACAGGTACACATATTGAGGTGTGAAAGGACACACGATACGTACACGTGAACCGCTCCTTTCAGGACAACCTGGCCCACCTGGCACGCACCACGCAAACAGCAACAAAACACAACCGCGCATAAGAAAAGGATTGCTTCTGTTGAAACCCGTTTTACTCGATTAACTGACTGGATTGTCGATCAACTTATGCGGAGTGAAACACAGCAGCATAGCAGTTGTTTGAAAAGGGACGTTGAGCTTGCACCCACGCAGATGCTCAGCAGGATTTCAGGCGCCATGTATCATGCTTCAACACCCCCGTTGGTATTTGCCACCGTAGTGGCCCATGCCCCGAGCGCTCGTCACAGTTGTCGTGGGTGGCAGTCCATACGCCTCGTCCAAACAAAGGGCCCTCACCGAGATCTCCAATGCTTTCGAGCATATATACTAGTATACCTCGGGTGTATGTATGTGCAAGTGGGACATGGCGCCCGCCATGTCCCGTAATGCGTAGCACTGCAGCACAGCTGACATTTTTTTTACCAATAGGCACACATATTGAGGCGCGAGAGGACACACGATACGTACGCGTGAACCGCTCCATTCAGGACAACCTGCACACACCAAGCAAACAGCAACGAACAGCAACAAAACACAACCCCGTGTACAAAAAAAAGTGGAAACCCCATTTTTCTCGATTGACCGCTGGATTGTCACATTGTCGATCGACTCATGCCTGGAACACAGCACAGCAGTTGTTGTGAACAAGGGCGTTGAGCTTGCACCCATGCAGATGCCTAGCAGGGCCTTAGGCGCCACGTACCATGCCTCAACATCCCCGTCCGTATTGCCCGCTGTAGTGGCCCATGCCCCGAGCCCTCGTTCAAATTGTCGCGAGTTGCAGGCTATACGCCTTGTCCACCAAGAAAAAAAAAAGGGGGGAGCCTCGCCGAGGTCTCCCATGCTTGCTGACACATATTATTAAACTTAAAATACACTCGAGCTGTGAGATGGAAGATTTCGTACAAAATCATTTTTGCAAGCTGTGTGTGATACTCCGATCGCGCGTATCGCGGGACGTGTGTCCTCATTAACCCCTTTAGAGCCCTTAAATCCCTCCCTATACTAATTCCAAGTAATTTTGTCCCCATAACGGGTTTCCAGTTGTAAAGGCGTTAAGGATGTAGGTCGGCGACTCCCCTTGGAACTACTAGTGTAGCTTGTACAGGGTCAACGGGGTGATGTCAAACCATTCTTTGCGCGGAAACTACAGCATGACGTCACTACATACGTCATCGCCACGAAACATGGACGGTGTGCTTGTGCCGGGCGGGCGAAGCATGTCGTAGATCTCGACCTTGCCGTCGCCCGTACGGGTCCCCACGAGGTCGGCGCCGGCAGGGCGGCCGACCCCCCGGGGGGGCGGAGGTCGGAGAGCACGCCCCCGAAGAAATCGCGACAAAATACACTTCCTGCGACGAGGGGTATGGGTCAAAACGCTGAGCGCAAGACTAAGGAAATAGATCTATAGGTTAAGATACATGCATGTAATACCTTCGCAGCCTACCAGTGTGAGGGGCATTAGACTATATGTGGAGCATGAAACTTGCACGTACGGGGCGGGAACGATGCCGCGCTACGAGCATAAATAGATTGAAGCAAGGTTGGCCCCTATGCATGTACTACATGAAATATCACAGGGACAATCAGCAATCAATCAAGCAAAAACATCCCCTATTCCAAAGGTGGCGCAGATCAAGCGCGAAGTCCAAGCACCAGACACCACCCACATATAATAAAAAGAAAAGAGTACACACCTCATGTTCAGCCCGACAACAACGACCACCGCCAGCCCTATCCCGACCAGCAGAGTCGAGGACACAAGGGCCCCCCGCACGGTCCTCGTCGATCTGTTCTCTCCGCGTCTGCCTGGCGCGACCATGATCAACAGATAGATGGAGCAGAAATTATGGGCTGCTTTCCTTTCCTATTTCCCCAAGCCCACTGCACTCCAACCAATCAAGCGCCCACAAGCATGTAGTTTAGCAACTGTCTCGACAAAAAGGGCGTCGCATTCGAGGCCTACACTCTCACAGACGAGGCTCTGGCCCTGGGCCGCGGGCGCGACCGCGGTGAAAAATCAAGCTCTAAACATTCCCGGATATTGAACGCCACCGAAAACCTCTGAACTCCTGCTTGTGAATGAATCTCGTAATTTTGCTCATTTCTCGAAAATAATTTCTGATAATTTCGCATTTCTCATTTCTCATCATTTCCTGCCGGTTGGTGATTCAATTTTCACATCCACGACAGCAGAACTCGCAGCTGCTGTTCGCACAGCTTATGGTTGAACTGTGTGGCCACCCACCCCGATCGGAAGGAGCATCTAGCATCTGACCGAGATCCTGGTGCCGACTGCCCGCAGCAGCGAAGCGGGGCGCCACCGGGAGAATTTAAGCCACATCAAACGAAACGGACTGCTGACTGCTGCTGTCAACAAGTCAGAGCGCTTATTATACTGGCTGAGAAGTGAAGTTCTTCCCTTTACTCTGCGCTCGCCAAGGCGACAAGGTGAGACTGAGAGATAGGAGAGCGTAAAAGCATATGCTGGTTTGGGTGCATGTCTGACGGGAGACATGCTTTTTTCTGTTGCCTGTTCGGCTGGTCTCCCTGCTTAGGCGCCCACTAGGTGCTGACCACGCCCGCCCCCCCTCCCCCCCCCGCCGCCGCCGACGTCGCCGACTGGCTCGGCTGGCCGCTGCTCTCTCCAACGGAGCAGGACCGAACGACGAACTGACGGATTGTTTCTACGTACCAGCCACGACAGAGTATCCCACGGTCCGCTGCTGCCGATCGCGCTCGGCCATTTCCCCCTCCCTCAGCCGGTGTATCCACCACGCCGCCGTTTAGAACAGATGTAAACATGTGGTGTTCCAACGACAAATTAGACGGCCCTCTCTCTGATAGATAAGGGCACCGCGATGCCTGTGCAGGCGTGACGGCCCAACTTGAAAGGGCACACGCTACTCCCACTCATTAGAATTTGTGCAAACACGGGGCCGGCCACAACTTCTGTCCAATCAATACCTGGTACACGGGGTAGGCCGCAACTAAACAAATGCTGCTGTCTACTTGTACCTGGCATATGATTGTATTACTAGTTGCGGCGTAATTAATGTTCGCCGTTGCACCCTCCGCTTTCTGTCGGTGGGTGTGGCGTGGCGTGTGGCTTGTGGCTTGAAGCTTGTCCCTGAGCCGCGCGCAGCAGTAGCAACAGCGCCAGCACCAGCACCAGCGACACTACCGCCAGCAGCGGCGGCGGTAGCGGCGGTGGCGGCGGCATCACCAGCAGCAGCAGTAGGGAAGAATGAAGAGCCGATCCTTCCTTTTTGTTATTTTGAATTCGCAACAAATTGGCCTCTTTTTCTTGGTCGCAGAACCTCGTATTGCGACCTTGTTCATCACCGCCTGCTGCTGCTACCGCCTGTTCATGGCATCTCCTTTTTGTCCCTGGTTGCAATAAATATAGTGGAATAAGAAGGGCACACGTACGAGCGTACGGAATGACTCTGAGCTGGTAGGGAACAAGCGGAGTAGAAGATCAGAAGACGGGTCGCAGCGGCCCGCGGTAAGGTTTACGTCGTAGGGTTGATGTACTTGCACCGGGGACGAAGTGTCCGCGTAATTATGAGCGAGGGAGGCATCCGTTGATTGTCCGATCACTTTTTCTACTGTGACCAGAGGGTACAGGTTACAGTAGTCGCAGCGCGGGTAGACGTCGTTTTGATTCGTAGACACAAGCGCATGAGCAAAGAAAGGCACGATGACGAGAATGATACATACCGAGAGATATTGATTTCTTAAGGGTTTCCCGCCGGTCGGGTGGGCATGTATGTTCCTGGCTCCTGCTGCTCTGTGGTTAGATGATATCATGCGAGTAGAAATCTGGCAGCTACGTATGTATGATACCGCCCCAGGGCTATTTTATATTGAAATATTTCAAGGACGTTGGCCGTGAGTTCGACGCATTTCCGGTTAATAATCGTTATAAAATAATAATATTTGCAGCTATTCTTTTACGGTATCGTATTGCCAGTGGCCGGCG
Source organism: Undaria pinnatifida (assembly GCA_012845835.1). NCBI lineage: Eukaryota > Phaeophyceae > Laminariales > Alariaceae > Undaria > Undaria pinnatifida. The sequence continues at coordinate 7,069,756 of JABAKD010000029.1, forward strand.
TCGTGTACCTGGTACAGCTGCGGCTACCCCGACTTTACCAGCATCCCGTGAGTCGTACTCTACAGCAGTAATAGCTCTCGAACGGGCAGGACATTGTTTTGTTTTTTTGGCGAAACATGCCTATTTTGTAAAAAATAATTCAAGGACGTCAGCCGTGAGTTCGACGAATTTCAGGTCAACACTCATCTTTGCAAGCTGCGTTGTTGGTCCTTGGAATATACTCAATGGGTGAGTTTTTATTGGGAGGGGTCACGTTTTTTGTCCACTAAAATGGTAGGTGTCGGTATTTTATCTATTTGACCGCGAATGGATGCCCTTATCTAGCGCGCAACCCATTTTACAACTGGAAACCCGTGTTTAGGGGCCAACTACCACACTACCACAGCCTTGGCCGGCCAAGAAACCGACAATAATCCAGAAAGCTCTCCCGCCACCGCTGTAACAAATTAGGACTTGAAAATTGGAAGCACTGCCCCTGACACCACATTGCGCATGCAAAAAAAAAAGTACCTGGTAATGACTATAATGAAATCTGAGGCTTTATTTTTTCCGACTCGATCTCGTCGAGATATCCGCCAGAACTCAAAAGCACCCAACTTTTCCAACTTTAAAAAAAATAGATCCGTATAGAAATAAAACATTCCAATCAAGGTGAAATTTGGTGGACACTACTATGCTGAAGACTCTAGAAGAACATCGATCTAAGTTGCATTGCCCTATTCGCCACCCGTAAAGATGTATTACCAAAACTCAATCCCATATATAAGTCAAGTGATTTGGACAAGAAGTGAGAAAATTAAAAATATTGCTGTGCCCCGCTCATTTTTGGAGTTCGGACCTGAAATTTTGGCACGTGTTTTAGAGCAAGCTTGAACAAATACTACTTGGAGATCGACTAAAAAAAGTATATTATATAAAAATAAAAATACACTCCAGCTGTGAGATCGAAGATTTCGTCGAAACTCATCTTTGCAAGCTGTGTGTGATACTCCGATCGCGCGTGTTACGGGTTGTGTCCTCATTAAGGATATTGGTCGGCGACTCCCCTTACAACTACAGTGTAGCTATCAGGGTCAACAGGATGATTTTAGTCAGTCTGTGCGCGGAAACTATAAAACCCGTTTTTGTGGGGGACAAAATCTGACAGCTGTGGAAGGAAATGCATCAGTTTATCAAGCGAATCCTGTAAGTCGAATAACCGGTGAGGGGAGGGTGGAGTTTTGAACGACGTGGGGGCCTGGGTTTGATCAAGAGGGAGCGGGGGGGGGGGGGGGGGGGCGGGACGGGCGGGGCAGCTCAATCTGTGCGTGGAAACTATACATATTTAAGGGGATGAATCTGACGGTGTTGAAAAGAATGCACCAGTTGATCATGTATATCCTGTAAGTCGTACAACCAATGAGGAGAGGGCGGGGCGTTCGAGGGGTTGGGGGTGGAGGGGGTGGGGAGGGGGGGCGAAAGGTTTTTTTAAACAACGTCTTTAGGTCGCCTAGATGTAGGGGTTTGCTATACGCGTGGTGCTAGGTCTAGGCGATGGTGCGGGTGGTGGGGAAGGAGGGGGCGTTGGGGGCGGGGGGGGGGGGGGGGGGGGGTGAAATGCAGCAGCGGCATGGATGGCTCTAGAAAGATAATGAGGTGATATCAAGTGCTTGGAAGTGTTTATCACTCTGGCAAAAAAAAAAAAACGTAAAATATGGTACCTGGTACCAGCTGCTTGGTACATACCGATACGTAGAAGCAGTTGGTACTTCGCGTTGCGCATGCGTGGAGTGGAGCTTACCACTTATTCGAGACGATGGTTGACGCACACTGTGTACGAGACGAAGGGGGTTTCACCCCACAATGGTTGGCTGCGTTTCGTTGGGCTACGGTTAGGGTTAGGGTATATATAATTCAAATGGTATGTCAACTATTTTCTCGAAAAAGCGGTAAGGTACCCTCGAAGTACATCGATTCAGCAGCAGTACCTCGTACCTAGCAGTAAGCTCCGGATGATGGCGGTTGCTAATTGTGTCGTGTACCAACCAAAGCGCCTGCTTCCACGGGTTCGACGTACACGACTATCATGCCGCATGTGCTTTTATTAGTGCTGTTTGTTGGATGACTATGAGTCGTCGACCGTTACTAATGGTAGTTTTTTGTTGGCTAGGTGCAGTACCATGGTACGAACAGTGAAGCATGTTTTTTTATTTTATTCTGACAACGTCGGCTGTGAGTTCGACAATTTTCAGTACAAATCATTCACTCGACAGTTTACAGTGAAGATTATTCGCCCGTCGTACAGCTGTGAGATCGAGGATTTCGTCAAAGTTCATATTTGCACGCTGTATGTGATCCCTCAACGTATTGCACGCTGTACGTGATCCTACAACGGTGGGCGTTACGGGATGTGGACGTCCTCGTGAAGAATGTAGGTCGGCGACTCACATTAGTACAAGCGTCTACACTAGGGGTGCCACCCGTTCGTGTCGGACCCGGGTACCCGGACGAGTCCTACCCGTTACAGGGTCCGGGTCCGACCCAAAACCCGCCGGGTTTTTCGGGCCGGGTACCTGGTACCCGAGGATCCTGGTACCCGTCCCCAACGATAACCCGGGTACCCGCTCAGTAACGTGTCCCCGTGGTCAGCGTGCCTGGCATTAACCTCCGGAAGCCCTTCAAACGCGCAACAAACGATCCAGCGCTACACTCGCAAAATATCTACCAGCTATTACGCATGCAGCTACGACGGCCATCCCATGATGAGTACCCGGGTACCCGTTTAAACCGGATACCCTAGTACCCGGATACCCGTTTAGCAACGTGTCCCCATGGTCAACATGCCTGACAATACCTCCAGACACCTTTCAAACACGAAAAAAAACGATCCAGTCTACTGCTGTACCAGGTATGTAATAAGCGCAACGCTTGAATTAAAGCACCTCACATTACATGCGTATTGTTACCGGATCGTGGGCTACAACGTGACCGATCTTGTTTAGGGTTGAGCCCCCGACGAAGGAGAGCTTCCGATAGCAATGGCCATCCAACCTAAAACGAAGGGAGGATGCTGTGTTGGAATGCACAACTGGTATGGTACCGTTTGAAGCTTGTAGTTCTCTCCGCCAAATGCAATCGAAGCACGCCCTATCGTCCACTTGTTGTCAGGCGCGCTTGTCGACCGTAAGTGGGACCATGTGTTGTCCGGGTACCCGGGGTACTCGGTGGACCCGGTTTCGGTCCCCTGAAAAACCGGGTTACCCGGTGGCGAGTGCGAGTCCGACCTCCAGAATTTGGCGGGTACCCGGCAGGTGGCGGGTACCCGGCAGGTGGCACCCCTAGTCTCTACGCAGGTGTGAGGTTAGAGTGTTTGGGCGGTTGGGTGTTGCTCCGCGTTTTGGTGTGATGCCATATGAGAAGTGTCTCGCTGGTCGTTTAGTACCGGCAATTTAATACGTATGATACCAGGTTCAAGTCTAGCATCTAGGAATCAAGAGTAGACCTGGTAGACCCCCGCGGCACCGGCGGCACCACATCTTAGTTCAAGTTGAGCCTGTAGTCTGTAGTACTGTGTAGTAAAAAATATTTATGTTCCTGCTGGTACCAAGTACCAGGTATAGTCGTAATGCATTGCAACGACAAGTATTATTGGTATATAATACCTGGTATGATATGGTACAGAGCGCATAACGTCGCCTGGCGCGTACAAAGCGTAAAGCGTGTCTGCTACTAGCCCGCGTATGTTTGCTCAATATAGGCCTCTGCTCGTCTTCTTCGGCTGCGTGTTACGATGACGCCTTTAGCGGAAATTGATCATCTCGGTATCCTCCCCCATTCTGCGACCTTGGCGGGTCTAGGAAACGCGACCCAACTCACTGGTGCACTGTGCATGGCACCTTGTCGGCTAGTGGGAGAACGTTTCGGTATGGGCCATCCACCCATTACAGCAGTAGTACGAGTGCTACCTCTAACATACATACATACATACATATAACTGCTGTCGTCGTGAATTCAGTGGGTACTCCGAGTCGAGACGAACCAACATGAGCGCTGTTATGATACCTCTGGTACACATCGCTCTTGGAGTGGGAAATATATAGCTTTTAGTGTAGGCGGGACATGCGGATTTGATGCTCCTAAAACCTTGGCGGTCTAAAATGGGGGTATCCACTCCATGGATACCTCCTGCCTCTACTACATATCGTACTGGTGCTTGCAGTACGTCGCACCGGTATATGGCCGTGTCGTATAGTACAAGAACATGGCATCTACTCTTTCGGTATATGCAATCCGCTCTGCAGCAGTATGGTAAGCCTCCTGCGTTAAAAGCTTTTGATGTGCCAGATATCGAAGCACGAGCGAGCGACATCACATTGTCGTACATAACAAGGATGGCACCAAATATAATATGTACACGTACACCTGTCATGTTTAACTAGTTTGATGAAAAGGGCAAGGGTTTCTTGGCTGGACGCAAGTTACAAAATACTCTTGACGGGGGTACCAGTTGTGTAAACACCCATTTCCAGCTCATATATTTTTCACAGTCTAATTCCAAGTGTTTTGTCCCCATATCGGGAGTGCGGTGCTAAAAGGGTCAAGTAGAGAAAGCGTATAGCGTAGATGATGTCGTTCCGATATACGAAATATATCATATTTGCCGCACTTGCGTCATGTTGTAGAGTATATATTTGTTTTTGTTTCAGGGCCTTCCCCGGGATAAATCCCGCTGTTCGTAGAAGCGCGGTGAACCAAACATACTGCTGTAACAGAGTTACGAAAATGTTACGAACAATGGCAAAAGCACCCAAAAGAAAGACAAAACCACGGCGAATCAAATGGCGGTGTTTTTCGTTTTTGTTTCACCAAGTAGGAACCACGGTACGTATGGCCACCCGTGGGCAGTTTTCCCCCGCCGGGATTTCGAAAACCATGTCCCGCCGCAATGCTCCCGTGGTCCTACCGCGGTTCCTACTTGGTAAAAAATAAAAAAGACACGTCATTCAATTCGCCGTGGTTTTGTATTTCTCATGGTGCTTTTGCAATTGTTTATTCTGTATTCGTAACTCTGTTGTGGTTGCTTCACATCACGATTCTAAGAACCGCGGGACTATTGCCAGAGGGAAGGTCTTGCTTTTTTTCGACGAGTTTTTACGTTAGAACTCCCAGAAGTAGCTGCGTAGAGCAGTAGGGGTCTGTGGTCGCCAGGGGACATCCGGGATGCATCCCCGGAGTTTCCATTATTTTTATTTTCATCTTGATGGTAAAACGGATACGGCTGCTTGCTCTGATGTCATCGCGCGCAGCAGCAGTTCGTTGTCAGATTGTCGGTATTCGGTCTGGGTCTCGCGTCGTGGGTCGGTCCGGGGAAACAGGCCACCCCGCGGGTCCGCGGGTGACCTGTCTCTCTCTCTATCTATCTCTCTCTCTTCCTCCGTGGACCCATCGGTTTGGGTCACAGGGGGTGCATCTGTTACTCTGGATCGGAGGAGGAACAGGTAATACTAGTTCTCTGGGAGTCAACTCTCCAGTCTCGGGTGATTATCTCACAAGTTGCGATCAAAAACCCGAAGGTCCTTCGTAGATAAATGTGCAGATTTCGCGTTGGTCAAGGGTGTTGGCACTTGGAAATTTTCGAGGCATGTTGTTCGATCGTGGTGTCCCAATTAAAGTGGCGGTGTGCCAGAGCAGCAAGACTTGCCTATTTGAGGTAGCCGCCTTATTAGTTCCAGGTTATTATTAATAGTGCAATTCCCCAGTCGCGCCAGGCTGTTTTGACCTCGTTGTATCAGGATACCGCCTTGCTACGACCCAAGGAGGTTCTGCCTTGTGAGTTGGAAACCCTAACCGCCCGGGAAAGGTGTCGGAATGCATATATTTTATATTGCTGTGTAGTAGTACCTGGTATACGAGTAGCTGGCTGTGTGTATCATGTTATGAGTTATACACATACCTGGTACAGTATAATATGGAAAGTTGAAATACACTCCTCCTTCCAGCTGTGAGATGGAAGATTTCGTCGACACTCATCTTGCAATCTGTGTGTAATACTCCGATCGCGCGTATTACTGAGTGTGTGTGTCCTCGTTAGGGATATCGGTCGGCGACTCCCCTTAGAACTACTCGTAGCTCTTCCAGGGTCAGCAGGGTGATGTTAACCCCTTTAGAGCCCCCGAACCCCTCCCCATACTAAATCCAAGTAATTTTGTCCCCAAAAACGGGTTTCCAGTTGTAAAAGGGTTAATCAATCTGTGCACGGAAACTATAAAGCCCGTTTTTTGCGGGGGGGAGTAGATGCGAGTATATGTGATGAAAATTAAAATACACTCCGGCTGTGAGATCGAATATCTTGTCGAAAGAATATTTTGTCGAAAGAATATTTTGTCGAAACTCATCTTTGCAAGCTGTGTGTGATACTCCGATCGCACGTATTACGGGTTGTGTGTCCTCATGAAGGATATAGGTCGGCGACTCCCCTTGCAACAACAGTGTAGCTACGAATCAGGGTCAACAGGATGATGTTCGGCAGTCTGTGCGCGGAAACTATAAAACCCGTTTCTGAGGGGGACAAAATCTGACAGCTGTGGAAGGAAATGCATCAGTTTATCAAGCGAATCCTGTAAGTCGAATAACCGGTGAGGGGAGGGCGGGGTTTTTAAGGATGTGGGGGCTATATTATCATGACGTACATTGAACGAGGAGTCCAGGTGCACTATCAACCATTTTGTCGAAACTGGCTGGTTTGTTCCGGTTACCGGTACTGCTCGCACGAGAAAAAATATTGTAGAATTCTCATTATTCTTGTTGCCCCTTGAAGCAAGCGATTTGCGTCCGCCTATACTCTCGTCGTACATACAATGCATCTTCCCGTCGTCATTTTTTTGTGTTGTATTTTTGGCCTGTACGCCCGCACCGAGCACCGACGCAAGATTGCGAGCAGGTGAAAAAAACGGAAAAAACGGAGCTTTAAACTCCTCCGTCCTCCTCCTCCTCTTCCTCTTCCTCTTCCTCTTCCTCTTCCTCTTCCTCTTCCTCTTCCTCTTCCTCTTCCTCTTCCTCTTCTTGGTAACAGAGTAACAGGCACTCTTTGTTTTTCTTGTATAATCGTTTTTTGCTTTCGAGCTCAACTCGTTGCCAGAGGTTTTTCCCTCAGCGGCCTTCCGGACTAGCCATGGTCACAGCTGTCACCCCCCCCCCCCCCCCCGGCACGTGCCTTCATTTATATCGCGCGCATGGGGTTCAGTGTCCCTTCCCACTGCCCGTTCGAGTAACGTGTACTTTCGTGAACTCGCACTCTTGCTCTTTCGGCCTGCCCATTTTTTACGAAAGTCCCTTGCGGGATATGAGCTCACGAAATCGAACTAAGAAGTTACTCGCGTTACGTGTAGAGTCTAGACCACCAGCGACGCTGTACTGTGAAAGACACGTACTAGATTCGTTCATGTAATGCCGCCAGCCCTCAGTTCGTCAAAGGGTTGCTTCGACCGGATAGTAAATATGTCAAATATTCGCGTCTTTTAGGCCCGACGTCCGCTGCCCGATGGCCGATGGTGTAAATGCAGTTGGAAATCACTCGTACTGCAAACATTACACCACCTCGGCCAGATCAGGATCTAGATCATCTAGATCATCTACAGCAGTGCCTGTCACTGTAATTAGTAATTTGCTCTTGTTTTTTGGCTTGGGGAAAATTGTTTTTCTCCATCAGGGAACCTCCAAATCAATAGCATTTTTTTTATTAGGTGCATAACGACGTTGGGTGTTGTTTATTCCAACATACTGTACAAAAAAAACAATACCAGTATCTGTTGACGGTGACAGGGACTGCTGTAGATCATCTAGTAGATCATCTAGGTCATCTGCAGTACATGCCGTACCTGCCGTTACGAAATGTCGTATTGTATACTTCGAAGTATGTATATCTTTAGAGTACAGATCCACTCCTGGAGACATTATCTAGATCATACAGATCGTACGGCGCCCACCGGGTAACGCGAGCTGGACCATACAGATATGTAGATCATCAAGTGGGGATACTAGATGATCTGTCCGGCGTATGAAACAACCACGTATCAGATCCCTGTCAATGATCTGTATTATGTGTATATTTTAGGGAAGACAGATATCTGGTGTATATGATCTGCATGGCCTTTAAATTGTGTTGGCGTGTGGAAGCCAGATGATCTATCAAATATAGCAGGTTTCCTGGCTCGGATCTGTACTCGTACACAGTTCCTGCGTAACAGGTCAGAGTCGTTCTACGGTAGCCCCCCCTCCCCCCCCCCCCCCCCCCCCCCAACTTTTCTCTAACGAAATCGGCGGTTTCAAAACCATCTCCCGGCCGCATCTCCCGAATCACGGGGCGTGCTTGCCATCCCGACGTCATCGTTTGATATATACTTGCAGTCCTTTGTCAAACAAGAAAATAGCGACATACCTGGTATGTTTTTTTCATAGCATCTCCCTCGTGTCGAGCTGCCATAAAGCGTTCAGAAGGAAATCGCTGTTTTTTGGACGGATGGGTTGGGGGCTATCGTAGAATCAGTCGTCATAGCAACAACTAAAAGATCTACGCGATCTGTATGATCTAGATCGTTACCTGTCCGATGTGTGAAACATGATCTCAAACTACGATAGTGCAGTAGGTGGATGCAGTTGTTCCCGGAACGTTGCTGCATTTGTTAAATTCACTTTGTGCCGTAGTAGTGGTGCCGGTATGTGCGCTATCGAGGGAAATACAGGCACTGTAGCGACAACCGGCACTACTCCGCATACGCCCACTACTGGCTGTTCCCATCTGTGCCAAGTGGTACCACAGGCACTATGGCGGGCAACCGGCACTGCTCAACCGGCACTATAGAGGGACCGCTTACTGCTGTGCTGCAAAAGTAGCCCATTATAATTTCAAGTTTGGTCGCCAAAAATGTGGATGCAGGGGTGTGTATAATCTTTGCTTCTGCGAAAGCATCCCACCCGCTAAATTCAAGTACGAGCCCGTACCTGAAAACGCGGGTGCAGTTGTAAATTCACGACAGCAGTAGTGATCCCTCTATAACACCGGTGCCAGCGGGAAATACAGGCGCTATATCGGCAAACGACACTCCCGGTACTCTGCATGCTGCCGCCGCCGCTGCCACGTGTTCCTGTCTGTGTGCCAAGCGATTTCGGAGGCACAAGCGATGTCGCAGACAATATATGCACGGGTAGCGGTCAACCGGCGCTTTAGAGGGACCACTACTGCCTGTGCGGCAAAAAGTATGCCCTTGCGAGCTAATTCCAACTATTATTTTGTCCCACAAACTTGCGCGTGCAGTTAGTTGTACGTGCATTTTTCCCACTGTAAAAGTATCCTACTCTAGTTCCAAGTAGTATGTACCCAAAAACGTGGGTGGAAGGTTGCAAATTCGTTCGTATAGCAAAAAAAAATTCGCACTAGTTCCAAGTGGTTTGTCCTCGAAAACATGATTGCAGTTAGAAACTCACTGCTACAACCACCCTGCTGACCCTGGCACTAGCTAATACTACGGGGAGTCGCCGACCTGTCTCCTTCGTGAGGACATGCACACCCCGTTTCACGCGCGATCAAAGTATCACACACAGTCCTTTGCAAATATGGGTTTCGTCGAAGTCCTCGATCTCTCACAGCTGCTTGCCGTAGTGTAATTCTAATGCTTAACAGGAAGTATCCCGCACTAATTCACCGTAGTTTGCACCCTAAAAATCGTGCGTGCAGGTTGTAATTTCACTGCGTACTGCTGTTGCAAAAACCATCCCACACCCAATAATTCCGAGTGGTTTGTTCTCAAAAGCAGGAGTGCAATTGCAATTTCACCGCGGTTTTGCACCCCCCAAAAAATACGAGTGAGGATAAGTAAATTCCCTGCTGTTGCTAAGGCTATCCTGTAGAAGTATTCCCAAGTGGTGTGCCCTCAATGACGTGAGTGCAGGTGTAACTTCGCTGTACCTGGTAGTCTGTACCCAAAATGTGGGCTCAGGTTGTAAATTCACTACTGCTCTTGCAACAACTAACCCACACTGCGACTTGCGAGGGGTTTGTCCTCAGAAACGTGAGCGCAGTTGTAAATTTGCCGTAGGTTTTTACCCTTAAGGCGGTGGGTGAAGGTTGTAAATTCACTGTTGCGAAATCAATCCAACTCTTAAGTCCAAGTGGTTTGTCCTCGAAAGCATGGGTGCAGGTTGTAGACTAAATTGCACGGCTACCAAAATAATCCTACACTAATAGTAGTAATACATGTAGTCTAATGCAGTAATGCAATACCTGGTACGTACAAGCTACACTGTAGTTGCAAGGGGAGTCGCCGGCTTGTATCCTTAATGAGGACACACAACTCGTAATACGCGCGATCGGAGTATCACACACAGCTTGCAAAGATGAGTTTCGACAAAATCTTCCATATCACAGCTGGAGTGTATTTTTATTTTTATAATATGATATATGATACAGCAGTATAAGGGTCCTACGGTTCGACCGCCAGAGCGTCGTGATCCCTCCGTCGCTCCGGGACTCGGAGTGTTCTGGCTGTTGAACTACAGAAAAAATATATACACCCCCAGTAGGCGCATATGAGCCATGCATCCTACCCAGAACATTGTATTTTATGTACACACCCTGATCCCACCCCGAATGATTTTCGGGCTATCGTAGCTGCTAGGTTAGGGCTTGGGCTTCTGGTGGGGTTGGGACTTGGTACCAGGTACACTACTACTACTACTACTATACTACACTACTACACTACTACTATGCTACTATACTACTATACTACTATCAGGTATACTACTACAGTACTATTACGAGTACTACTGCTGCTGCTACTGCTACTATTAATACTCCTACTACTGCTACTACTACCACTACTCCTACTGCTACTACTACTGCTACTACTACTGCTACTACTGCTGCTACTACTACTGCTGCTACTGCTACTGCTACTACCACTATCCTAAATAGGAGTGCATGGCTTATATACTACTAATAATCCTATAAATACACCCCTGGAGGGGTGCACATGAATATATTTTTGAGCTGTGACGGCTCGGCAATGTGACAGATTGAGAGATGACGGGAGGCTCGTTCATTTCTAATAACTAAAAACGCCAGTGTGCGGGTTGCACTTTTCAAAGGAGGTCGTACGGGGAAACTCCTGCCGTGGCTTTTCACGACGGCGACGTTTTTCCTCCGTGCTCCGCGCCCATCGACGCCTCCGCGCTCGCGGCCGCAGGCGCTCAGGCTACGTACCCGCCCCGTGCGTTTTGGACGGAGATATTGTCTCCCCGAAACTAAAGATGATTTAATTATTATGATGCCCGCTGTTTGTTCAACACCGGTACCCTGGTACCTGGTACTTGTTATAGAGTCATCTCACACTAACAGTGCGGCAGAAAGGTTCTGAGTGCCTAGCATGAGGCGCTCGATGTCTCGCCGGAAGCATGACCTTTTCGAAGGCATTCGTTCGTTCGCGAAATCCGACCAACGGTTCTGGACGTGAAGAGTCCTATTCATGAACAAGTATACTTGGTGTGAGTCGTTCCATGGTAGCCCCCCCAACTTTTTTTTAACGAAATCGCCGGTTTTGAAACCGGCTCCAGGCCGTGTCTCCTGAAATACGATGCCCCTTGCCACCCCGACGTCGTGGTTCGATAGTCCTTCGGGCAAACAAGAAAATGTGTGAGGATGTTTTTTTTCATAGCATGCTTCCTCGTGTCGAGCAGCCATGAGACGTACGTTGAAGAAAATGGCCGGTTTCGGGGTGAGGGGCTGTCGTAGAATCAGTCGTCGTACTCGAAAAAATCAGGGCTTTTCACGGGTTGGGTCAAATCTCGCGGGTCGGGTCGGGTCGAGTCGGGTCGGCTGACCCGACCCGACCCGTGAGAATTTCGAGACGTCTTGACCCGACCCGACCCGACCCGACCCGACCCGACCCGACCCGACCCGACCCGACCCGCAATATTTTGGAAACCTCTTGACCCGACCCGACCCGACCCGCGAGTTTTTGAAATCCCCTTGACCCGACCCGCGGGTCGGGTCATGACCCGTGAAAAGCCCTGGAAATAAATAGGGTGCTAACAGATAGTTACGCACTTGATGTGCCCAACCGGTCAAGACACGTTTTGGCAGAAAATGTGAAACCCCGGCCGCGAGGTGCCTCTAATATGGAACACCTTCTTTTTCTACCGTATATGCGGGGTCCGCGAGTCTGAGACGCGCGGTGCCTGTGGGTATATAGAGTGTCGACACTGGCTTGTTTTTGTGCCCCCCCTGCTGGAGGTCCGCCTCTAAAACTCGACTCGATCGTTTTCTTTCGTCCCCGTTCACAGGACGAAACACCCGGTAACGCGCGCGATCGGAGTGTCACACACAGCTGCTTGCGAAAGATTAGTTTCGACGAAACCTTCGATCTCACAGCTGTACAACGACTTTTTTTTTTTCCTTCTATTTTATCATACCGTGTATTGCACGCAAGATAGCACACACACCCTGGTATCCCCACCACCACGACTTGGGCGTAACCCCACCCACCGCTAAAGATGGGATGGATTTTTTTTTCCGGGGGCCGATCCGAAAACAAAATCCCAGTTAGTTTGACTATGGGTCGACGGCTGATGGTATACCATGTATACCTTTTTTTCCCGTACCCTGGTAGTTTCAGAGCCGATTTTCAGGGTTTTTGCGGGCTAGATCACTTCTCCGGGCCGGATGGGGCCAGGGTGACCCGGGCCAACCCGTGATATTTGAAAACCTCCTGTCCCGACCCGATCCTACCCGTGAGATTTCCAACACCCCCTGGCCCAACCCGACTCGACCCGTGAGGGTTTGAAAGCCTCGTAAATGTACACGGCCCGTGGGCCGCGTCGGGTCATGACCTGTGAAAGCCCTGCCGACGTTTTCCAAAGCTAAGGGGATGGGGCGGGCACCCACAACAAAACTGGCGGCTTTAGGGAGATCTCGTCTGGGCTTTCCGTGGGCGCGTCGCTCGGCGTTTACAACTCTCTCGGACTTTGCTGGGAGAGTCAGCAGTGAAATTCGTCCGGGGGGGGGTGTGGCATTCACTTGTAGGGTTATACCTGGCAATGGAAGCATTAATCCTTCTGTTATGTCCGGAGATTGAGGGCCGTTGGGGTATCGTTAGCGATACACGCTTTTAATATTGTAAGAAATTATAGTACACTCCAGCTGTGAGATCGAAGATTTCGTCGAACCTCATATTTGCAAGCGGTGTATGTTACTCTTATGTGCGCGTAGATTGAGGACCGTTGGGGCGTTCGTCTTGAATGCCCTGAGGGTAGGGCGGCGGGTTTGGCTGGCTTTGACGGCTAGGTATTGTTTCGGGGACCAAGTCAGGTACCCAACAATTACGGAGGAGACCATGTCATAAATGTGTGTGTCCTTCACATTTAGGTGATCTTTATTGCGATCGGCACCAACGATAAAACATTGAAAAAAAAAAAAAAAACTGTAAATTCCCCGTTTTGTACCATCAATACAGCAATCATGTTTGGTTATGGTTGCTACGGTATATATCCCCCTAATTGCTGACTTTTTAGTTTTTTTTTTTTTTTTTTTCCCGAGGTTTTGTATGGTACCGGTAAGCGGCGCCGTTTTTATTTTTTTTTGTTCGCGATTGGAGCTCGAAATGGTATCGTGGCATCGAGACATGTAGCCGCAGGCGGTCACGTAAATGTTATATAGAGCGCTCTGTGACATGAAAAAATCGTCGTTCACACGAGAGTCCCTGTAAACCTACGACAATACATTTTGAATTTTCTCGCACAATACACCACTGTCTGATTGATCGAGACTAGCCTTTCGGCCGCCCGTTTTTTTTTCCTGACCTCGCGTCCCACCCTTGCCGACCTCGAGTCCCCGATCACGTGCCGTTCGATCACGTAGATCGTGCCGGATTAGTTGTTCGTGTCTTCCGCGGAGAGCGCAATCTCTATGTTTTCCTCCGCAAGCGCTGTCATATACCAGGTACTATAACTATACCTTTTTTCGCGCTGCCGCGGTCAAGTTGTCTACCGGTCACTGACGCCCCCCCCCCCCCTCTTTGCCTTCAAAACCTGCAAACCTGCCCTCCGGTACAGGAACTTCGTTTTTCCCGTGGTACTGGAGTAGAAGGTCGCCCCCTCTCTCCCCCCCGGCCCGGCCCGGCCTCGCCCGCGCGCGTCGGCTGTACCCCGACATACACCGACCCGACCGCTCCACCGTGCGTGCCTTCCGGCGAAGCTAAGAACGCGACGCCGCTTTCCGTGAATCTACGAGCGCGCCGACATGGCGGGCTCTGAGGGCGCTAGCAGCGCCGGCGCTACCCGGTCGCAGCAGCCGCCGCCGCTGCCATGGCGACCGCGTCGGCAGCGTCCCGTGGCTTTCCACGTGACCGGGTTCGGGGTGTTCAACGGCATACCCGACAACCCGACCACGCATCTTGTCCAAGAGCTCCCGGGGGAGCTCGAGGCTCGGCGTCGGCGCCTCCTGGCTGCCCGCGGGCAGTCGTTGCCGGCAGCGCCGGCGGCGAAGCCGACGGTGGGGGCGGGAGCAGCGGGGGAGGGGGCGACAGGAGCGGGGGCGGCAGCGGTGGGCGGCGAGGCGCAGGCGGCAGCGACGGTGACGGGTACGGTGGAGACAACCCCCCGGGTAGTAGTTGGAGAAGCAGGCGGTGGTGGTGCTGTCGTCGGAGGAGTGGGCGGTGGCGTCGGTCTCCCGGCTTACGGGGAAGGGTTCGAGGTCCGGTCGTGTCTTGTGCTGGACGTCTCGGCGGAGGAGGGGGGGCGGCAGCTGCGCGAAGTCCACGCTAACGCTGGCCGCGACGACAACTGCGCGCGCGACAACGGGGTTGAGAGCAAGGGCGGAGGCGAGAGCGGGGGTGAGAACGGGGGCGGGGGCGGGGCCCCTGCTGAAATCGGAGCCAAAGGTGAAGCCAATGGCGAAGTCAAAGCCGAAGCCATAAGCAAAGCCAGAGCCGAACCCCAAGCTGGAGCCGAAGCGGAGGCCGGGACGGGGACCGCAGCCAGAGCTCGGGACGATACCGTTTCCGTGTTCGTGCATTGCGGAGTGAACGGAGGCGCGACCAAGTTCGCGATGGAGACCCAGGGTTTCAATGAGGCAACGTTCGGCGCGCCGGACGAGCGGGGTTACTGTCCGACGTTCGCCCCCGTCGACGCGGATAACCCGGACACAAGCCACTGTCGGTTAACCACGCTGCCCGTGGAGAAAATCCTGGAGCGACTGCGGAACAAGGGCTGGGGGCGGGAGCACGTCTTGGAATCCGCGGACGCCGGAAGGTTCGTGTGCAACTATGTTTATTACACTTCGCTCGGTCTGTGCGAAGCGGCGATGGCTAAGGTGGCTGGGGCGGCGACGGCGGAAGCGAAGGGGATGGCGGCGGCGCCAGCGGTGACGGCCGCTGAGAAAGGCGCCGTAAAGGGTGCCGAGGAATGTCGAGAGGAGGAGGGCCAAGACGCCTGCAGCAGCGGCAGTGGTAGCCTCGGCAGTGGTGGTAGTGGTAGCGGCGAAAACGGCGGCGGCGGAAGCGGGGGCGAAGCCCGAGCCGGGGGAGATCGACACTGCGTGTTCCTTCACGTGCCTCCTTTTGAAGCGATCCCCAAAAAACAACAGCTCGCGTTCTTGGTGGACTTTCTCTCGGCGATCGCGGTATCCGTTGCCGTTTCGGAGGACAGCGCTACGAGGAGCGTCTCTCCCGTCAACGGCGGCGGCGCGACACTAACCGCCGCTGCTGCCACTTCCGCCTCCGCCGCTGCCGCCACCTCCGCCGCCGCTGCCGCCACCGCCGCCACCGCCACCACCTCCATCGCCGCCGCCGACACCTCCGCCGCCGCTGCCACGTCCACCGCCGCTGACGCCGCCGACGCCGACGCTTCCACCTCCACCGCCGACGCCGCCGCTGCCACCTCTGCCGACGCCGACGCCGACGCCGACGCTGCCATCTCCACCGCCGGCCCTGCCACCTCTGCCGCCGACGCCGACGCCGACGCTGCCATCTCCACCGCCGCCGCTGCCACCTCTACCGCCGCCGCTTCCACCTCCACCGCGGCCGCGGCCGACGCCAACGCTGCCACCTCTGCCGCCCCGGCGGCCACCGCCGCCCCGGCCGCGGCCGCGGCAAAGAAACCGAGCGTCACAAGCCCGCTCGCAACGTTGGTCTCGTCGCCGCTCTTACCGTCGGTGCTTGCGAGCCCGAAGAAACGAGAATCGTCTGCGTCCGAAACTGACCCCCCGGCGCCCCGGGTATCCTTCGCACCGATGGTCGAAGTCGGCATTGCGAGCCCGATAATGTCGTCGATTTGGGACGCTGCAGGGTCTCCGGGGGAGTCGCCGTCGCCGCCGCCGCCGGCGTCCACGAGGCGCGTGGGGACGTCGGGCAGCCGTGTTGGAAGTCGCGGCGGAATTCGAAGCGGAAGTCGCGGCGGAAGCCGAGGTGGTGTCGTCGGTGGCAGTGGCGCGGAAGAAGAGGACTCTGGTTACGAACAGGACGACTATTGTGAGGAGGGGAAGGAGACCCCGGCGGAGAACACGCGCTGGAGGCTGATCGAGCGGGGTTTCGACGAGCTCGACGTAGACGCGGCGATGGCCACCACGGGGAGCGACCAGATCGAGGTTAACATGCAGCTTTTGCTGGACATCGCCCCGCTGCTGCCGCGGGGCGTCCCCTCCGACCCCGGCACGCTGCACCTGCGAGACTTCGGCAGCAGTGGCGGCGGCGGCAGCGGCAGCGGTGAGAGTTTCGGCAGGGGTAGGGGAACTGGTGGTGGTGGTGGCAGTGCCGGGGCGCGTGGGAGCAATGCTCGCGGGAAGGGAGGGGTTTCGACGACCGGAATGGGCGGCGTTTCTCCGAAGTGGTTGGGGTCTGTCTCCCCCTCCGGCGGCGGAAGGGCCCTGAAGTCCGGGGGAGGGTTTGGAATGACGCCGCCCACTCCGCCGTCGAGATTGTTGAGCGGAGCCGGAATTGCTGACCCCTCGCTGGCAGCCTCTTCCTCGGCGGCCGCTGGCGCTGGTGCGGCGGCCGCCGGAGGAGGCAGCAACGACGCTGCCAAAGGAAAAAACGGTGGACTTCTCGGAAAGCTTCGGCGCCACAAGAGGGCGCCCAGCACGGCGAGCGAGACCACCGAGGACGGGGGGGGAGAGTACTGCCGCCAAACCACGGGGAACCTCCGTACGCACTCCCCCTCTCCAGTGCGCACCAACACCGGTCCCGCCGCGGGGGTCGGCACCCGGCGAGGACGGTCCGAGATTATCGCGGGGTGGGGGACGACGCTGCCCAGCGGCCCCAACCTCCGGTTGGCGCTGCTGGTCCGACAAGACCTCGGTCTTGGGCGCGGGGCGGTGGCGTCGCAGTGCTCCCGAGCAGCGCTCGCGGCGGCGCGCAAGGCGGAGGGGAGCGGCCGCGCGGATACGCTGGCGGTGTGGAGGTCGGAGGGCGAGTCGATGGTTGTGCTGGGCGCGATGGACGCGGGGACGCTCGACGCTGTGCTTGCGGTAAGCGATTATTTTTTACGAGCGAAGGCGATTTTTTTTTTTCGTACTGCAGTGTTGACGACGACAAGAAATAGGTGACCCCTGTAGAGTTGCCTGAAGTGCCGCGGCGCCTTTGTTAATGGTGCGTCTCTCTGGCCGTTTTGAATAGGCGGGGCTTGTTGGGTTTCCCCGCCAGTGGGGTAGCGTGTGTGTGCCCGTCCTGGTAAGTATATACGCCGCTGTAGGGTCCCTTGCCCGCCATGGTATGCCTCGCGTACCAGAGAAGTATATGTGTGACATGGGCTGTCTTGGCTCGTGAGGCAATGGCCACTTTCCGGTAGCGGGCCTTGGCTGCTATGCCACAGTAAAAGCGGATACCTGATTATCCTGAGGTTCCTGGTATGAGGAGCTCTACGGAGTGTCCACACCTCAAAACCTGCCGTGAGCAAAAATGTACTCAACTCGAAGAGCCATCCCATTGACTACAAAATTAAGGGATACCGGTTCTGCATATCGAATATGGATCAAAAAGTTATAACGAAGTTGAACAGATATCTTTAATTGGTGATTCCTCTGCTGGAGTAGTAACGGGGACCGCCGGTAGGGACAGCTCGCGCTATCGCTATCGCGGGAACCGAAGGACATTCCAGCAAACCAGCTGGATTGCGAATACAAATGAGTTAAATCGACACACGACGTGTATTAAAATACGTAGAAGTGTGGTGAGCTCTTGATTTTTTTTCCCCCATCCGCGCCGGAGGATATAACAAACTAAAATATCTGATTCCTTAGCCCAGAAGTCACGCCAGGCAGGGGGGTTGTGAAAAAGAAATGTGCACGCCCGTACGTCGGCATGCCTCTGTTTTTCTTGGGGGGTTGGTCTCGTGTGCGTGTCCGGCGGTGTAAATCGCGCTTTGGGCGACCCTTAGCCCGGCAGCTGTGTTTCCCGACCGCTCAAGGCAGTTTGCATGCAATGTCCTCACAAAGAAGATGGCGCATACGTAAGACCGCCCCCTACTACGCGCCCCCTTTCGTCTCTCTACAACAATTTCCTATTGAGTCCACCCGGCCTGACCCCGTCCAACTAGACCGGACCAGACTCGACCCGACCCGTTTCCGATCCCACCTTCCCCCCTCCTCAAAAGTTTCATCATTACTCGACTTGATCTGACCCAACTCGGCCCGCCCCGCTTCGGCCGTGACGCATTCCTCGGAACGACGCCCAGATCGGAGCTGCGTCTGGGTTGCCCATCACGATGGTTCGGGATAAGCACGCGGCGTGGGTGGGCAGCGTGGGCGCCAGCACGTGTACGGTGGCTGCCCTTGGTCCCGCGCCCATGTCGGCCATCCGGGCCGTTGCCGGGGGTATGCCTCTTTTGTAAGCAACCCCCCTTCCCCTCCCTCCCTCTCCCTCCCTCTCCCTCCCTATCCGCCCCTCCCCCCGTCTACAAAAATCCGACCTAAGCTAGCTCTGTGAGCGGACAGACGGGCCTTCAGGTGGACCGTAACGTCGCCTGGCTGGCCGCTGAGTGCGCTCGACTTGGGCGGGAGTGGGAGACGAGCTTTTTTTGTGTAGCGGTCGGTTTCACTGTATTGGTTTTGTGCTATTGGGGCCGGGGGGGACGGAGGAGGTGGTCGTTGATGGAAGTCCTGTCGGTCGGGCGTGTCCCCCCGCCCTCGTTTGAGGTGCACGCCTCGGTGTGAGCCCTGCGCTCTGCATCTCGGTGTGAAACTACCCTCTGCATCTCGGTATGTGAAGCACTTTGTTTCGGCTTTTAATTTTCCCGCTTCCTTTTTGTGTTTTCCAAGTCTAATTCCAAGTTTTTGTCCCCGTAACGGGAGTGCAGCGCTAAAAGTATTTCTAGGGTTTTTTGGTGAACCAGACCGTACTAGGCCTGCAGCAGGGTCTCGGTGGATCTAAACAACGCCGGCTTATGCCGTAAAGACAACTCAAGATAATAAATGCTCTCCCTTCGGGACGATTTTCCTGGACGATTTTTTTTTTTTTGCCGAAGCACGTGCGGGGGGGGGGACGCGTCACAAGGGAAATGGTGGCGTTGGAAAGGACCTCGTACAAGATCTTCCCATAGATGCAGCGCTCGGCGTTGGTGCCCTCCACGTTTGTGGGAAAACCAGCCTGAAAAATAGCCCGGCGGAGTGTGTTGTGTTACGGGTTATGCAGCAGAGGATCGTCGTGAATCAAGCCGTGTTTGTCCTGGGGTTTTGGTGAATCAAACCGTCTTAGCCTTGGAGCTGGGTGGACCAGACCATCGCTCGCTTGCCGCAGGGTCTCGGGGCAAATCTAATCATCCTGGGCTACGATATGGGCAAATGAAATCGTCTTGGTACGGTACTTTGACGAGGTGGCTCATATTTTGCCTCTTACCCAAGCTCTCGGCGAAATCAAATCATCTTGACCTATTCAGGGTATTTGGGCGAATCAAACCAGCTCGGTCTAAGATGTTGACGAATCCAATCATCTTGGACCATGATCTTGTTACGATTCAAATCCATCTCGGCCGAAGACCTTGACGATTCAGTCCACCTTGGCCGAAAACCTTGACTGGACGAATCAATCCATCTGGGTCGAAAACCTTGACGAATCTATTCGTCATGGTATTCGTCATGGTCTAAGATATTGACGAATCAGCCCGTCTGGGCCTAAGACCTTGACGAATCACGCCATCTTAGGCTGAGGTCGAAACGAGTCAAGCCATCTTGGCCCGGTGTCCTTGCGAATCAAACCTTTCCTGTCCAAAGGCATTGGCGAATCAAAACATATTTTCATGAGGTTGTTGACGAATCATAAAGAGTCGAAAGAGGAAGCGGTGTAGTCTTTTTTTTTCGACAGGTTTGTCGTGCCGACGTCTTTTTCGGCGATGCGCGTGTGCGAATCATAAAGGATTAATCGCGATGCAAAAAGGACCGGTTGACCGGACGTTTCACCTACGAGTACGCACGTATTGCACCGCATTTTTTTTTTTTTTTTTTGCTTTACTCGTAACACATGTGTGTAGTGGGTGTTTTTTGTTTCTGTGCGGGGCGGTGTGGGAGCGCATTTGTGTAGCGAAAAAATGCCGGATTTTTTCGTGTTCGAATTTTGCCTAGAGTATTTGATTGCTGTTTATTTGTAGGGTCTGATCATTGTTTCCTACGGGGCTGCGATGTTGCGGGTGGACCGTTAGACAGAGGCTGATGGAAATGTTACCGTTCGGAGCGGAAATGTCACCGTTCGGAGCGGAAATGTCACCGTTCGGAGCGGAAATGTCACCGTTCGGAGCGGAAACGTTCGGTTGGGATGGGTAACATTGCCGTTGGGAACGGGGAGGACAAGATCGGGAACGGACGTGCTGTCGTTACAGGGGCCCAAGATATCGTTGTGCCGGGCCGAAATGAACAGAAAGTTGAGGTTATTCTGCTTTTGCGTTGACGAGGGTTTCCCTGCGTTATGGGATGTTTTCGGCCGGTTCTGCAAAGCTTTGGTGTTGCGGGTGGACGGTTGGATAGAGGCAGGCGGAAGGTTGCGGTTGGGAGCCCGAAAATATCGATTATGTGGTTACCAGCAAATGGATACGAGCATGTAGTTTTTTTTTCTTCGGTTGATCGGGTTTTCGTTGTAGATGTGGGATGTTTTTGGCCGGTTCTGCACAGCCCTGGTGTTGCTGGCGGACCGTTGGATAGAGGCGGGCGGAAATGAGACCCGCTGAGGGTCCATCGGCGCGGCCAATGAATCGCGTTGCACGACCGAATGAACCGATAAGGAATCGTGTTTTTTTTTCTTTTTTCGTTTTTTTTTCCCAGATTGAGGCGGGTTTGCCGCTGCAGTAGCGGGATGTTTGCTCCGGGTACGGCTGACGTGTGACTGTTTTGGCCGCCGGAAAGACGCTTGGGGGGGTGGGCATGATGCTGGGCGGTGATGCTGGCGCCGGCGGAGGTGGTAGCCGTGCTGCGGCGTAGTGGTAGTAGTTGACCCCATGCTCGGCCTGTATTTTCCTCGCTTGCCGTCCGTTCGTTTCTCATTATCCGTGTGGTGGGGTGGCTGTGGTGTACCATGTAGAAGTTGTATAAAGAAGAGCGGTACTTGTACTCTCTGGGTATGGGTGTTCAAGATTTTTCTGATCGTTACGGGCGGGGCTTTTCCTCTGAGGGCTAACGACGCAAGAAAATAGCGAAAACAACAAGCTAGACCGTTGATGGTATACAAATATATACTAAGGAGTTCATAGGGGAATCCCGTGCATGCGTTGTTTTAGTGTTATCGGTGTTGGCGACCCGTGCGTTCCGGGCGTGTGGAGGTAGTGATTGTTGCACGGTACTGTACTGAATTTGCCCCTGTTCCGGCCTTCGGTAACGAAAGCCGCCCTGCTTTTTGTTGTTGTTGTTGTTGTTGTTGCTGTTGCTTATGCGCTTGTGTTTCGTGCGTCGTTTCTTCAGCTCTTTGTTTAAAACTTGGAACGATGACCGAGGTGTTTAGGCGGTTGCTCTGGTTTGCGGTTGAACAAGCGAACACGTGGTGTCTCTCGCCTGCATCTAAGATCTTTTAGTACCTGTCCGAAGAGGGCAGCCGGTCAGGGGGCGAGGGGAGCGTTGCATCTGGGACCCTGGATCAGGCCAGCGTAGTTGAAAGCGACAAGAGAGCTGTGGGCCAAGTGTATTGTTTTTGTCTAGTGCTGAAGAATAAACGTTTTGCGAATCACAACAGGATTACTTGTCGAGCTTTTTGATTTGTACAACACCTCTGAAAAGATGAAGAAACACTTCGGCTGTGAGATCGAGAATTTCGCCGAAACTCGTATTTGCAGGCTGCCTGTGTGATGCTTCGATTGCGTGTGCTACCGAGATATGGCCTTGTGAACGGTATAATGGGTCGGTGAGTTCCCTGCCTGGGCGATAGTGCCATACTCTATACTCTTGTTCAGACTCTTGTTTTTTTTTAATCGTTTTCGTAGTCGCATCGCCACTCTTCATAGTAGTGCTGCTTTTGTTGCCGTTTCTTCTTCCTTCTACTTTTTAGCGAATGAAAAACTCCCGAGATGTGTACATCTGTATCTGGTTTAAATTATTATACCAACAGGACCATGCCCTGGACGGTTCCATGAGCGGTAATAATGTATTAATAGCACCGGTAGCGTCCACATGCCTGATTTTATAAGTACACTGAGGAACAGCAGGGCAACGCATATCTTTGACTGCATTACACGTTGAGACGCGTGCTACGCTCTAGAGATGAACAACTTTTTTTTCTGCAACAAGGTTCCTCAATTTGAGAGATCTTGACCCCTTTAGAGCCCCCGAACCCCTCCCTATGCTAAATCCAAGTAATTTTGTCACCAAAAACGGGTTTCCAGTTGCAAAGGGGTTGACGCCTCTCGCCCAAAAACTGATTTTGGAGAAAAAATAAAACTGCTAGCAACGGACGAAAGACCCTGGGCAGGGCCTAGATACACAACGAGAATCACGCCAAAATAAATGGGGCGTATTTGCGACGATTTTGGGTTAACCCCTTTACAGCTGGAAACCCCGTTTTTGGGGACAAAATTACTTGGATTTAGTATCGGGAGGGGTTCGGGGGCTCTAAAGGGGTTAAGGAGCCCCGTCATTCAGAAAACATTTCAGACGAAAACTGCTACCTCTGTCGTAGCACGCGTCTTGAAACACTCCCGACCGTCGTGGCGTCTCAGGCCACGAAAAACTCCTGTGATATTGGACGCATGTGCTACGATAAGAGGTGCATGCACCACTTTTTTTCGGAGGCCTGTCCTCAGTTTGGGTGACCTCTCGGTGGACCAAACACTGATTTCTTGGATCTAGAAACAAAAACGTTTAACGGGCGTTGAAAAGATCCCATGATCTGGTCAAGGTACACACAACAATAATCTTAAAGGCAAAACAGAAAATGGCCTCGTCTAAATGTTCCGGCGGTTGTGGGCTAAGGAGAGCCACGTCGTTCAAAAAACATTTCAGACGAACATTGGTGCCTCTATGTCGTAGCATTCGTCATCGTTGTGTGGGATTATAAGGCTTGCCTCTTCTTGCTAATGACGCGGGCTACACGATAGAGGTGCTCTGAAACACCTCTTTTTTTTTTCGGTAGTAGTTTCCTCAATTTGGGAGCTTAAGACCTGCTCCCAAACACAACTGATATATTTGGAGAAAAACAAAACTGCGACCATTGTTGTAGACCGGATGTGAGAAACGATCCCAACATGCATGGCCTGCGATACACCCGGCGAGAATCACGCAAAAAAGGAAAAATGGCCTAGATTTCCGACCATTTTGGGTCAGGGAGAGCGCCCCGTCTGTCAGAAACGAAAAGGCCAAAAAGTGGTACGTACCTCCATCGTAGCCCGCGTCTTATGTATCATGTATCTCCACACGCTACACCAAGGCTACGATAGGGAGTCCAGTTTTTTGGAGGCTTGTGTTTGCAGTGGCTCGGGGTCACTTCCCCTGTTCGTTTGCGACCTTGAGCTTTTCGTGCTGTTCCAACATTTCTTTGGCACATAAGTATAGTCTACTGTATGGATCCGCGCAATGGAACGAACGGGGTGTAAGCTACGCTGCGCGACAAAACCTCCTGGGTATATAATTTTACGGCGACGCGCGCGTGCTACATGTATACGATAGTGTGGTGGCCCTTTTAGGCTACTACACTACACTACTACTACACTACACTACCACTGCGCTGTCGTTTCTGGATGGCCGGGTGGCGCTTCTCAGGGCAAAAATTGTATAAGGCGCGCCGTGCTACGATAGACAGACGTGCGTACACCACTTTTCTTCTTCTGAGAGGTTCCTCAGTTTGGGAACTCAAAAGACCTCTCCCAAGAACTGATGTGTGGAGAGAAAAATACAACCGCTACTACTGCTACCGCGGATGAAAAATCCCACGGCCATCTTAGGTACACGACGAGAAACCATGCAAGCCAGAAAAAAATGCGTATTTCCGACGATTTAGCCCAGGTTAAGGAGCCCCGCCATTCAGAAAACATTTCAGACGAAAGTGCTGTCTATATCGTAGTATGCGCCAAAGAGGAAATGCCATCCTATATCTCGCGATCTGATTTTCTTTGTGCGCTCCTCCTGCCTGTAGGCTCACGGGATTGTTTCGCACTACTGCTATGTTGCACTTTTCGTTTATCAGAAACGCTTTTCAGTTGTGGTATATCATATGTTATACGAAGTATGTTGTAAAAATAAAAATACACTCTGTGAGATCGAAGTTTTTTTTGTCGAATCTCATCTTTGGTATATATACAGCTTCTCAGTGTTAAGATACGGCCTCGAAAGACCTGTAATTATCCGAATTTGACATCATTCGGATGGGTTTCGTATGATAAGGTTGGCGTTTTATATTCGGGAAAGTTAGGAAATAGATCGGAGGCACGTGCCTCCGATCTCAGAAGCTATCCGGGCCTCTGGTGGAATCGAATAAGGCTACGTCTCTACGAAGGCAAAGAAAGTGAGTACTCTCCGAGGACCTGCTCAATTGGCAGACCTGCAGGTGTCACTCTGTGTCCCCACCCTGACCTTACAAACGGCGTCGTCGGCAGGACCATGGGTTTTTGGATCGTGGGTTCAAATCCCACATTCATTCACCATATTAAACTTTTTCAGACTTTCCTCATGTCGAACTTGGAAAACACTCTCCCCGGTATCCCCAGAAAATGAAACGGCTTGGATATTGAAAGGTCCGCCCGTATATCCGGCCGACCTGGTATCCCGCCATTTCAGGGGGGGGAGAGTGTTATACGGCTTACTTTGGGTAAGCTATCGTTTAAACTCTTGCAAGTGGTCAAACGGACTAATACCCCACTAATAACCTAAACAACGGCGTCGTCGGCAGTGACAAAAAGAAGAAAAAAAGAGTGTCAGAAAACAAACGGTGTACCAGGTCTCTACTGTACGGCAGCATGGGTCTCCGTCGGTGGCGAGGTACTACAACAGAGTCAGAACGCGTGCTAGGTACTACGACATTAGACGTGTGCGTGCATGCAACATTTTTTTTCCGAGTTCCTTCAAATACCTAGTCTAGTACTTGCAGCCTGCACAATGAGCCGCGTAGTTTGTAATCTACGAGATTCATGATTCACGTATATACGAGCGATATAGGATATTTTGATGTAACGGGGACCGCAGATAGGGACAGCTCACGCTATCTTTTTTTTTTTTTTTTTTTTATCCTCCGGCGGATGGGGAAAAATAAAGCTTTAGCTCACCACACTTCCGCGTATTTTCATACGCGTCGTGTGTCGATTTAACTCAGTTGCTTTCGCAGCCCAACGCTAGCTGGCGCACCCTTCGATATCGCTATTGTGTAGTGGGAGCCGAAGGACACGCCAGCTATCGCTGGATTACGAAGGCAATTGAGTTAAATCGACACACGACGCGTGTATGAAAACACTTGGACGTGCGTGGTGAGCTTAAGCTTAAATTTTTCCCCATCCGCCGTACGTAGGAGGATAGAAAAAAAAAAAAAAAAAAACTACCGGATTCTCACCGCTCGCGCGAGTGATTGTGCGTACCTCGCCCTGACAAAACGACCTGCAGAGGCGTTTCTTTTTGGGCTCAGCGTGTAGCTTTTACCCCATTCCCTTGCGGGTTTGTTAAGAACTTAGTGGGGTATTTGTCCGTTTGACCACTTGCAAAAGGTTAACCAATAGCTTACCCATACTAAGCCTTATAACACTCAACCCCATAGTGATTTCACGCGCAGGTTCGGGTCCCGCCGACGGCGCCATTTGTGAAGGTCCTGTCGACGACGCTATTTGTGAAGGAATCAGTGGGGCGTTAGTCTCCGTTTGACCACATGCAAAAGGTTAACCAAATAATAGCTTACCCAAACTAAACCTGTCATAGCAGCTTCATATCTCGCAAAAGTTAAAGCACCGTGACCACAAAGGAACAGGAAAGGTCACACACTCAAACGCGCGAGTGATTCCGAGGCACTGCAAAAATGCCTCCCAAAAAGTGCCCCCCCCTGCTATTGCCATACCGTAGCCTTTTTTCGCCGGTAATAACATGATGTCCCCACCTAATTTGTAACCTCTCGTGGTCGTTAATCGGGTCTTCATAGCGGGAAGACGGGGTGTTGTATTAGTGAGATGCACGCGCCGTGCATGCGGGATCCACGTATGTACGTGGTGTGAGCACGCCCGTGCGCATGCGCGCACGCCTACTGCAGGGTTTGTATCAACAACGAGAAGGGAGGCGTCGTTCAACAAAGGGAAGAGCGGGGGTACAAGAAGTGTGGCCCCCGCCGGGTTGACCTTTTTTCGTATTATTTCTGATTTCGAACATTGTTGCCAACAAAAATGACTGATTCTGCGATATCTAGCCCCCCCCCAAAGCAGCGATTTTCTTTAACGAGAGTGTTTCATGGCTGCTCGACACGAGGAACTCTTGATATGCTACTATTTTTTTTTTCCTCCACAATAAATTTTCTTGTGTGCAAAGGGCTGTCGGACGATAACGTTGGGTTGTGATTGTCAAGGGACATCGCATTTCAGGAGATGGATACGGCCGGGGGAGCTGGTTTCAAAACCGGCGATTTCGTTACAGAAGAAAAGGTTTGGGGGGGGCTACCGTACACCCATATATGTTATAATTTTGCGCTGATGGTTGTGACGCAGGCTTTTGCATCCCCCATGGATATCTGGTGGTTGGTGGTGTTTTTTGGTTATTGCGGGCGATGGGTGGTATAACTATTCGGCGCGCACACACAGATTGCACTCGAGCGAACGAGACAATCCGCGCGTTATTCACATGACGATTGGAAGCAAGAGCAGCACGCTGAGCCGACGTGCCACACGCCATGATGCGTTACGTTTCTATCGGCCGGCCATCGGTCCTGCCGCCCGACTTTTTGGCGTGCTACCTCTTGCACAAGCGTCCCTCCCTCTCAGACATCCAGGAGCTGGCGGGTAAGGGTCGACTACATACAACCGACGACGACATCGTCCTACTCGTCCGTAACCCGACACTACCGCCAACAAGCTCCGACAAACCGAACTCTGTGGGGCGAGCTGCTTGCTTGCTAAACGACGAGCCAGTTCGCATCTACGTTGCCCTGCTCATGCGCCCTTGGATCATGCAAGCTTGCCACTCGACGGCCTCCTGCCACCTTGGCACCACGCGCACGTTGCGCATGCTGGAGCGTTTTTATTGGTGGATTGGCATGAGTGTGTGTACCCGGTGGTGGCTTCGCCACTGCTTGAAGCGCCAAGCGCGGAAAACCCCACGGCTGACTGTCCGCTGGCCCATCATCACAATGCCTCTGCCGGAAGGTCCAGGTGTCGGCGTCAGTGTTGACTACTTCGGCCCCCTTCCGGTCACACCAGGAGGCAGCATCTACATCCTGCTGTTGACCGATCGCGTCAGTCGTTGGGCCGACATGTTCCCCGTCACTGCCGCTGAGTTCACCGCGGAACGTACAGCCAATACCCTGGTGAACCAATACATATCCTTGTGGGGGTGCCCGCGCACCATACTCTCGGACAACCGACTGCAGTGCTGCTCCAAGCTTCCACAAGATGTATATCAGCTGTTGGGATGTGCACAAGCTTGCTAAGAGCTCCTATCACCCCAACTGTAACGGGGGCATTGAGCGGGTAAACCACGCTATGGCCCAAATGCTGGCTATGGTCGTCAACGAGCGACAATACGATTGGGACTTGCATCTGCCCCACGTAGAATTCGCTTACAACAATTCCGTTAGCGCGGCGACGAGTCTGGTGCCCAACGAGGTCCACATGGGCAGACTCCTACGGCTCCCCCGGACGGCTTTCGACCGCACTGGTGTCGTGAGACACCAGAGTCTGGCCCGTGACCACCTGGCCTATTGCGACTTGACCACCGACCGGCAAAAGCGCGCGAACGAAACTGTCCGCGCACACCACGCCCTCATCGTTTCCCGTGTTAACCGCAGAAACTCCGCCCTCGCCGACGCGCTGCGTCCAGCATCTAACTTCGCTGTGGGTGGTTGGGCATGGGTGTACAATTCTGCCTCTAGCATCCGCCAGGGTGTGAAGGCGAACACCGACGCCAAGGTATTCAAGGCCAAATTCGCGCTTAACTGGACGGGCCCGTACAAGGTCCTGGCCGTCGGTTCCTGCTCCGCCGCCGAGACCCCGGACGGCTCGCCGCTCGGGAGCAACCTCCTCTACTTGGATCTCCCTTCCGACCTGCCTGGTTCGGACGCTCGTCGGCGTGTGGTCATCGAGCGCTGCAAACCCTGTGCCAACCCCCACGACAGCGGGGACACGCCCAAATACCTACCGGCGGGGCTGACACAGTACGTGCTCAACAAATTTTCCAAGAAGTCCCCGCCGTACCACGTCACTCAAGACGACGTTTCGACTCCCCTCCAACGGCTGGAGGTGGAGCAGATCACCGGTCATCAGTCGGTACGGGGGCGAGGTAGCGTCATCGCGGTGCTATACAAGACGCATTGGGCGGGACTCTCCGAACCTTCCTGGGAGCGGGAAATGGACCTTCACCTCTCCCGCTTCCACATCTTGCGTTATTGGGCCGGAACCCCGGACCAGCACCGCCAAACCAATCGCCTCTACCGCCGAATGCGGATCGGGGCGGCACAGCGTGAGCTCTCCCGCAACAACGGGGAACGTTTCCTAGCGCCGGGCTACGCCTGTGTTCCCCGCGCCGATTGGATCCGTCGCTACCACGACGCAGTACTCCCTAAGGGAGCCCACTTTTGGTACAAGGGAGACGATGGGTTATTGTGGCTTGGAAAAATCAGCGCGAGCACTACCGAGGACAAGGTATACCTGGTCCGCTTTCTGGACGACCCGGGACCGATTAAACTCCCTCTTCCCCGGGCGCGCTACACGACTTCAACGGGAGCCGTACGAGGCTCTTGGTGCTTGCAAGTTCACATCGCCAGTGCGTTTCCTCGGGGAATCCAACATAACGTAGATGAATCTCGAGGCGCGGCCGTGGCTAGTTGACTTCCAAGCCGCCACCGCTCCTCGATAGTTCTTCAATTTTTGGGATTATGAGTTTTGAGTCTTTTCTTTGAGTTGTTCGTAGTGTCCTGAGGGTCTTCGTCGGGTTTCGGGGCGGTTCTTCCATGAATTTTTCTTTCTGTCCTGCCGAACCCCCTGCTCAGTGCCGGGTCAGGGTTCGGGTAAAACGCCGCTATCTGAGGCGCAGGGCTGTCGACTTTTCGTCATTGTTCAATTTCGCCCTGCCGACCCCCTCCTCAGCCCAGAACCGGGGGGCGACCAGGGTATCCTGTTCGCGCGTAACGTGGTACAGGGCTATGTAGGGTCTGTGTGTCACCTTGTACGGGCCTGTGTGTCATCTTTTATCTTTTGTGTTTTGTAATTGTTCTACTTTGTTTTTTCGTCTAAACACTTCCCCCACTAGCGGGGCTGTAGGTGTTGCCACCTTCCATCCCGGGTATTTGTCGTTGCCTCGTCTAAACCCCCGCCTTGCCGATGGCCCGCGGGAGGTTTTTCGCATGACTTCTCCCTTGTGTTGGCGCCTGTGTTCCCCTCCATACCGACGAGGGCTCGCCTCGCCATAGCACCTTAAGTGTGGTTGGTTTACCGTAGAGCCTTTCCTGTCCCCCCCCGCCACACCGGCGACATGCGGCAGGTTCTAGAGACTTTTCTGCCCCCCCCCGTCACACCGGCGGCACACGGCAGGTCTTTGATGGGTGACTTTTGCCTTGTTGTAGGGTCTGCGTTTCTTTCGACTGCTTTTCTTCGCGTGTTCCTGGCTCCATAGCCAGACGGTTAGAGGTGTGGGAGTGGGTTTTGAGGAGCCGCATCTTCGACTCATGGTCTAGTTCGTAGAAAAGGAGTTTCCCCGAATCTCAAATATTTTTGCATATGCGACTCATCAGGGTGGGCTAGTGTTAAGATACGGCCTCGAAAGGCCTGTAATTATCCGAATTTGATATCATTTGGATAGGTTTCGTATGATAAGGTTGGCGTTTTATATTCGGGAAAGGAAATAGATCGGAGGCACGTACCTCCGATCTCAGAAGCTATCCGGGGCTCTGGTGGAAACGAATAAAGCAACGTCTCTACGAAGGCAAAGAAAGTGAGTACTCTCCGAGGACCTGCTCAATTGGCAGACCTGTAGGGGGCACTCTGTGTCCCCACCTATAACCTAACAACAACCAATGCCGCGCGTCCTCTATTCCCGGATTTGGTGTCTTTCTCTCCAACGGAAATTCCACTGTATGTCCGGTTCGAAAAGTAAAATACGACTACCTGTATTGTGACTGTACGCAAGTGCGCTTCGCGTCGATTTAGGCTCAAAAAGCAATATAATGCTGTGATCGAAGGAGAAAAAAACTCTTTCAACTCAAATTAACCACTTCAAATCAGTGACGGGTTTTTGGGGGACGAGACACTTGTTGCTGAAGCCGGCCGTTTCGACGACATTAACGGCCACCATATCACACGGGGCGTGAGAGCTACGCTTTACTACTGTGGGGTAAAAAATTGCCCGTTCCTGTGGCGGGGCTTAGATATATTCTTGTGCAAAGCCTTGCATATCGTTCGCCGCCTCTCCCCGCGACCGCGCAGCCGCGAGAGTGCGCTGGCGACTGGACTAGCCTCTCACACGCGGGGCCATCAGCCTTTCTTTGTACGAAAACAGGTGGATGCAGGCCACGAGGACGGAGAGAGGAGGGCATGAGCCACAGGGTAATGTTTTAAGTTCGACATGGGGAAAATCTGAAAAAGTTTATTATGGCGGATGTTGGATTTGAACCCACGACCCAAAAAAAACATGGTCCTGCCGACGACACCATTTGTTAAGGTATTAGTGGGGTATTAGTCCGTTTGACCACTTGCAAAAGGTTGACCAATAGCTTACACAAAATAAGCCTCATAACACCTCCCCCCCCCCTGAAACGGCGGGATAGCAGGTCGGCCGAATATACGGGCAGACCTGTCAATTATCCAAGCCGTTTCATTTCCTGGGGATACTTTTTTGGTCGGGGAGAGTATTTTTCAAGTTCGACACGGGGAATGTCTGAAAAGTTTGTTATGGTCAATGTGGGATTTGAACCCACGACCCGAAAAAACCATGGTCCTGCCGTCGACGCCACATGCAAGGTTATAGGTGAAGACACAGAGTGCCCCCTGCAGGTCTGCCAATTGAGCAGGTCCTCGGAGAGTACTCACTTTCTTTTCCTTCGTGGATAGACGTTGCTTTATTCGATTCCACCAGAGCCCCGGATAGCTTCTGAGATCGGAGGTACGTACCTCCGATCTATTTCCCAACTTTCCCGAATATAAAACGCCAACCTTATCATACCAAACCCATCCAAATGATCTCAAATTCGGATAATTACAGGCCTTTCGAGGCCGTATCTTAACAGTAAACAGCGAGGAGGACGTCGAATTGAGAGCTCATCGTGTGTGGTGTAGGTGGGCGCGCATGGGGGGGGGGGGAGGGGGGGGGGGGTACTACTCTTCGTGTCATGCATGGTCATAGTCCGTGCGAGAACGGAGGGGGGGGTTGCACATGATTTGCTATTACAGCAGCCAAGGTGCCTGAACTGCAGTATACCAGGTGGGGCCGCCATACATACATCATGTTGTACTTCACCATGTCGGCACTATGCATGCACGTACCAGTATGCATTAGCTTTCGGACTCGTGGCCGTACACAGAATACCACAGAGACAAATTAATGTGAAGTAAGCTGCGGACTGCGCCGAGCACGTTTTGGGGTGCACTCTACTTGAAGGTAGTGTAGGATGCTTTAGGCGGCGGAGTGCGCGCATACAACAAACAGATGGTGCGAAGAGACCACGCGATCACGACCACGCTCGCGATGTACAAAAGGTGCGCGTATACTCGTCATGCTGCTGTTTGCTGACAACATCAGCGGAGCAACGTAGTCTACTCTAATCAGCAATGCTTTGCATGTTCGCTGCAGAAGGCACGCGAGCGCGTGTGAGCGTGTGTGCTACTACTGTATCAGACGAGCACCCGCCGAATCATACAACAGCAGCAAGCAGCAGTAGTGCGCAGTTTTTGCGTGCATCATGTGCAGGCTGCTGTTTTTGCCAGCTGGATTTTACAGATTTGACCTGATAAGCAACATGCCATGCGTGTTCGCTGCAGAAGGCACGCGGGCGCGTGAGCGTGTGTGCTACTACTGCTGTACCATACAAGCACACTTGCCGAATCATACAACCGCAGCAGTAGGCAGTTTTTGCGTGCATCATGTATGTGCAGCTGTTTTTTTTTGCCGTTTTTGCTGGATTAGATTTTGCGACTTGACCCTCTTTTTTTTTCGAGGGGCTGCCCCACCATTATAAAAAATACGGCCGAGTGAAAATTCCTGCACAAAACAAGAAAGAAGAGGTTTGTCCTTCGGTCAGATATTCATTGAGTTCAGCGTTGACCTCATCTGCTACAAGACCGAATTTCACGCCAGCCAACTGGAGGACGGAGACCCCCTCTACTACGGAGGTACGAGCCTGTGTGGCAGATGCGAATGCTGCGTGCTGTGCTAGACTGAACCACTCTCCTCTGCGTACGACACACGGCATGACCAGCCAGTTTAAGTTCCTGCTCTGTTTTTTTTTTTGCCATAGCGCGTTCTTGAGTGTTCTTGTTCTTTCCTACACGAACAAGCAGACCGCGTTCCTTTGCGTTTGGCTTTTTACGTATGTCGCTCGCTCCCTGTACGTTGTCCGTCGCTCTGACCACCGCGTTGGTCACACCATAGAACAAGTAGCAATGCTCTATGCTGACTGAAGCCATTCATGCGCTTCGCGGTGTGTAGGCATGTCCCGAACAAATTTCGTCGCGCCTCTCTCAACCTATCTATGCCTATTGATAGAACAAGCGAGCTCTGCCGGCTGCCGCCTCTGTTTTTTATGCGGAGGAAATTGTCAGACCTTCGTTCCCGTTGATGGCGGTGCAATCGCCATTGTGATTGTCTCCCAAGCATTCACCTCCCCTAGTCTATGCTCCTTGCTTCTCTCGGCAAAACTGGTCTTGACAAGCCACGTGCGTCCCTCACGCAAGGCTTTAGCCGCGGGAGGCACTGCTGCTGTGCGACAAAATGCAAATCGATGAAAAAGCTCAAGTCATGTTGATTTGATCACACATTCTTGTTATCACAGCAGCCTCGAGGCTCAGTCAGGACTGAGGACACAGCAGTGGACACCTGAAGCTTCATGCTGTCCTATCATATCCGCGAACGGCCACTATTCCTCGCGATAGCAATAGGAAGTGACAGCGTATCACAGCACGAGCTCGTGCGATGTTGGAATACAGATCATCTTGTAATGGCATATGCAGAAGATAGGAGCGCACCAATTCACCGTCGAGAGGGTTCTACTCTGGAGCTGCGGAAAACTTTGTCGTTCCCAGCCGCGCGGTCCCCACCCCTCGGCCCCTCCTGCCATCTCGCAGCACACGCAGGTAGCAGCAGCAGCAACAGCAGTAGCAGCAGCAGCAGCAGCTACAGAGTGGTACTGCAACAAGCCGTAGTATATAGCAACAACAGCAGCGAGCAGCATCAGCAGCAGCGATGGTGCGTGCCAACCAGCTGGTGTCTGTGTTGTGTGATCACGTATTCTCACGTGCTCGCAGCAGCAGCAGCAGTGCATGTAGCAAACTTGATGTTTTTGCTTGCCAGACGGCTCTCTCTGTTGCTGGTGTTGCGCTCTGCTTTGGCTTTTGCTGCTGTTGTGGCAATGTTCCGCTGTGCTGCTTTTTCGGCTGCTGCTTACCTGACCAGATATCTGCTCGTGCTGCTCCGCCGGCTCTGTTTTTTATGCGGAGGAAATTCTCGGACCTTCGTTTCCGTTGATGGCCGTGCAATCGCCATTGTGATCGTCTCTCAAGCATCCACCTCCCCAAGTCTGCTCCTTGCTTTCTTCTCTCGGCAAAACTTATCTTGACAAGCCACGTGCGTCCCTCACGCGAGGCTTTAGCCGCGGGGGGCACTGCTGCTGTGCACGTCTGTGCTGCTGCTGTTGTTGCCGCTGCTTTTGCTGCTGCCGTTCTTATTGATGCTTCTGCTGTTGTTGTTCCTGCTGTTGTTGGTGTTGCTGCACGCGAATGGAATGCACCATCCATGAGCAATCCATTGCCCTTCAGTCCACCTCCTCCTGTTAGGAACTCGCAAGAGGTTTACCCTCGGGCACCTTCTGGACAAGCCGTGGTCACAGGACAAGACCAGACAGACATCACAGCAGATAGCGGCATGGTTAATCCCTGGTACGCGACTATTAATACCAGTATGATACCAGTAAAGCAGTACCTACACAGGCACAGTTGTATCTGATACCGCCGATACTACAGCAGCAGTGGTCCACTATTAATCAGCTGCCACTAATAGCAGCCGGTCGCCCCGGTGGCGTATCAGGTTATCCTCGAGCCTGGTATAGGTCAGTTTCGTGAGTTCGAATCCCCCCGAGTGCATACCTGGTACTCGGTATAAATTCGTGGGGACTTTTTCTTGCGCACAAATTGACTTGCGGAAAGCGCGAGTTAGCAACACTCGATGAAAAATCGACGAGCAGTGGGATTGCTGAACCCTATGCGCGATAAAATTGAAGGCAAGAACCGGGGGGAAGAAGGGACGACACCTGTGACCACGGCTTGTCCAGAAGCTGAAAAGTAGAACAGTGCGAAAAAGAATTAAAAAAAAACAGCGCAGGTGGATGCGAGTCGACGAGGAAAAAAAGGGCTGACTACTTATCCATTATTGTATCACGATAAAAATGAAGGCACGTACCGTCGTGGGGAGGGGGGGGGAGGAGGCTGCTTGTTGGCCCATCGGGGACGCCGACTGCTCATGTATTCGGCCGTACCTTGTAGTAGGATTAGTAGCGTTTGTTTTTAGATGATGACCCGAGTGCCTGTGATGAGAGGAGTGGCGCTCAGCGAGCTCCGTTCTACAGAACGTTCTGCTGTTCTTTGATGGAATTGTTGGCGTTGGTTGCGGTCTCCTGCAGCGAACTCGTTAGAAACTCTGGCAGAATGTAACAATACAACCATCATACTGCTGCTGTAATGGTGAAATGATACTGGGTTCATATCCCATCCCAACCGTTCGCACCACTTAACCCGTACGAGTCGGGTTCTTTGCCGTTGACCGCAGGTTATTCTTACAATAGGGGCCGGCCAAACCGGACCCGTGATAATGCGGCATCTTATCATTAGTAGGTCTCAGGACATCACGGGACGGGCCGGACTGGCCCAGGCTTGCCAATTTTTGAAAATCTCACAGGCAGGGCCTAACCGGGGGGCCCTCATCTGGAAGTCTCACGGGCCGAGCCGGATCGAAGGCCGTGATATGGTAATCTCACGGGCCGGGTCGGGTCGGGCTGATTTGAATACTTCACGGGCCAGCTCGGCCCGGCCCCACCAGCGAGAGTTGGTCCATCCGCAAAGACCCTGGGGAATATCCCAGTGAGGTCAAGAGGGACCCACACACCTTGAAGATGGCACAGGTGTATTCGGCCGTTGACCAAAGATGGCAGCTGTAACTGCTGTTCTTGTCACACTTGTCGTAGTACCTCTGGTGTGTGATACGTCTATTTACGTACGAAGTACATAATATACTTACTAACTTATTTCTGCTGAACGTGCTCGGTTGGTGCACCCCTGGCATTTCTGGGGGTCCCACTTCGATAACGCCTCCGCGCGTTACTTGCGGAACGGTCCAGCTTTCTTTGAATTCTTGCTCCCGCCACATTTATTATTTTTGGTTCTGCTCGTTTTTGCCAGTTGTTTAGCGGAACGGTCCAGCTTTTCTTTGAATTCTTGCTCCGCCGCCTTATTGTTTGTTCTGCTCGTTTTGCGAGTTGTTCATTGACTTTTTCAGTTGCTTCCTTTAAAAGTGCTTGCTGCCAAAAACCATTGTTTTGAACCTTTTGTCGGGATTTTTGCTTCCTTCCTTCTGTTTTTTCTGCGTAATAAGTTGAACTTCCCACAATTTGCCGCTTATTTGCCGCCTGTGCGGGACAGTTTCCTGCTTCATCTAACAGTCGACCCCGCTTTAAAGACACACCACGTTTTTTTTTTCGAGTATCTTTAACGCGGGGAAGCGTATTTAAGATTCCGGGGCCACTAACTCACCGTCCCCGGGGCCAACGTAGGCGTAGCATATGTCAAAAGACGCGCATTCGCAGCAAGAATGCGGCGTCGAAACGGTGTTGTTTGAAACCTACGACACAAGGTGATTTGAAGGCGGCAACTACTGCTACTTGGACAAGTACACCTGGAAAAACTCGCCACCTGGACAAATTTGAAAGACGTATTCTCATGTTTGCTCGCAGCGATTGTCTGTTGACTCGCCAGCAACTCCTGCAGCAGGGCCACGACTGCTGGGTCTGCTCCTGCGACGACCGGGACGGCCTGTCTCGGGACGATCGACGAAATTCGTCATGTGTCAGAATCCCATCCACGCCTCCGCAAACACCACTTTCCTACGTGAAGTTACATTTGTGCACGAGTATGGCTACTCTGTATCGTATGTTTCGAAGGATGCTGCAAGTGCGAGGGGATTCCTTTTTTTTCTTGTCTGTTTTCGGGCGGACACCAATCCAACGCTTGGATACATCCCACAGATCAGATCGCCATTCATGGTTCCTATTATTTGAATATGTTTTCCAGGGCGAAGAGAAGACAGATCCTTGGTGTATATGATCTGCATGGCGTATAGATCGTGTTGTCGGCTGAGAAATGGATGATCTGAATGATCCACAGTGATGTACCCAGTTTAAGGCCACCCCGTGACAAGCCAACTTAGGTGGTCTTATCTCCACTATGCTCTCATCTTTTAGGGCGGCAAAAAGTATCCCATACTAACTCCAAGTAGCTTCTTCTTCGTGACAAGCCGATTTACTTGGTCTAATCTCTACTATGGTCTTAAACCGGATGGTCTTGGAATGGGTACACCACTGTATTGAATATCTTACGTTTCCTGGTTTGGATCTGTCCTGCACAGATCCTGCTCAAAACAACATAACGACAGATACAAGATCTACTGCAGCGTATATACCCCGTAGATGATCTGCCTGATGTGTGAATGCTTGCCCAAAGTCGGAGCTTGAGCTCAAGCGTCGCTGGTACTCTTTAATACTTCCTCTGTCCCTTAAGTCTGGTCGGTTATGGGCGTTTGGTGGTTTGGGCATAACGCCCGCTGACGATGATCCTATGGTTGGGTTCGTTCGAAAGACAAAGCGCAGAGAGAGGAAGCTGATATATTTTATAAAAAAAAGTTGGTTTTCAATATTATAAAAATTAAAATACACTCCAGCTGTGAGATCGAAGATTTCGTCGAAACTCATCTTTGCAAGCTGTGTGTGATACTCCGATCGCGCGCATTACGAGTTGTGTGTCCTCATTAAGGATATAGGTCGGCGACTCCCCTTACAACTACAGTGTAGCTATCAGGTTTTCAATATTATGGTCGTGTGAAAGTTTATACCCCATTTTTGGTTTTTTCGTCCCTCAAGAACCAATATTGGCCGGTTTTAGATGTTTTCACGTCGAGTAGTAGCGATTTCATGATATAACAATGGTAAATGGCGCTTGCGCAGGTTTTTGCTTCAAACGGAATGTCCAAAATCAACGGTTGTTTCGCGATTTTTGCGACTTTTCTCCAATTTTGTACCTCTCTCGGATCTCTACTTTTTTTTTCTCGGAAAATTAGCGAAGCACCACCAGTTTGGGGCCGACTGATTTTTTTTGCGGCCGTCCGGCCGCATCGTTACACACCGAGCTGCGAAGAAGAAACATGTGATTTTAGCTAAGAAAAACAGCCAAGATATCGAAAAATACCATCGAAAATCAGATCTGACGCGGTTAAGGGCTGGTACAAACATACCAGACCAGACTGATGGGACAGAGGAAGTACTATTAATAAATACCCTATATTTCAAGTACAGAGTAGTGGTCCCTCTACAGCGCCGGTTGAGTAGTGTCGGTTGCCCGCTATAGTGCCTGTGACATCGCTTGGCGCATATGGGAACAACCAGCAGTGGCAGTATGCGGAGTTGTGCCGGTTGCCGCTACAGTGCCTCTATTTCCCCCTATAGTGCACATGCCGGCACTGTATAGGAACTGCTATGTTCAGCAGTGCGAGGTCTGCTGCTTCAGTTGTACCCGGTAGTGCTGTACTGCTGGTAGAGGTGCTGGCGATCTCTCCGCGTATGGGCGGAGCCAAACGGGAAGGGATGGCTGTTACCAAGGCCTCCTCATGATCCGCCGATCAAGTTGATGTATACTTGGTAACAGATTCACCTTCTGGACGTGGTTGGCTTGCAATCCCGCAGCGTGTCGCAAGTTGAAAAGGAGGGAGTATGAAAATCTGCTCTTATGCCAGGTATTTAAAAAGATGAAGTAGCTAAAGCTTTATTTTTCCCCATCCGCCGGAGGATTAACAAAAAATAAAATAAAATAAAAAATAAAATAAAGTCTTGGAACCTGAATAGAAAGCTATCAGTGTTAACCCCTTTAGAGCCCCCCCAACCCCCGCCTATCCTAATTCCAAGTAAGTTGTCCCCAAAGATGGGTTTCCAGTGATAAAAGCGTTAAATACGAGGTAGTAGCCACCCCGCGAGTAACCGGGCAAGGAGTAACACCGACCAGGCCGAACGAGTCTATAGTGTAAGCCTATGATGCCTGGTATTCCTGGAATGGTAAATCGGTGTAAGGTGTTTACGGTTGAAAGGGGAAAGCTGACGACGAAAATGGTGATACAAGATCAGATGTTACAGCTCGGACGTTAAGATACACCATGCAACGCGGGCTGCTGTCACACGTGAGCTGTTATACACAGGAGGTTGTGTTTTCGCAGTCCGTCTCCGATGCAAGTAGTTGTAGGACACGCGTGTAGCATGCACCACTGCTATCGTCATGCTGCATCTTCAGAATGTGATTTATGGTACAGTACAAGGCTGCCCAACGCAGCTTGCGAAGATGAGTTTCGACGAAATCTTCGATCTCACAGCTGTAGTGTATGTTATATTTTTCTTGATACTTGAAGGTCTCCCTCATCATGTGTTTTATCGCTACGAGGTATTATTAGACTGTTATCAAGTCTCAACAGGGTTAATTTGTTCATGTCACGCGACACTATTTTTGAAACTACATCAGCAGTGCCAGGTAGTCTACGTACAGCATCAGTATCAATAGTACATTACAGTAGTCGTGGTCCCTCACTAGTGCGATGATTTTCCAGATGGCAATACCCGCACTAAAGTGGGAACCCGAACTAGCGGTACTTCTCTAGCAAGACAAGGTCGTGACAGTCGATTTTCACCGCGTTATAGTGGGAACCCGCATTAAAAGCTAACGCACTTGCACTATCGCGAGACCACGACTCTGCTGTACGTAAGTACCGGATCTCCCTGGATCTCCGGTGAAACGGGAGATTCTGTTTGCGGCTATCGTATTGCTCGGTAGCCACAGACGCAGCAGCCGCCGCCGCTGCTGCTGCTGCTGTTGCTGCTGCTGCTGCTGCAGTGCAGCAGGAGGTGGTGGACCACGGCGGCAGCAGCACAATGCAGCCCCGCGCTACGACGAAAGTGGGTGTTGCATGAGTTCTTTGGCAGTTCTTTCCACGGTACCTGTCATGTTGCACCATGTACATGGCTCTTTTTTTTCAGATGGGATAGTATTAGTATTCGTATTAGTATTAGTATTATTAGTTGATCTACCATAATATTAATATTAGCAGCATGTATACGGTTATTAACCCTATTTGTGCATTGCATCCAACAAGGTACCCCTTTTAGAGCCCCCAAACCCCTCCCTATACCAATTCCAAGTTATTCTCCCTAAAAACGGGTTTCCAGCGGGTTTCTAGCTGTAGTAAATGCGTTGAGTCCCATTTATTCAATACCATGTACTAAATCTGCCATGTTCCTGGTAGAATATCATATACCTGGTACCATACGATGGGTGGTTGTATCACAAGGTGATCACGAGCAACACAGCAGTCAGTAGGTTCCCCCCCGCGAGCCACAAACGAAAGCCCGCGTAGAGGCCGAGCTAACCACCTATTTGCTACCTAGCGACGCGCACAAGCACAAGGAATGACGACCTCGGTCCGCGCTGTTCGAGCTGGCTCGACCCTGTCGCGATTTTGCCCCAGTCGGATGCGGTCGTCTCGGGCGCAGCCGCGGCCGCGGAGTGTCCATGTTTCCCCTGCGATTGGAGCGGATGGAAGCGACCAGACCGTCCCCAGCTCGTCGTAAGTCTTTTTTTACGTACTTGTAGCGTGCGCGAACATGTGGAAGACGTCGCGGCTGCAGCCAGCCGCCACGGTTAGGCTGACCCTTTGACGACTGATAAAAGTATCCCACACTGCTAAAAGACGTAGGTGCAGTTTTGAAACCGTCAGTTTAGGTTAGATTAGAGTAGGTTCGTGCTAGGGTAGGGTGTTGGAAGCGTTCTTCAATAAAGGTGCTTTTCTTTTCTGAGGCGTCTTGTTCCTCATTTTGAAGGGCACTGTCAATGTTATCACCTCTCACCCAATAACTGATTTTTTAGAGTAAACTGAAAGCTCAACTTGATGAACAGACTCATGGCCTAGAATATGAAAAAAAAAGTTTTAATATTCTAAAAAAAATAACGAAATTCCGCCGAATTTGGGCTAAGGAGTTCGGTCGTTCAGAATTCAGATTTTTTTTTCGCCAGTATTGCCTCTATGATCGCACGCGTCTTAGGGTGGGGTTAGGGTAGGGGGGAGAGAGGGCTGAGGGCGCGGAGCTGCAATGTAGCCCTCGCTGCGATAGGAAGTTTGAGCACCCTCGCGAATCGGTGCTTGAAGAGGCTGAGGGTGCGGAGCTGCAATGTAGCCCTCGCTGCGATAGGAAGTTTGAGCACCCTCGCGAATCGGTGCTTGAAGAGGTTGAGGGCGCGGAGCTGCAATGTAGCCCTCGCTTCGATAGGAAGTTTGAGCACCCTCGCGAATCGGTGCTTGAGGAGGCTGAGGGCTTAAGAGTATGCCTGCGTTCTACTGTGGGTACCCTGTGAAATTGTTTGACGCATGCTGTTATTACAGTAGTACGGGTACTGCTTCTGCTGCTATGAGTTCGACGACGACTACAACAACAACTACTACTGCTACTTCTACTACAACAACTACTACTACTACTACTACTGCTACTTCTACTACTACTACTACTACTACTACTACTACTACTACTACTATTACTACTACTACTGCTGCTGCTACTACTACTACTACTACTACTACTACCACTACTACTACTACCACTACTACTACTACTACTACTACTACTGCTACTTCTACTACTACTACGACTACTACTACTACTACTACCACTACTACTGCTACTACTACTACTACTACTACCACTACTACTACTACTACTACTACTACTACTACTACTACTACTACTACTACTACTACTACTACTACTACTACTACTACTACTACTACTACTACTACTACTACTACTACTACTACTACTACTACTACTACTACTACTACTACTACTACTACTACTACTACTACTACTACTACTACTACTACTACTACTACTACTACTACTACTACTACTACTACTACTACTACTACTACTACTACTACTACTACTACTACTACTACTACTACTACTACTACTACTACTACTACTACTACTACTACTACTACTACAACAACTACTACTACTACTACTGCTACTCCTACTGCTACTGCTACTTCTACTACTACTACTTCTAGTGTTCCCAATACCACGCCTACGACTGTTGTAGACCAGTAATGAATGTTGGACGAAGCATGGGGCTTCAATTACTGCATTGTTGTGTTTTGCGCTTTTCATTTCTTTCAGGTAGTAATAGCATAGAAACATGTATAACCCCCCTTCAAGGACCAGCCGTGTAGTACCTCCCTCCCCTTCCCTCCGCCTTTGATTATTCAATTTCCAACCACTGCTGCTGCTTCTGTGCTGCCTCACCCTCGCCCTTCATAAATCGACCATGCTAATGACGAACGCCTCCCGTTTTGCCCCGCAGAACCGTGGTCGTCAAACCGGAAACCAAACCGGCCAATTCGCCCATCAAACCGGCAACCAAACCGGCAACCAAAGCGGCAACCAAAGCGGCAACCAAAGCGGCAACCAAAGCGGCCAAATTAACCACCAAACCGGATAATAAACCGGCAACCAAACCGGACGTAAAACCAGCCACCAAACCGGATCTAAAACCGGAAACTAAGCCGAAAGTAACACCGGAAACTAAACCGGAAATATTACCGGCTTTTAAACCCGCCGCTAAGCCGGACACTAAGTCGGACGTAAAAGTGGAGGCCAAATCGGAAACAAAACCGGAATCGAAATCAGAAACGGAAGGCATGGCGACCACTCAGCTCCAATCTCTCCTGGACTCCTTTGAGGCCCGCCTGTCCACGGTGGAGAAAACCGTTCTCTCGTCTGGAGGCGGCGGTGGCGGTAGCGCGGCGCCGATGGCTTCTGGCTCGCGGGATCTACCAGTCCCCGCTGTGGGTGGCGGTGGTGGTGGTGATGTGTCACCGTCCGTTGCGGCTTTTGACGAGTACCTGAAGAAGAACTTGGACCCGTTTTTGGCTGCGTGCGGCAAGCTTGGAGGCGGGGCGGCGAAGGGGGTGAGTGGCGCTTTTGCTACGATAGGAGTGTTGAGGTGTACCGCTTTTTGGCCATTTTTTTTTTCTTAACCCAAAATCGTCGGAAAGTTTTTTTTTTTTTTTCTTCAGAAACGATCGTTTTTGTGTACCAGGGCCATGGGTTACGTCATCCATCGGGTTGTGCCTTAGAGCCTAATACGACTGGAAAGCCATTTTTTTTTGGGGGGGGAGGGGAATTACTCGAAAATAGTGTGGGGAGGGGTGTGGGGGACCGAAAAAAGGGGGTGCAAGTTTTTTAATTTGTTCGATGTACAGTACCTGGTAAGGTTGTTGTTTTTTTTCGTGAGGTTTAGAGCTCCTTAAATCAAGTGATGAGCAGCCAGGGAAAAAAAACGGTGCGCCTTGTTACCGCGGCGTGTGTCGAGTCAGGTCGTGTTGGGCTGAATCGCGTGGCGTGATGGATTGGATTGGACTGGATCGTGCTGAATCTCGTTGTGTTTGAGTTGGATTTGATTGTATCGTATCGTATTGTGCTGAGTCTCGTCCCGTTGGATTGGATGGCGTCGAATCGTGCTGAATCCCATGGTATTGAATCTCGCCGTGTAGCACCGCACTTTGTTGCTAGGGAAGAGGTATAGCATCAGCCATCGACGCATAGTCAACTGAGGGTTTAGTTTTTTATTTTCTGGATCCCCCCCCGCAACAAAAACTCCATCATATCTAGGTCGGGAGGGATACTTGGTAGTGGTTAGGGTTACAATTCGACGCGAGTCGACGAGGGAAGAAAAATGCTGAGTTCTTCTCGCGATAAAAATGAAGACGTTATTATATCGTAGTGGGGAGGGGAGACGAGGGCCCGCTATGTGGCCCCGGATCTGAGCTACTACTGGGAGGGAGGGCGAGAGTAGTGCGAGGATAACCGTATATGCAGGTCGTGGTGATGTATATACGGAGTATCACACAGCTTGCAAAGATGAGTTTTGACGAAATCTTCGATCTCACAGCTGGAGTGTATTTTCATTTTTTATAATATACCCTATATAGCGTAGCACGGCAAGTAGTGTGCTACTCTTAACTCTTAGAATCACCAGTTGTTAACCCATTTCCATCTCCCATTAGGCGTAGGCCATTTTGTAGCACCAATTTTCCAGTAGAGGTATCGTTGTTGTTATGACTAAGGTACAGCATGGGGCCAACGACGCACACAGTCAACCAACTGAAGTTTTATTATTCTAGCCGCTCGCAATAAAAAGTTAATCACATCTTTGCTATTTTAGGAGGGGGTAGGGTTACTTGTGTTGCGTCGTGTTGTGTTGGGTCTCGTCGTGTTGAATCAATTGGATCGTGTTGTGTTGAATGTAATCGTTTTGATCTCGCATCGTGTCGTGTCGTGTCGTGTCAATCGCGTCGCAATGCAGCATCATATTGCTTCGCGTCGCATCGTATAGAATAGTTTTATCGTAGCGTTGTGTGGCTTCGCAACTCACCGCATAGCTTAGTGGTTCCTCTACTATGCCGGTGTTTGCACTACAGAGGGAAATACCTGCTCTACAGCGGCAACCGGCACTACTCCGCTCGCTGTCACCACGTACTGGGTGTTCCATCTGTGCCAAGTGCTTTCACAGGCACTGCAGCGGGCAACCGGCACTACAAAGGGGAACCTCTGCTGTATTTTCTCAATGCTTCCTTAGTTTTCTCGCTTGCTTGCTTGCTTTTCTCGTTTCCGTAGGGAGCTGTGGTCAAGAAGGCCTGGGGGGCGCAGCGCGACTTCTTGGTGATGGCCTCCGCGTGCAAGAAGCCCGAGCCCTCCGTTCTTGCGGTACGTGATCGCGTCCTATCTGTCTCCACTTGGGTCCCTTTTTTCTC
This sequence comes from Undaria pinnatifida, assembly GCA_012845835.1. Lineage (NCBI taxonomy): Eukaryota > Phaeophyceae > Laminariales > Alariaceae > Undaria > Undaria pinnatifida. The sequence goes on from JABAKD010000029.1 coordinate 7,114,679, forward strand.
GTGTCCATGTGTCGCTTGTGTTTGTAGCGAGGCCAGGTTGCGATTTCAGTTTTTTTTTGTCTGCTCTCTTGTGTACGATCAGGGCATTTATTTTTCGCTATTTGGTTGGGCTTGTCCACATACACCGTTCGCTGCTGCAAAAAGGACCCTACTCTAATTCCAAGTTAAGTGTCTCTTACCACACGATGAGTCTGTTCTCGGGGTACGTGAGCCCATGCTCTCTTGTTCGCTCTGGGTTCCTTTTCTCGCGGTAGTCTGTGTGCATATTTTTATTTTTCAAAGTTTTCTTAGCTGGGCTTGTTATTGTTCCTCTTGTCCACGCGATAGAGTTGGACTAGATGTGACCGTTCTGAGGAGGTGGGGCGTGTTGAGGAGGGCTATGGTGCTGTTGGTTACTGTCGATTTTGTGCTTAAACCCGCATATCGGTAAGGCAGTAGTCGTTGTTTCACTCCTCGGTTATCCCGCTTCCATCCTCCCCCCCCCCATCCTCTCCACCGCATCCCCACCCCATCCCTCCCCCCAGCCCCACCCCCCCCCAACCCCTACCACCAATCCCCCCGCCCCCACCTCCACCTCGCCCCAACCGCCCCCCACCCCACCCACCCGCCCCCATCCCCACCCTCCTCTCGTCACCCTCACACACACATTCTTCATTTCCCCCCTCCCAACCCTCACCCTCCCGTTCTTTACTTTTTCAGTCGAAGATGGCACCTCTGTCGGCGTGCTCTAAAGAGGCTGGGGACGGCCGAACTCGCGACGACTTCGAAAACCACACCAAGGCCATCTTCGAGGCTATGGGTAAGCGTTTCTTTCTCGGTCTGCTTTGGCGTTTTCATTGGCGTGTTTTTCGTGCATGTATATTTGAGTGTATGTTTTTGAGTCTTGTGGGCGTTTTTGTGGGTTTTTGTGGGTTTCTCTGGGTTTTTCTGGGGTTTTGTATGTGTATCGTGGGTTTTGTTGGGGGGGGGGTTGTTTGTGTGTGTTTTGTGGGGTTTTGTGTGTGCGTATGATGTGATTTGTGGGTTTTGTGTGTTAATCTATGTTTTGTATGTGCTTTGTGTGTCCGTGTGTTTGTGTGGATTCGTGTATGTGTGTTCTGAGTGTGTTAGTGTTTTGTGGTTGTGTCTGTGCTGGTGGAGGGGCCGCCGCTGCCACCGCCGCTGCCGCCGCTCTTGGTTTCGACTCAGTGGGGGTGGAGGCTTTTCCCTCTAGTTTTATTATTCGATTCGTACACCAACTGCTGTGGTGGCTATCTACTAGGAAATTTTGGGCAGGGAATCCGGGGTATGTGGAGCGATATTGAATCGTTGCTTAAAAGAGGCGTGTTCTATTCGGGGGCATACACTGGGATAGAGCGAGTATGGTCCTCTTGAAGGGTGCTACCGTGGGCCGGTGTCCTACTTGGATGCTACCAGGGTCAACTGGACTATATAGAGTACGTTGCAAACTTGGTTGACTCCCGTGTACGACGATAGAGGCAGCGCTTTTTGGCTGTAGAGTATTTTGTGAACGACTGGGCTCCTTAGAGCCCCGAATCCCCCCTGTACTAACTTCAAGTAATTTTTTGCCAAAAAGGGTTTCCAGTTATGAAGGCGTTAACCCCAAATCGTCGAAATTGTTGTGCCATTGTTTTGCAATTCGTTAGTTTTGAGTGTTTTTCGCGCCTACAGTAGGCCATGGATCTGTCCGTCGAGATCCACTTTTTGACTTTAAGTCGAGAACCATGTTTGGGCTGAGGTATACCAGGTAGAGAGCTCTTCAAGCAGCCACCCTCGGGAGGTAAAAGCGGTGCATCTATCTCTACCGTAGCCTGCGTGTCTTGACTGCCGAAAATAATCCTAAACCTACACAGGGGAGCACGAAGAAAAATGAGAAAATGGGGCCACACACTCCTAAAAAAGGTCGAAGCGAGAAAATGGCGGGCGGACGGAGAAGGGGGGGGGGGGGGGGGAGGGTTGCAATTTTTTCTTTTGTCTTGGTTTTTTGTAACCCCTTCCCTGTCTGGCTCCTGAACAAAAAAGTATCGGTGAGCTTTTTTTTTGGTGTGCACCCCTGAGCTACTGAGTATCCCGTAAAATGTACGTGGCGTTCTAACAGGGTGAAGGCACGTATCTGTTTTGTATCGGCGTGGAAGGCGTGCACACCATGAGTCCTGCCCCCCCCCCCCCCCCCCCCCCACCCGGAGCGCCACTCCGTTTTACGACTCACATGGCCGTGTAAAAAGGTGAGTCAGCTAGATGGTAGTCTATGCCGGCCGTGCTTATTTTTATAGCTTCGTGGCAGGCGTGCATGCCCTGATCCCCCCCCCCCCCGCGCGCACGCGCGCGCGCCCGTGGGTTAACACAACGCACAAGTACTACCCCATTTTATTGCCATGGCGGCGTGAAAGTGGGACCTGAGTACTGGGTGATGGTGCCCCTGCTGTTGATGGTTGTGTTGTAGTGTTGAAGGTGCGTTCAACATGAGCCCCCCCCCTGTCCTCCCCTCCTCCGGACATGACCCCCCCCCCCCCCCCCCCGCGGGAGTTTGAAAAGAAAACTACATATCCAAAATTAATTCCTTGGTCCCCAGCAGTGGCCGGTATCCTACCGAGTCGCTGATCGGTAACATAGCCGCCTGCATGGGACTCGAAGGGTGCGCCAGCTAGCGTTGGGCTGCGAAAGCAACTGAGTTAAATCGACACACTTCCGCGTATGAAAATACGCGGAAGTGTGGTGAGCTAAAGCTTTATTTTTCCCCATCCGCCGGAGGATTAAAAAAAAAAAAAAAAAAAAAAAATAGCCGCCCCGTGCGGTAATTTGGCCAAAACGAAAAAAAAAATCCCAACTATTTTATCGTGGCTACAGCTCGGTGGTGTACAGTACCCGCAGTAGTGATTGTTCTAGTGTTGAGGGCTTGTTTGCACACACCCTTACCCCCCCCCCCCCCCCCTCCCCCCAAGACTTACAAGACCCCCGAGTACAAAGTACGTCGTTGAATTTTGCGCGTATGTCTTGAAAGGGGCCTGAGCTGGGTGATGATTGATGTACAGTACCCGCAATAGGGTTTAGTTTAGTTCCGAAGGCTTGCTGGCACACACCCTGACCCCCCCCCCCCCCCCCTGGAGATGAACGCCCCCCGTGACTTACAAAACCCGAAACATGAAAATGTTCCCATGGACTTTCGATTATGTGTTTTGCAGGGGGCCTGGGCTGGATGATGATGTACAGCACTCGCAATAGTTTTGATTGTAGTGTAGAAGGCTTGCTTGCACACACCCGGCCCGCCTCCCCCGCAGAATCCAAGTAAAAGAAAAATCGTCGGTTTCAGTTTCTCTGGTGTGTTTTGGAGGGGGGCGGAGCTGGGTGACGATGTACAGTACTCGCAATAGTTTTCGTTGTAGTGTAAAAGGCTTGCTTGCACACACCGCCCCTCCCCCGCTGGACATGAACCCCCCCCCCCCCCCTTCCTCCTCCCGCGCTCCCCGGGACTTGCAAAACCCGAAATATAAAATACTCCGACGGTCTTTTGATGCTGTGTTTTGAAGGATGCCTGAGCTGGGTGATGATGTACCCGCCCGCGGGCCTCCCGAAGGACATGGTGGAGCCTACGATCGGGGGTTCGGATTACTGGGCCAACAAGGTCCGGATGCAGTACCGCAAGACCAACCCGGAGCAGGCAAGATGGTGTTTTTGTGATTTTTGTGTGCAGGCAAGGAGGCGGTTATTTGTGCGTGCAGGTGGGTGTGCGCGTACTGTAGATGTGCTGTGTGTTTTGAGGACTCAAAGATGGTGTGTGGTTGAGCTGGCTGGCTTACCCGCGTACCGGTGGTGTGTTGCGAAGGAAGTGCTGACGTTTGTGGGGTTGTACTGGCTGACTGCTGCTGTGTTTTGCAAGTGTTCTGCGTTGTGCTTGGTACGAGGTTTTCATGTGTGTAGACTATAGGTTTTTTGTGTGTAGAGCTTTACCAGGTACCAGGTATGTGGTATAATACAGTTGCGTATGTTGTCTTTGTTAAACCCTTTTCCTCTTCCTCTTCCCCTTCCTTTTCCTTTTCCTTTTCCTTTTCCTTTTCCTTTTCCTTTTCCTTTTCCTTTTCCTTTTCCTTTTCCTTTTCCTTTTTCTTTTTCTCTTCCTTTTATTTTACTCTTCCTTTTCCTTTTCCTTTTCCTTTTCCCTCTCCTTTCCTTTTCCTTTCTTTTCCTTTTCCTTTTCCTTTTCCTTTTTCCTTTCCCTTGCCCTCTCCCTTTCCCTTTCCCTTTCCCTTTTCGTTTCCTCCGTGACCGAACGGACACACACTCCGCATTATAATTGCCAAATCATGTCTGCACAGGTGGAGTTCTGCGACACCCTCAAGGCACTACTCACGGGACTGCTCACCTACGTTCAGGCCAACCACAAGACCGGTCTCGCCTGGAACCCCCGAGGCAGCGACGCGGCTACCTACGCCGGCGGCTCTTCCGCGACCCCGTCTTCCGGGAGCCGCGCTCCCCCCGCGGCGGCGCCACGGGAAGGTTGGTTGGCGCCAGTGATGTTTTTCTCTTTGCCGAACTTCGTTTTTGTCTTTCCGTTTACAACGAAGACGATTGCTTTGATTATACGATCGGCGCGGCGCGTCGTGCTCCTAGCCCGGGGGCGGGGGTACGGAGGAGTTAGGGGGGGGGGGGGGGGGGGGGGGGGCGAGGATCTCTGCGCAAGCAACATGCAGCTCTTGCGGTGAGGTTCAGTGAAAGTTGAGCATCCGCCCCCCCCCCCGCCCCCGCCCCCGCCCCCTTCCCTTCACCAAATGCGAAACGGGAAGGGCTACGAAAGATAAGCAAATAGTTTAGCGCCCAAGTGTTGGAGTGGCTCCATTTAGGAGTAGGAACGGCGCTCCGTCTCGAAACGGATGCGTGGGAAATGACCCCGGCAAGCAACAGATGAGGCCCTCCTCCCCGCTTCCCATTGCGCCCTTTCTCGTTGCATGCCCTTGACCGTTTGTATCGCGCGATGCAGCTGCCGCAGCCCCGGCAAAGTCTGCCATGGGCGGCGCCAAGGGTCTGTTCGGCGAGCTGAGCAAGGGTCTGGCTGTCACGGCGGGTCTCAAGAAGGTAAGGTTTTGTTTCGTTGTTGTTGGTGTCGTCGTCGCCGTTGTTGTTGTTGTTGTTGTTGTTGTTGTAGTTGTTGTCGTTGTCGTTGTTATTGCTGTTGTTGTTTCACACCGAGGGCCCGACGCTTGGCCATGGTTTCCACACGCCGCACGGCCTCCGGTAACGTCCGCCCCTACAGCCAGTGTGCCTGGCCACGCGGCCCTTAAGAGTCAGTACGCCTGGAAAAATCCTTTAAAGAAACTAAAAAAAGCTCTGCACGGCGTGCACACGTAGCGGTCCTTTTTTCAAAGGCAAGGTTTCGTTTCTGAATGCTGACCACGTGGCCCGTGGAATCGACGCACCTGGTGATTGACGTTTCCTGGTATGATAACGTTCTGCGCGTCTACCGTACATGACCGTGTATGCCGGACCTCCGCGGGCGATTTTGGAGGTTCTTCTCGACGGCAGGTCGAACGCAACTGCCGAGCGACCCGTCTATTGAAAGGTGGACCTCGACTAGATCTTCCGACAGGCGCCATTTTTGTTGTTTGTGCCCCCCCCTGAATATGGAGGTAATCGGCTCTGGAATCCATCCTAGCGGTGTTCCAAAAGCCGCCGTTTTTGTTGTTTTGTGTCCCCCTCAAAATTGGGGGAAGTCGGCTCTGAATCCACCCTGGGGGGGGGGGTTATTCGCTGCTATGTATGGTATGCACGCGCGGCGACCCTCGAGGGCAAGATTAACCCATTTGGAGCCCAAAAACCCTTCCTTACAATATTTTCAAGTAGTTGTTTGCCAGCCAAAAACGGGTTTCCAGTTGTAAAGGCGTTAAGCCCTTTAGAGCCCCGAAACCCCTCCCTATAATAATTTCAAGTAGTTGTTTGCCAGCCAAAAACGGGTTTCCAGTTGTAAAGGCGTTAAGCCCTTTATAGACCCGAAACCCCTCCCTGTAATATTTTCAAGTAATTTGTTTCCAATTCGGGTTTCCAGTTATAAAGGCGTTAAGCCCTTTAGAGCTCCGAAACCCCTCTCTACAATATTTTCGAGTAATTTTTTCTCAATACGGGTTTCCAGTTGCGAAGGCGTTAAGGTTTCGCACGCCGTACAGATGAGATCCCAGCCCATGCTGTCTCATGTCTTGCAAGGCCGACATATTTCTGGTCTGTATGATTTGTATGATCTGTCTGCATGGGAGCCGTATGACCTGCACGATCTACGATACTGCAGTGTGTGCTCTCTGTGTTAGATCTGCTATCTGCACACCATATCGTGCCTACAGATAACAGATTGTGGGATCTAGATGATCTAGATGATCTAATATAATAACACGACATTTATAGGATCTAGGTGATCTAGTATCGTGACGACATATCGTAATCGTCTCTAATTTGCCCCCGGGTTACGGATTTACCCCCCCCCCCACCACCACCACCACCACCTCTTCTCTGAGTTACCCCCGGGGGGATTGTTTTTTCGAAAAAAAAAAAAATCCTCCCCTTCTGAAGTCCCTCCTGCATCCACGAAAAAAATATCCCCTCCCCGGGGGTAAGTCAGAGACGATTTCGGTATACTTAGAAGTATATAGGATATGTGATGACGCAATAGAGTAAAATTGAACCGAAAGAAGCTATGCATATGTGATCTATATGATCTATATGATCTGTGTGATCTATGTGATCTATATGATCTATATAACCTATATGATCTAATATCATACCGGCAGATAGAGGATCTTGATGATGTGATACCATCACGACACATGGAGGATTTAGATGATAGATTATATTGTGTCATTACGACATATCTGGTATGTACAGTAGGATCTAGTATCACAACGACATGTGTACAGTATGATCTAGATTATCTAGTATCGTAACGGCAGATGTAGGATCTGGATTATCTAATACCATAGCGACAGATGTTGGATCTAAATGATATACTATCATAACGACATATATAGGTTCTAGCTTATCTAGATTATCTAGATAAGATTGTCTAGATTATCTAGATAGTCTAGATTATCTAGATTATCTAGATAGTCTAGATTATCTAGATTATCTATCGTGATCTGTCGGACGTGTGTAAGGTTTCGTTTCGGAAAGCCTCTTCGGGGATCTGTTCCGGGGAGGCCGCTGTTGTCGTAGGCCGATGGGAGTAAAACAAAAACCATGGCATCCTCTTCACCCCCCCCTCCCTCCCGCCCCCGATCGCACAGCGCTTCGCGCTTGGTGCAAGCAATGACTGTGTGACCGGTGAAAACCTGACGTGCTCCTTCCGGGCGTTGTAGGGGATGCGAGGAGGTTTTTTGGTTTGAAGGACTTTGGCCATGGGTGACGTAAGATACCCCCCCCCCCCCCCCCCCCCCCCTCCCCCTCCCCCTCCTTTTGATGCCATTGACCCCATTCCACAAGAGAGTCTGGTTCTGACAGACTATGGGACCTCATGCATGACAATATTTACCCTCCTCCCCCTCCATTAGAGGGGGGCGCTAACATAAATGTGTATGTAATATGTGGGAAAAGCGTAATAAGCGCCCAAATGTTGGAGGTGTCTGTTTTATAGGAGTAGGAACGGTGCTCCGTCTCGAAAGGGATGCGTGGTCGATGGCCAAAGGACTAAGGCAAGCAATAGATGAGAACCCCCCCCCCTCCTTTTGACGCTGTCGTCGGCCCCGCTCCAGGTGTCGAAGGACCAGCAGACGTGGCGGGCGGAATACAAGGGTGACGATGCCCCGCCCCCGGCTGCCGCTTCGCCGGCGCCGAAGTTTTCCGCCGCTTCCAAGGTTGGGGTGAGTGACCCAAGCCGGCGCCGGCGCACCAAGAGGGTGTTTTGCTGGGTAGGACGACGTATAGACTACGGGTATAAAGTCGTTTGGGCTGGCCGGCGTTTACTTGCCCGGGTACTTGCGCCGTGGCTAATTGCTTTTTCCTTTAGTTTTGATTAGCTTTTTCCCCCCCAACACTGTCGAGGTTTGAAGGTTTGAAGGGAAGCGCGTTCCGAAGGGGAACCTTGCAGTATACACGCGTGCTACGGTAGAGGCTTACCAGTTTTTTTTGTGAGGCTCCTCAATTCGGAAGGTCAAGACATGGCTTGATGTCATTAACCCAAAAAAGTGATTTTGGATGAAAAGAAGACTGGTACTGGACAAAAAATACCACGGGCGAGTCATCCGTCCCTCGGTGGGGGTTGCCGTTGTTGGATTAACTGATAATCGTGTCCGATTGAGCTCCTCACGTGAGGAACTGCCTGTTACAGTGAAGTAATTTCACGAGTACATGTTTTTGGTAGGACTACTACTACTACTAACTACTACGAAGGCATTAATAGAAGCCTGGTCGGGCTGTGCGAACGAAGAATGCCTTCGAAGTCATGTGGTATCGGATGAGATGTTGAGCTCCTCATGTGAGGCACTAACTGCCGGTTAAAATGATTCAATTTCACGAGTATATGTTTTTGTTGGGACTACAGTAGTAAAGGCATTAATGGAAGCGTGGTCGGGTTGTGCGAAGGAAGAATGCCTTCGAAGTCATGTAGTATCGGGTGAGATGTTGAGCTCCTCATGTGAGGACGGACTCAGGGACTTTCTGATGATGCTGCACCCCCGATCGTGGGATGGGTCGGCTGTGCGGCGTTAGTACTGTACCAGTAGTTTTGACTATTGTGCTTGTGATTATTTCATAATAGTAGTATACTTCAAAAGTATATACACACGGTTTGGTTCGAGTCGACGAGGGAAAATAAATTGTTCGTACGTATGCCTGTTCCCGACGAGAATCGTGCCCAAAAAAATGCCTAAATTTCCGACGATTTTTGGCCTAAGGAGTCCCGTCATTAAGAAAACATTTCACACGAAAAGTACTATGGTACCTGTGTCGTAGAACGGGTCGTAGATACTCTTAAACTACGGTCTTTTTCGGGCTGGTCGGCGTTGCTTGCCCGGTTTCTTGCGCGGTGGCTAATTACTTTTTCGTTTAGTTTTCGAAAATACACTTCGATAGGGGATGCTTGTAAGTTGATGATGACGTTGGACCAGACGAACGCCATATGATGTAAACCCAATCCCAATCCAACCCCATCGAAAAAAGGTAAGAACGGGCGAAGAGGGTTTTTCTAAAGAGCCTATTTTTTTTTTGTGGGTTGTTTTGGGTGGCCTTTTCGGGGTATGACGTTTGTCGGTTGTGGGTTGGTTTGGGTGGCGTTTTCGGGGTATCACGGTTGTCTGTTTCAATCCTATTTTTCGTATGTTTTCTACCGGAATCAAATTTTGGTATCCCGCCAACGCCGTAATCGTGGGGTGTGTTTTGGTGTTGAGGGGTTTGAACGGCACAGCCGAGGACTTTATTTGTCCCGACAAATTTTTCCCGACAATGTACTACTTGCTGTATCAGGGACTCTTATCCTAGCGGTGCGTATTGTGTGGGTTTGGACGGCGCAACCGAGGCGTGTTTTGTTTGTTGACGTGAATATCTAGTACTTTTGGGTGTTGTATATTCCTGTAGTCTTACTACTGTAGAAGTGCATGTTTTTTTTTTTTGGGGGGGGGGCGGGGGAGCGTCTGTCCTGTGATTGGTTTTTACTTTTGTGTATTTGTACTGTTTTTGTCTACTGGTAGTGCATGTTTTTTTCTGGGGGGGGAGGCGGGGTAAGGGGGGGGGTGGTCTGTCGTGATTGTTTTGTTGTTTTTTTCGTCTCCAACCCAAACCGCCACCCCCCCACACCCACCCCCTCCCACGATCCCCCTTTTTTTGTTTCCGCCCCGCGCTTCACGCTTGGGTTTTTGTCAGCCGAAGGGCCCCCCCAAGATGGAATTCGTACAGCAGGGCATGAAGTGGGTCGTCGAAAACCAGGGTGCCGAGACCGGAGTGGTAACGGTGGACGTCACGGACAAGAAGCACCAGGTCAGATTAGGCATCCCGGAAGCAGCAGTAGTTTAACCCTCGGGAGTCCGTGTGTAGCGACCAAAGACATGATAGATGCGACGTTAGATCGTCTCCCGTCAGCGCGCAGCAGTAGGAATGGGATCACGTCGTGCGTCTTGTTGTGTTGCTTCGATTCGGACAGGACATGCATCACCAGTGTCCAGGCAGCCCGCGTCGCGTCGAATGACCGATGCTGTACACGTCGCTTGTATTCGTCAGTTTCTCCATGTACTAGAATGAAGATATCGTCAGAAACCGATGTTTTTGCACAAGAAGCACCGCATCAGTTTTGCTGTCCCGGAATTATTCTGTTGATTTCATGCAACTACTGTGTATTGGCGAAACATAGATGTACCACGCAGCTTGCAAAGTTGAGTTTCAACCATTCAATCGGTCGCACTCACAGCTGACGTTTTGTAATTTTTATAAAACTATACTCCGGAGTATATTTCAAGGACGTCAGCCGTGAGTTCGACGAATCCCATATATAGTATTATGATACGCCATCAAGAAGCACAGTGTTTTTTGTTCTTGTGTATGTGTTTGCTCCGGAAATGGTTTTTATATTTTTTGCTTTTTTTCGGAGGAAGAGCTCTGTCTCTTGTTTGAAAAACGAGGCACGTCGTTTTTCTTTTTATTTGAAATTTCGAAGTAGCCTATAAAATATCGAACAAAGGAAAGAAGAAAAAAAAGTCAACGATTGCCGACGAAGGAGGTGAGAAATGGCAACAAACTTGCACCTATTTCGGCTGAAAAAATACAGTTTTTTTTGGCAGTTGCAATTTTCCAAGAATTTGCCAAAATGCCTGAAAACTTGTGTCGCTAGAAACGACCCTTAGATGTACACCCACCCACGGTTCGTCGAAAAACGTCTTGGAGTTTAAGAGAGGCAATTTTTTGTTGCAGTACTGGCTGGTATCACAAGTACAAGGGTTGAGTTATGTAACCCTTAGGCCGTTTCTTACGCAGTCGGATTTGTCAGTCGAAAACGGCCTTTTTCGACTGAAGCCCACCCAACTCGGTCTTTTCTTGCACAGTCGAAAAGAGTTTTTTTCGACTCAACTTTTTTTCGACTGAGTTTTCCGACTGGGGTATCCAGTCGAAAAACTCAGTCGAAAAAGTTTTACACATGTTCTTTTTTAACCCATCGCATCGCTCATCCCTTCACCAAACACACACCCATACCAGGTACCACACGGCAGTATGATACACAACGCCGACGCTGGCTTGGCTATCGCTGCTGTTGCTTCTCGTTTCAAGTCAGCGTGGCGCATTCCTAGCTCCGTTCGCCAGCAACGTGTATCATCACACGACGGCAGCAGCGCGCGATATGGATCCCATTTTGCCAACAACGGCTACGCCGTCTGCTGTAGCTTTGACGGCTCTCGGCTGAGTACAATTCCCCGAACGTAGCTTTGGCGGCTTTCGGCTAAGCCCGAAGCCACCAACTCGCAGGGACGTGGGTTCGTCGAGCGCGAAGCACGCGTTGCACGCGGAGAACGCGCGAAGTACAGAGCTACCAACCCATTTTCGAGTGCTTTACAGCAGTACTCCCTCGCACCAACCACCCCTAGGAAGAGCACAAAAACTATAAAATTGACTCGACTGAAGATAAGAAGAAGGACCAGAAGAACTTCATCCCGTTGAGAGTTCGAAAACCATAGGTCTTTTTTTTCTCCATCTTCGACGCTTGATAGAGAGCTGAGCGCGTGAAATTCTGAAATTTTGTTATCGTATTTCTTTCTGCCTATGACATGTTTTTTTTTCTTGTGTACGGCTGTTACGGCTGTTTTTAGGTCTACATCTATGGGTGCGTGGACGCTACGATCGACATCAAGGGCAAGTGCAAGATGGTCGCCATCGATGGCTGCAAGAAGACGCAGGTAAATCAAGATAGCTGCCCACGCCATCGGTCGAAAGTTATTGCAGCAGCAGCAGCAGCGGCAGCAGCAGTTGCAGGCAGCAGCGTGCAACGGCAGCGGCAGCGGCAGTTGCGAGCGGCGGCAGCAGCAGCAGCAGTTGCGGGCAGAATGCAGCGGCAGCGGCAGCAGCAGCTGCAGGCATGCAGCGGCAGCAGCAGCAGCAGCAGCAGCAGCAGCAGCAGCAGTCAACATCATGAACAGCAACATCAGCCGCAGGACCAACAGCAACAGCACCACCAGCAACAGCAACATCAACAACAGCAACAACAGCAACAGGAACAGGAACAGGAACAAGAACAACAGGAACAGGAACAGGAACAGGAACAGGAACAGGAACAGGAACAAAAACAGCAACAACTGCACCAACAGCAGCAGTTGCAGGTAGCAGCAGCAACAGCAGCAGCAACAGCAGCAGCAGCAGCAGTCTATCCACGCCGCGGCGCGCGGTATCGCCTTCGATGGTGGTGATGGTGGTGTTGTTTGCTGTTCTTGTTGTTGCTTGCTGTTGTTGTGCTGTTATTGTTGCTGTTGTGTCGGCGTTACTGGTGGTGGTGGTACCAGTCGCAATCGCAACAGCAGCAGCAGAAGCAACAGTTTCTCGCGCTTCGTCGCCTGTTGTTTGCTGTTACTGCTGCTGCTGCTGGTGACGTCGGCTGTGGTGTTGCTTGCCTTGGCTTGGCTGCGCAACTGACCCGCTTGCGCCTTGGCTGCGCGACTGACCTACTTGCACCTTGGCTGCAAGGCTGATTTCATGTGTTAGGCCTATTATTGGTTTTTGCATTTGCTGCAGGTGCTCTTGGACAACGAAATCAGTAAGCTCGGGCTACTCTAAGTGGCTGTTGTATGGTATTTAGTATGACACCCCACCCTCAGCACCCCTTCGTGTGTGAAATGTCTTGCTTGGGAAAAACGAGCGTCAAGTTCTTATGATCGAATTTCTTAACTATAAAATTTCGTATGTGTCGTAAGAACACGAGCCTCAAGTTATTGTCGACCAATTTCTTCAGAGCGCGCGCCCCCTCTGTATGTTGTTGCTGTCTCTGCTGCAGGTGCTGTTGGACGACGCCATCTCATCGGTGGAACTGGTGAATTGCCAGCGCATCAAGGTGCAGGTCCGCGGCTCTGTGCCGTCGGTAGCCGTGGACAAGACCGACGGCTTCTTGTGCTACCTCGGCGAGAAAGGGCTGGAGACGACGTTCGTGACGTCAAAGGTGAGGCGGTTGGTAAAGGTCTATCGGTCGCTCGGTTCGAGTGAGAAAATCGGCTACAGTAGTGCATGCTGAATTCCCTGGTATTGATACCAAGCGTCAAGTACACACGTACGACCATGTTCGGTTTTTTGTTACATTATTTTGTTTTGTTTTTTGTATTTTTCTTTTCTCGTGTGCTTGGAAGCAGCTGGTTCATTTTTCTTTAGTTTTTTCGTTTGTTTCTTTTTGTCCTGATTCTAATTTACTCAGCTCTTGATATCGACAGGACAATAGTTATATACAAACGCCTTAGGGATGTGGTTACAATTGGTTATTAAGGCTGGCACGGACGATCAGATGGAGATGCCCATCCGTGAGTAGCTCGTGCACACGTGTCAATGATTACCTCTCCCCCCCTCCCCTCCCCTCCCCTCCCCTCCCCTCCCTTCCCCAACTCAAACCCCAACCCTAACCCCCAACCCCCTGTCCCCGCCCCGCCTTGGCTTTTCGCAACTCCTTTACATTATGCTTACTTCCAACGTAACATAGTCTTCGGAGATGAACGTGGCTTTCCCCAAACCTGGAACGGACGAGCAGATGGAGATGCCCATCCCCGAGCAGTTCGTGCACACCGTGAAGATGGACCCCTCGCCTCACATCACCTCCGACGTTTCCGACCTCTACTCTCACTAAAACAAACGCCTCTGTAATATTGTGGATGCAGACTAGCTGTTTATGGCTGGCTTTATTTATCGCGGACGTGATTCCCCGCTGCCAAAGTTTGCTAAAAAGCGAGGCGTTTTTTGGGGGGGGGGGTGGGGAAGGTGGGGAGGTGTACTCTCTTCACGCATGGTCGTAGTCGTATATGGCCATAGACCCTCGCATCCCTCCAATTGGGGAGGGGGAGAGGCTGCCACACCTTGCTGAAGCGGAAGCAAGGCGTTTTTGGGTGTAGGGTGGGGGGGGGGGAGGGTTCCTCGCCTTGCTGGAGCGAGGCGGATATGGGTTGGGGGGGGGGGCAAGGAGGGGTTGAGACATGCTTTATGTTATGTTGCGGTCGTCTTTGTTGTGCTGTTAATGCGCAAGTTGTGGGCGGCTGTAGCTGTTCGCGTGCGTGCTTGCTTGCCTGCTTGCTTGCTTGCTTGTTTGCTTGCCAGACCTTGCTGGGAACGAGGCGTTTCTGGACGGGGCAGGGAGGGGGGGGGGGGGGGGGGCGGGCGGGGAGGAGGTATCTCACGGCACGCTTGATGTTGCTGTCTTCCCTCTTGAGCTATTGATGCATGAATTAATACAGCAGTTTTTTAAGCTTGTATTTTTCAAACGTAGTATACGCGTTTTGATGGGCTGGAGGAAATAACCGGCGCAGTTGGAGCCACCGGAGAAACAAACGGGTGTTCGCTCGGCATACATGCAACGTGCTGTGCACACCCCCGCTTGTTTCGCACGGCGCCTCCTTCAACGCTCCGTTGTATTGACTGGGTGGATAGAGAGCGTGGTCGTGAGTTTTGGTGGCGGGTTCTCGAAGCAACCCGTAGGTTCTGGACCGGTGTGTGATTTTTGCCCACCTGCCCGCTGCCTCGCGCTGCTGCATTAGATGCCTTCAGCGTTTGATGCTTGCAGTATTTCATGTTTTCAGGGTTGGGGTATTTGCTGCCGGCAGCGTTTGATGCCCACATCGTTTACTGCCTGCTGAGTTGGGATGCCTTTAGCTGTGGATGCGTTCAGCGTTTAATGCTCGCAGTGTTACATATGCCTTAAAGCTAGATGTGGGTTATGCCCGCGTCCTGGATCCCAGCCAAGCACCGACGTGCGGGTTCCGTTTTTTGCGTTTTTTGTATTGTGTCCTGGTTAGTGATTGACTTCGTTTCGTTTTTTCTCCGCGTCGACTGGTTGAACAAGGCCAGCACAGACTAAAATTGGCCGACTGGAGTTTGTTTTTTTGGTGAGTGGCCGTTTAGGCACGACAGTATTAGTAATCCAGCTCGTTCGTGACATATTTTCATGCTCGCAGATGGGACAGATCATGAGCTATCACGGAGATGATGATCTATTAATAATAATAGATTAGTCTATATGCTCGCCGTTATGATATGTTGTGCAACAGCCGGAAAATACAGATCCCACCTCCTAGAAGTGCGCAGGAGTCGCGCCGTTGAGATCCCACTCGGCAAATATGATCTGTAGATCATACAGCTCATACAAACTGCGGATTAGATATGCCCCGCCGGAAGATGCCGGATGATGAAATAATGGGGATCTGATCTGCCTGATGCGCGGGAATGTTTTTCAGGGCTTTTCGCGGGTCTGGTCATGGTTCGCGGCCCGTAATATTTGAAAACCTCCCGACCCGACCCGACCCGTCACGTCCCGTGAGATTTCCCACACATCCTGACCCCACCCGGGATCTCTTCTCGCGGGTCGGATGGAGTCAGGGTAACCCGGGCCGACCCGTAATATTTGAAAAGCTCCTGACCCGACCTGACCTGACCCGACCCGACCCGACCCATCCCGTGAGATTCCAACACCTCCTGACCCGACTCGATCCGCGGATTTTCGAAGTACACCAACCCGACCCTCGGGCCTGATCATGTGATCCGTGAAAAGCCTTGATATTATTGTTCGCCTTCGTGAGCGAAAAGTCTACGGGTGAGCTTGCGCAAGTCCCACACTACACTACCCGGAAAGATGACATTCCGGGTGGCTATCTCCGCCGAAACTGACCCTCAGGGGACAGGCCGGGTCGACATACACACGCATCCGTATACAACGGCAGCGTGCGCTGCCGGGGTTGTAACGAAGACCACTGATAGGGACAGCTTACGCTATACCTACAATGGGACACGAAGGGTGCGCCAGCTAGCGTTGGGCTGCGAAAGCAACTGAGTTAAATCGACACACGACGCGTATGAAAATACGTGGAAGTGTGGTGAGCTAAAGCTTTATATTTTCCCCATCCGCCGGAGGATGAAAAAAAAAAAAAAAAAAAAGTTTGTACAGGGGGGTGTTGGTTTGCGCGACAAAAACGTGGTCTGGCGATTTATTGACCCGTGACACCTCCTCGTGTTTTTGTTTTTGCTTGGAAGAGTCTATTGAAACTACATCGATCGATGACCTGCTTGGGAACGGCAGATATCTCGGTGTTGGCGTGGCACTCTCTTGTACCCCTTGGCAAGACAGCCGTCAATGAAGTCCACACTAAAAACAAGTGTGTGTGTTGCGTCCCCTATACTACAGAGGGCTTGTGGCGGAACAAAGTGCTTTTGACGGTGGATAGAGAGGTGACTACTACACCGCTTGTTTTTCTTGAGAGAGAGGTTCCTCAACTTCGGATTTCAATACCTCTCCCAAAAAAAGCCGATTTTGGAAGAAAAACGAAACTTCTACCCCGGTGGACGAAAAATCCCATATCTGGCCTGGGTACACATATGTAACGGGAATCACGAAATGTTCACAAAGTGAAAAATTGCCACAACTTTAGGTTAAGGAGCCCCCGTCATCCAAAAAACATTGTTGACTGATTCTACGATAGCTCGCCCCTCTCCCACCCCAAAAAAAAACCAGCGATTTTTTTAATTGGAAAACGTTTCATGGCTACTCAACATACATGAGCAAACATGTGCTGGGAAAAAAACAGCTTCACGTATTTTCTTGTTTACGCGAAGGACCGTTGAGCGATGACGTCGGGGTGGCAATGGGGCACCGCATTTCAGGTGCGTTACGGCGGGGAGCTGGGGTTTCAGAACCGGCGATTTCGTTGAAGAAAACGGGGGGGGGCGGGGGCATCGTAGAACGACTCAAATATTGCAGCCAAAACGTGCTACCTCTGTCGTAGCCTGCGCCGGTGACGGAACCAGCGCGAATGTTGGACGCGGACCCTTGCGGAGCACACCTCGATCTGCTTGACGGTGTAATTATGCCAAGACGCCTCGAGAGGCCCGATTTCTTGCCTGACCGCTCCCCCTTATACGCTAAAACTAGTATGTTAATGTTCACAAGAAACCCTTGACGCACCCCAAATGACCGGGGTCTCCCTACACGCAAGAGGATGTTTTATTTGACGGCGTGATCGTGCCCACCAATGGGCGGGGCAGGACCTCGACAACAAGATATCATAGAACTCCGACACAGTGAGTTATAAAATGTATAGTTCTGTATTGATGAGTGCGCGCAGCATTGTTATTACGGCAGGCCGAAATCGCCCTTAACGATTGCCGAACTACTGCACAGATGATCGTAAGGCTTAGTTTGGGTAAGTTATTGATTGACTTTTTTTGCAAATGGTCAAAAACGGACTAATACCCCCACTAATAATTTTTTCCTTAACAAATATGGCGTCGTCTCGGCAGGACCAATGAGGCGTGCTACCATAGAGGCAGCAGTTTTCGTCCGAAATATTTTTTGAATGACGGAGCTCCTTAACCCATGAAATCGTCGGAAATTAAAGCATTTTTTTTTCATGATTCTCGTCATGAACATCGGCCACGTGTGGGATTTCTCATCCAGTACGTAGCAGCTTTGGTTTTCTCTCCAAACCAGCTTTTGGGGGAGAGGTCTTGAGCTCCCAAATCGAGGGAAACCCTGGCAGAAAAAAAAAAAAAGTGGTGCACGTGCGCCTCTATCATAGCACGCACGTCCAATACCTTTAGCAAATGGCGTCGTCGGCATATATATCCCACGGTCTATTAGGGGGGTGTCCCCCTTTTAAACGAAAGTTTCCGAGCCCCCTTTCATGGCAATGAGAGGAGAGAGAGAGCTCAATACATCACCGGACGCGTGACTTCGAAGGCGTTCGTTAGGACACAACACCCGACACTGGAAGAAGCTATGCCCTACTACTAGTAGCCCTGAAAATATATACTCCGGAGTATATATATATACGTACTCGTGACTTTTTAGATTTTAGCCCGTAGTTCCTCACCCCTGAGGATATAGCCGTTCAACGGTGTAGTCCCCCCTAACGTTTCTTTAACGAAGTCGCCGGTTTCGAAACCAGCTCGTCGGCCGTACCTCCTGAAATACGACGCCCTTCGACACCCCGACGTCATCGATCGATAGACCTTTGCACACGAGAAAATATATATATATGGATACTTTTCTTTCAGTAGTACTACATCCTTCCTTGTGCCGAGCCGCCATGAAACGTTCGTTAAAGAAAATCGCTGTTTTTTTGTCGGGGGGGGGCTAGACAGCATCGTAGAATCAGTCAGGAGCTCCAGCGGCCAGAAACCTTTTGGCTCACTATAACCTGCAATCCCCACACCGTGCTACACGATAGCGGTGTGCACACCACTTTTTTTCTGACGTTTCCCCAATCTGGGAGCTTAAGACCCCCTCTCCACCAAAACTGTTTTGGAGAAAAACAAAACCGCTCGAGTACGGTGGACGAAGACCGGATGAAAAGAGCCTCACGGAGCCTAGCTATAGGTACGCACTAACGAGAATCTTGCGAAGAAAAACAAAGAAACAAAAAAAAATGGGGGTATTTTTCCGATGATTTTCTGGATCAAGGAGCTGCGTCATATTATAAAAATATTAAAATACACTCCAGCTGTGAGATCGAAGATTTTGTCGAAAGTCATCTTTGCGAGCTGTGTGTGATACTCCGATCGCGCGCATTACGAGTTGTGTGTCCTCATTAAGGATATAGGTCGGCGACTCCCCTTGCAACTACAGTGTAGCTATCAGGGTCAACAGGGTGATGTTAGGCAGCCTGTGCGCGGAAACTATATAACCCGTTTCTGAGGGGGACAAAATATGACAGCTGTGGAAGGAAATGCATCAGTTTATCAAGTGAATCCCGTAAGTCGAATATCCGGTGAGGGGAGGGCGGAGTTTTGAAGGACGTGGGGGCCTGATTTTGATCAAAAGGGGGGCGGGAGGGGGGGAGGGGGGGGAGGGGACGGGTGGGGCAGGTCTATTTGTGCGTGGAAACTACAAATATTTCTTGTGGGGGAGGAGGGGGAATGTGGCGGAGGGGGGCGGGGGCGGGGGGGGAGGGCTTTAGGTCGCATAGATGTAGGGGTTTGCTATACGCGTGGTGCTAGGTCTAGGCGATGGTGCAGGTGGTGGGTGGTGGGGAAGGAGGGGGCGTTGGGGACGGGGGTGGGTGGGAATTGCAGCAGCGGCATGGACGGCTCTGAAACGATAACGAGGCGATACCCAGGGCGTGGAAGTGTTTATTACTCTGGCGGATTTCGATAGTAGGTGGGGCGTTTAAGCAAGAGGAAGCGAGGGCAAAAAAAAAAAAAGCGGGGAGGGGAGGGGGGGGAAGGGTTTTCAAGAGGTTTAGGTCACATATAATATAAAAATCAAGGATTTGGTCGACACTGATGTTCGCAACGTTGTGTGTGATCCTCCGATCGCGCGTATTAATCATGTATGTAGGGGCCTACTATACGCGCGGTGCTGGGTCTAGGCGATCGTGCGGGGCGTGGGGAAGGAGGGGGCGTTGGAGGGGGCGAGCGGGGATGAATGAAAGCTACGCCATGGATGGCTAGAAAGATAATGACGTGATATCAATGGCTTATTAGTGTTTATTACTCTGGCCGATTTCGATTGTAAGTGGGGCGTTTGAACGAACTGGGCGGGGAACAAAGGGGGGGGGGGGGGAGGTGAGTTGGAGCTACGGCATGGATGGCTAGATGGATAATGAGATGATGTCAGCTGGCTGGTAGTGTTTACTACTCAGGCAGATATTGATTTCAGGTGGTGCGCTTAAACAAGAGGGATCGGGAGAGGGGGGGGGGGAGGGGGCGAGCATTTCAATATGTGCGCGGAAACTATAAACCCTTGAAGGGGACGAATCTGACGGTTGCAGCAAGAAGACACCCCTTTATATCACCCGCCTGGTAATGTTTATTGTTCTAGAAGGTTTGATGTTACATGTAGTATGCAACCATGTTCTTAGGTGTAGTAAACAACGTGTCAGAAGCTTCATAATTTGTTGTTGTACATGGATCGAAAGATAGAATATTTCAACCGATAGGTACAATCATGTAGATACCATTATTTTCTCACATTGCCAATTATAAGGAGATGCATATTGCCAAATACAACAGGCGAGGTGATGGTCATGCAATGTCATCGCCATTGAGAACGACAGGGAGAGATGCGAATCGTTTTTGTTTTGAAAGGAACGCTTAGTGTACACGCGCTCAATTACGTTACTTCGTTAGTCATACTTCGCTTGGCATAGGTTGGGAGGCGATCATGCAGGCGGTATGTACGGAATACCTTACGTAGTAAGTTGGTAGTGCGGTTTACCGCAATTGTAGCATACCTCTCTGTATCTCCTTTTCACATTATTATTGTCTCACATATACGATTTTCCACATATACGATTTTACGCCTTTGATTTTTGCCGTGCCGATTTGGGGCTCTGAGGTCGCCAAATCCAAGACAGAGATACGTCTTATAAATACACCAAGCGAGGTGACGTGGGCATGCGATGTCACCACTGTTGAACGCGAGGTTGAATTTACTTTGTCAGGCATATGCTACTTCGTTTGGTAGAGGTTGTCAGGCGATCATGCAAACGGCCGGAGGCACGAAATACCCTGCGTAATAGGTTGGTAGTGTGGTCTACCGCAGTGTTAACATAACTGTCTGTACTTCTTTTTCACATTGCTATTATCTAGTGTACGATTATACGCCCTGTTTTCTCCCCACTGTCGTCGAAGATGTTGTGGTCCTGTCGATGTCGCGTCCATGTCTGGTGCTCTTGTTAGTGGTGCTCATGAAAACATGCCCTAGCGTGTAGTAGATGATCGCTGAGTGGTGTTCCTTTCCTTTACATGAAGCCAGGTAGTATATATATGTCAACGCAACCGCTTGCTTGAAAACGACAAATAAAATTCCGCACACACCTGATACAGAGGAGACGCGGCCCGAAGATTGTTCAGTATACCGACGGTCAGGACCATATATATTTAAAAACTATATTCGCCAAAAAAAGGTATACCTCTATGGTAGCATACCTCTATGGTAGCATACCTCTATGGTAGCATACCTCTATGGTAGCATGCCTCTATGGTAGCATACCCTTATGGTAGTGTCAAGATACGGCCTCGAAAGGCCTGTAGGTATCCGAATTTGAGATCATTTGGATGGGTTTCGTATGATAAGGTTGGCGGTTTATATTCGGGGAAGTTAGGAATTAGATCGGAGGAACGCGCCTCCGATCTCAGAAGCTATCCCGGGCTCTGGTGGAAACGAATAAAGCTACATCTCTACGAAGGAACGAAAGTGAGTACTCTCCGAGGACCTGCTCAATTGGCAGGCCTGCAGGGGGCACTCTGTGTCCCCCACCTTTAATTTAACATGTGGCGTCGACGGCAGGACAGAAAAAAAAATAAAGCGCGGCCGTGGCCAGTTGACTTCCAAGCCACCACCGCTTCTCGATAGTTCTTCATTTTTTTTAGGTATGAGTTTTGCGTCTTTGTCTTTGGGTTGTTCGTAGTGTCCTGAGGGTCTTTGTCGAGTTTTGGGGCGGTTCTTTCCATTTTTTTTTTTTTTTCTGTCCTGCCGAACCCCCTGCTCAGTGCCGGGTCAGGGTTCGGGTAAAACGCCGCTATCTGAGGCGCAGGGTTGTCGCCTTTTTGTCATTGTTCAATTTCGCCCTGCCGACGCCCTCCTCAGCCCAGAGCCGGGGGGCGACCAGTGTACGGGTCTGTGTGTCTTCTTTCATGTTTTGTGTGTTGTATTTGTTCTGCTTTGTTTTTTTTTTTCGTCTAAACACTTCCTCCCCTAGCGGGGCTGTAGGTGTTGCCACCTTCCATCCCGGGTATTCGTCGTTTCCTCGTCTAACCCCCGCCTTGCCGATGGCCCGCGGGAGGTTTTTCGCATGACTTCTCCCTTGTGTTAGCGCCTGTGTTCCCCTCCATATCGACGAGGGCTCGCCTCGCCATAGTACCTTTTCTGTGGTTGGTTTACCGTAGAGCCTTTCCTGCCCCCCCCGCCACACCGGCGGCATGCGGCAGGTTCTAGAGCCTTTTCTGCCCCCCCCGCCACACCGGCGGCATGCGGCAGGTTTTTGATGGGTGACTATTGCCTTGCTGTAGGGTCTGCTTTTCTATCTACTGCTTTTCTTCGCGTGTTCCTGGCTCCATAGCCAGACGGTTAGAGGTGTGGGAGTGGGTTTTGAGGAGCCGCATCTTCGACTCATGGTCTAGTTCGTAGAACCGGAGTTTCCCCGAATCTCCCATATTTCTGCATATGCGACTCATCAGGGTGGACTAGTGTTAAGATACGGCCTCGAAAGGCCTGTAGGTATCCGAATTTGAGATCATTTGGATGGGTTTCGTATGATAAGGTTGGCGTTTTATATTCGGGGAAGTTAGGAATTAGATCGGAGGTACGCGCCTCCGATCTCAGAAGCTATCCCGGGCTCTGGTGGAAACGAATAAAGATACATCTCTACGAAGAAACGAAAGTGAGTACTCTCCGAGGACCTGCTCAATTGGCAGACCTGCAGGGGGCACTCTGTGTCCCCCACCTTTAATTTAACAGTAGCATACCTCTGTGGTAGCATACCTCTATGGTAGCATGCCTCTATGGTAGCATACCTCTATGGTAGCATAGCACTTTTTTTTTTTCTTGACCCAAAATCGTCGGGGAAAAAAAATATGCTTCCATTTTGTTTTGTTTTTTTCAAGATGCTCGTTGTGTGTGTACCCTAGGCCGCGAGGGAGTTTTTCATCCGGGGGGTGTATGTGTAGCAGCTATATTTTTCTCCCAATAACAAATCAGTTTTTTTGAGGAGGTCTAAGCTCCCAAATTGAAGCAAGCAACAGCTCACAGAAAAATAAAAAAAGTAGTGCGCGCCTTCTTCTGTCGTGGCACGCGTCCCGTCGGACATGACTCTGTACAGGCGATTCATGTATCTTAAGAACAAAGAGCAAAAACGGTGTGTGCTTCCGACGCGTGCTACGATATAATAGAGGTGACACTTTTTCTTGGAGACGGTTGCTGAATGACGGGGGCTCGCCTTAGCCCAAAATCGTCGGGAAAATAGGCTATTTTTTTTTGCACGAAATTCTCGATGTGTACCCCTAGAGGCCATGGGGTTTGTTCATCCGCAATAACAAAAAAAAGTGCTCTGTTTTATTTTTCTCCAAACATAGTTTCTGGGAGAGGTCTGATTAAGCTCCCAAAACTGGAGGAACCTCAGAACAAAAGTGGTGTGGACTGATTCTACGATGATAGCTTCCCCCCCCCGGGAAAAAAAAAACCCAGCGATTTTCTTTATTTAACGAACATTTCATGGCTGCTCGACACAATCAAGGATGCTATTGCCAAACAACAAGTATCTCCATACATTTTTCTTGCGTGCAAAGGTCTCTATCGATCGAGATGACGTCGGGGTGTCGAGGGACATCCGGCGTTTCAGGACGTACACGGCCGACGAGCTGGTTTTTGAAACCGGCGATTTCGTTAAAGAAAAGTTGTAGGGGGGGGCTACACCGTAGAATGATTCTGCGCACACCCTCTATCGTGTAGCACGCGTCTTCCCCCGTCATATTAGACCAAGGCTGCGCGGCAGGGGGGTGACTTTTGACGCGTGCCACGATAGAAGTGCACCGCTTATTAGTTTTTTTTTTTTCTGAGGTGTTCCTCAATTTGGGAGCGTAAGACGACCTCTCCCAAACAACGGATTTGGAGAAAACTATACCTGACTGCTACCTACCGGACGAAAAATCCCATGGGCTGGAGGGGTACACAACGAAAATCATGCTAAACAAGACGGCCGATTCCCGACGATTTTTTGGGTTAACAGGAGGCCCGTCGTTCAGAAAACCATTTCAGAGGAAAAAGTAAGTGCTAGGTTAACCTATATCGTAGCACGCGTCTTCTGGCGGTTATTTTTTCAGTGGTCTTCGGGGAGGGGGGGGGGGGGGGGGATTGGGTCACTCGCGCGAGTGAGTGACGCGCCCCTCTGTTTCTTTTGGCTACAACGGTCTTCACCGTTCGTCGTGCTGTTTTAATTTTTGCGATATATGTCAAGAACCCAACATCCGCAGTGGAGTGGTAGTAGGAAACGCTGCGCCAAACAACATAAACTTCTTGTCGGTGAGGGACAGAGTCACTCGTGCGAGTCGTGAACACTCCGTGGTGAAAAATTGGGGGGGGGGGGGGGGGGGGGGGGGCGTATAATGTCGTCATAATGGGAGAGGAGGCGTAATTTCTTGCGAGAAAATGGGGGGGGGGGGGGGGGGAGGGGCGTATGATGTCGTCACAATGTAACGGGGGGTGTACAATGTCGCGGAAACGGAGGGGGGGGGGGGTGCGCAGCATGTCGTCATAATGGGGGGGGGTGCCCCCTCCCTACCGTGTAGCCTTTGCCATTAACGCTTTCGTACAATGGTCGAGGGTTGAGGTCGTACATCACCTACCTTCGTATCAGATAATAGTACCAGTGTTGTTCAGTCCTTTTTTTCGTGTGTACACGTCTCGACGACTGCTTGTTTGATTTCCCAGTGTGGGTAGATCTCTATGTTGCTGTGTCCGGTCGATTTTTCGTCCTGAAGAAAGCAAGGGTAAACGGCCCCAAGGCTTTTCCTCGTCGGTTTTCTCCTTGTGTTGTCATCTTTTTTTTTTTTTTTTTTTTTTATCCTCCGGCGGATTGTCCTCACTGCATGACATGGAGTATAATTTGGTACACTATCACTTTTTATCCAAGTCTACTGAACTATTCATACGCCATATACATGCGCAACTCGATGAAATATTGCGCCTTCTACAGCTGGTTCTATCCGCCCAGAGATCATCTCCGTACGAGGTATGTCTATTCGCCGTCACTCACGTCAGTACACAGGAGTTCCCCGAGAACCATATTGGAACATCATAATATGTACCCAAAAAGGTGTGGGAAAAGGCATGATTTGTCATTTAATGGTGGCAGCTTGATTTCCAGGATGGGGGGCAGACCAAAACAAAACATTACACCCGTATTTTCGAATAACCTACCGAGCGACTTGGGTCTACAGGTTCAACCCGGTTGGGGGTTACTAAAAAGCCTTGTGGTGGCTCTGGTGCTTTGCTTCTTCAATAATGATTTGTCGTACCAGCAGGTACGAGCGGTATCATTGCAAGCTGGAAATACGACATGCCTATCACTAGTGCCGCCTCTAGATCATTAATATGGCCGGCCAGACGCACATGTGGCTGATGCTGGCTCGCCGCCGCCGTGAAGAATGTACACTGCGCGACGACGCAACTAACGGCGTTACGTAGACCAGGGGAAGCATTGTTGTCGCGGGCTTCAGTGGAAGGGATGGGCTGAGCCTTTACCTGTAGCAGTGGGGCATGGTTTCGTGGCACGCACTTTCGTGGCACGCACACGAAAGCATACATTGTAGCAGCAGCCGTCGCTAATCAGAATATCTTGTCTATTTTCTTGCTGTTGAATATGGTGAAGCCAAGATATAAGTATTCAGCCGTTCGATCAAGACGCGCGGTCGCTTGAAGCTGAAGACAAAGTAGGTGTAACGAGATTTCTCCTTCCTGAGGGTGTCTCAAGTGCCCCCCCCCCCCCCCCCTCCCCCCCCCACCAACCCACGGCCGGTTCCAAGCGATTTTCTGACAGGGCAGTCGACAGCGCGTACGCACGCAGCGCATAGTAGTATCGGCCGGCACCAGGTGTCAGGTTCTCGTGTGCTTTGTGCGCGTAGGAGGTATCAAGAGAAAACAAAGTGGAATCTACATATATATATATGTGACACGCGTAGAAGGATTGCATTGTTTTTCTTGTGGAGCTCTAGACAATCTGTTTTTTCGTAACGGACCTTTTTTTTTCGCCTCGATCGCGTGTGGTGTGGCACATATGTGTCATATGTGGAAGCGCGTACAAACTGCTGCCGGAGATCAAAAACCCAATGGCCTAGCTAGGTGTACACAACGAAAATCATGCAAATAAAACGGCGCATTTCCGACGATTTAGGGCTAAGTGAGCCCCGTCATTCAGAAACCATTTAACGCCTTTACAACTGGAAACCCGTTTTGGGGACAAAATTACTTGAAATTAGTATAGGGAGGGGTTTGGGGGCTCTTAGGGGGTTAATGCGAAAACTGATACCTGGATATCGTAGCTCTTGCTTATACATACGCCAAACGTACCATGCATTGTCAAAATGTGATGATTGAAATCATTACAATGTAATTAATTTTTTGGCGTTTTTCCGGCGTAAACGTGCTACACATACAGCAGTCTTGTATAATGAGATGTATCGCCGAGTGTGATGAAACCATGTTTATTACTCTATCAACCCATGCCATGCGCGCACACCAGCTGACACACGTGGTCGAAGCTAGAAGAGAGGCGGATGGAAAAGCAATTTTTCTCAAGTAAAAACAATGCAAGATGTTTCTCCTGCGGGGGTCACTTTATAATAACATTTCAAGGACGTCCACAGCCGTGAGTTCGACGAATTTCGGGTCAATACTCATCTTTGCAAGCTGCGTTGTTTTAGTACTTTGTAATATGCTATGTGGGTGAGATTCTTAAATGGGAGGGGGGTCCAACTATTATTTTGCTTTTTAAAAATCTAAATGCGGAGCATTCACTATTTCCCGTCTGTAGATACCTCCGCTTAAAGAGCACACGAGAACCTGGCACTTGGCGCTTGCCAGTGCTACACGCTGCGTGCATGCGTTGCCGTTTTCTTTACAATTGATTCCGTTTGAATCGGCGTGGGGCGAGGGGGGGGGGGGGGGGGGAGGAAGGGCGAGTCAATCCCAGGAAGAGGACCAAGCTGGTCACACATTTTTTTCACAGGAAAAGTGAAATCGCCGTGATCGACAAGGTGAAGCGTTATCGAGAAGTCAACTTATATTCAGGTAGAGGAAAAACTGACGCGATTCCGATTGACGAATTATGCGGATACCACAGATAGAGAGGTTCACCACTCTTTTTCTGAGGTTCCTCAATCTAGCCCCCCTTTAGAGCCCCAAAAGCCCTCCCTAAACAAACTTGAAGTAAAGCTGTCCCCCAAAAAGGGCTTCCAGTAGTCAAAGCGTTAAGATCTCTCCCAAAACCTGGTTTGTAGATGAAAATAAAAACTGCTACAATCGCCGGATGACAAGTCCCACGGCCTAGTAGGTACAAACAACGAGCATCACGCGAAAAAAAAATGGACGAAATTCCGTCGATTTTGGGTTAAACAGCCCCGTCATTCAGAAAAAAAAATCGCCAAAAAAAGGTATACCTCTATCGTAGCACGCCTCATTGGTCCTGCCGACGACGCTTTTTTGTGTGTGTACGGTTCGTACTGCTTTCTCCTTCTCCCTCCCTACTTGTAACCAAGATCCGGATTCACTACGCAGGCTCTTCTTCCCCTTCCCCACTACTAACTAGTACGCGCATTGATCGTTATCGCGAGAAGACTTCAGCCTTTCTTCCTTCGTCGACTCGACTCGAATTGCCGACCAATGGTTAGTACTGTTCGTGCTCTCTTGGCGTAGCATGGCCCCCCATTCTTGCCTACGAGATGCCTCACTAGGAAGAAATTTGCGCCACCTACCCCCCATGGTGGTGGCCGCAATCGGCTTACCCCTTGCCACAGGTCGCATCTTCGGCACGGACGATGCAAAATCAGACTCCACAAACAGCCCCGCACGCGCCCCCCACGCACGCGCCCCCCACGCACGCGCCCGTACACCAACACCTACTGCCGTACACGAACACCTACTGCCGGACACCAACACCTGCTGCCGGACACCAACACCTACTGCTGGACACCAACACCTACTGCCGGACACCAACACCTACTGCTGGACACCAACACCTACTGCTGGACACCAACACCTACTGCCGTACACCAACACCCACTGCCGGACACCAACACCCACTGCCGGACACCAACACCCACTGCCGGACACCAACACCTCCTATGCCAACCCCAGATCCCACGCGTTCGCCCCACCGCTACAAAATAGACTTGGAACAGGTGAAGGTTTGACACACTCTTTGCACGATGAAAAACGGAGGGCGGCCTTTTCCGGCCTACGCAAGGCCGCGTGCTACGTCGATGTAGCACAAGTTTCACAGCGGGGGCTGAGAGCGAGGGCTATAGCTACTCGACAAGATTGAGCGTCAGGCACATGCGTCTGGCCGGCTATATAATGCACTGTGATACACACGTGGCGAACCTGAAAAAAAAGTTGATGCACTAGAGTATCTGCAATTGTGCCGTGTTACCCTGCCAGAGAGAAGGCGGCGAGCACTGGCGATCTTGTACTAACTAACAAGCAGCTGCTAAATTTTTAACCTCCCGCTCCACCGCCACTCGCCCAGCGCTACTCCACACAGTATTCCAAGAGTATGAGCTTTGAAGGGGTGACAGCTCTCGTTAACCCTGTAAGCGAGCTTTTACGTCTGAAATTAACTGAAAAAATGCTTTCGACTACACAGGTATAGTATACTCTTCACGTACCAAGTACCGGTATATTTTGCTGAATGTTGCGAAAGCGCTAAACCCTGAACCCGAGACCACCCAAACACTGCAACGAAAAAAACAAACACAAAAACACAAAGCGGCCGAGGATGCACTTGTGTGGGCTCGGTAGCAGTGTTGGCGATATCTGCTCGTAGCAAGCAAGGGGCAGGCAGCAGGCAGGCAGGCAGCAGGCAGGAAGCAACGAGGGGGATAAGGGATAAGCGTATTTGGCCTTTAATTTTTCCACGATTTTTCCACGCTTGCCATGGTTCATGACATATCCTTTTTTGGAGAAGCAAATCATCAGCCACACGTGAAGTCAGCAGCACTACCATCTGTCGATGTTTCTGCCGCTCGCCAACGCTATAAAATGTAACTACCATCTCGACATAGGCAGCGACTACACAAGGGGGAGTACCAACCGTGCGAAATTCAACTACTTTTTCGTTCCGCGAGATCTCTGCTTCACCAAGTCCAGACGGTAGAGGTCTGCGGTACAATGCACCGAGTGTGAACGTTTCACGTGAACGGAAACCCAGCGCTGTACATGCACCAATAGAAACGGGCGAAGGCGGTAACCAACCACTGACGCTAAACGGTAACGAGATTGCACGGGTTCATGTATCGAGGGGAACAGAAAAACACGGAATCTGAGTTGTGGCGACATATATATACGATTAATAGTACTACTGCACCTCGTGCAGCAATCTGGAAGACGCGGCAAATGCCAAGACCACGGTGGCTGTGGCGAACACTGTTACCATACACACATCGACAAAACATTTTACCCGGTACGTAGTTTATGACACACTGCGTGCCAGTACCCAAAAGCGGCGCAGAGTCACGGAATTTTCTCTTGTTGATTGAGGGTGATGAACTTTCTATTCGTCGCGGTTACGTGAAAACACAACCAGGGGCGAAAGACACGTACTTTCTGTGAGATTTGTCGAAACGCCTCTCACTAAAGTAAGCGAGCAACAATAGCCTCGTCAGTTAGAAAGTACTGGTACCTAGAAGCACAAGATGTATTAATAGTAATTCTTCAAGAACTGGTAGCATGTTTATGTTACGGGCAAACGGTTAAAAAAAAAAAATCGTGAGTTGACGACTGACGTTTGGGTTCTTACAAAATAACACCTGACATGCATCTTGCAATTTCACGAGACAGAAGTCCCTCGGCTGTTCCTGGAAGAAGTCAACGTCTGCCAATTCCAAAGAAATTTCTCGGTAGCAGCTCTTTCCAGGACGGTAACCAAACGATCGGCATTGGAAGACGGCAGACTGTTGCCATTTTTTTCCGTAACGAAACACCTCGGGAGTGGTCAGGACGGTAAAAAAAAAAAAAAACATACCTGGTACCAGGTATATTTTTCTTGAGCTTGTGAGCGGAAAACATCGAAAAATACTTGCATGGTTGCAAAAGCCACGAGTAACGGCAACGTGATGCACCGGAAAGTTGTCAAGTGACGAAACGCCTCCCGTCTTTTCCGTCGGTATCGGATACGACGCCTACTACAAGGAAAACCCGTGAGTACGACGGTAAAGACGGTATCATCGCGGTTAACTCTGAAAGTTGGGCGACAATGGCAGTAATTTGGCGGCAACAGCAGTAACATGACGCTTACTGCAACGGTAATCGCGGTGATACGACAGTGGTCGTGGTGACATGGCGATAATCTCGGAAACATAACGGTGATTGCGGCGACACGACTTGACACACAGCAATCACAAAAAAATGGCAACGGCGCTGGTAACACATGAGACAACGCGAGAGCGTGTAAACGGTAACATCTAAAACCGAAACAACGCCAGCGACGATCCCAGCTCCCAGAAGACGAGGGACTAGCCCCGACTATGCCTGCTACGGGGCGCTGGGACCGGGGAAAATCCCAAAACTATTAGAAGCGGACTTGCAGCAGTCCTCACGTGTCACATGTTCACGATCGAGTGCAACACATGGTCAGCGCTCATCGATTGGCTCATCTACGGATGACAATCTGCCTCTTCTAACGGAGGCAAGCAGTACACACACGAGAGAACAAACGCGTCAACACTAAAAACCCCTTTAGATTCAGGGAGTACTAATTAGTGCGAGTAACAGCAGCAGTGGTGTGGCTGCCGTCCGGTTCAAGCGATGTACGCATTCTCGAACGGGTCTGTTTGCTGCACGACATGAGTCCGACACACCCAGTACCATATTGACGGCAACTTTTTCGCAAAAAAAAAAACTCACCAAAGCTTCCGGGAGATCCATGCCGGGTTACACCGGCTGCACCAGGTCCATGATGAAGTTCTCGCACCCCCGGAAGTACACGTTGACAGCCTTACCGAAGGCCTCCGCATCGGCTTCCTTGATATGCACTCCGCCTGGCAGGACGACGCCGCCCTCCTCCACCAGCCCCGCCACCTCCCCCCGTTTCTCGCCCGCCTTCCCCGCTTTCGCGTCTCGACTCCACGAAGCGCGTTTTCTCATCCGTAGCACATCGAGGATCTTGGAGAAATAAGTCGGGTTACAGTCGATCACGCGCCCCCCGTATTCGTCTTTGTCTTTGCCGCTGCCTGGCCACCTTTCTGCGTCGAACATGGCGGCGAGGGCGGAGCGTGGGCAAACCTGCAGAGTGGAGCGCAGCGTTGTCATCCTCGTCCCACGCACGTTGAGCTCCACGACGGTATCCTGCTCGCCCGCCGCAACGCTTGGACCGTACATGGTGTTGAGGGCATCAGCAGCAGCGGATACCCTAGCCCCGGCCGTTTCCATTTCCTTTACGGCACGGTCGAGAACCACCCGCTCCTCCATCAGCGAGCTTGCGATGATTTCGCCGAACAATCGGATATCGGGGGCCTCCATGTCGGTCAAAGTATCTCCCGGTTCGGTGGTGCCGAGCGCAGTGGTGGAAGGTGGGGCTGGCGTCGAGTAGCGATAGACCTCAACATCAATGACCCTTTTTCCATCCAACGCCAAGAAAGGGGAACCCTCCTCGACATCAAACGCTTTCCGCCTTGTGGTCAAGGTATAGTTCCCCGTTGTCCCGTCCAAGCACGTGAACAAGCCGTTCGCGCCGACGCAGGCACCGTGCCTCTCATTCAGTGTGTATCTTTGTCCCACCTCTTTGGGGAAGGGCTTCCACTTGGAGGGTTTGAACACGTCCTTGCGGGTGGCAGCGCCGTTCTTGAGCATGAACAAAAACGTCTCCGCGGCAATGGTTTGCTTGCTCCCAAGACCGCTACCCCAGGGGAGAATAGAGTAGCCTCCAACAACGCTGTCGTCGTCGACTCCCTCGCCCGAACTCACCCGGATAAGGGAGACTACGTGGGATTTGATGTCCTCCTTGCCCCCAGGTGTGAACAACTTAGTGTCGAAACCGTCCCGGGTCGCGCGGTAGATGAGCGTCATGTCCTCAGTGGAGCCTCCAACCCACTCCCGAATCTTGGCAGCAAAAGGCGCGATTTCAAACGGCTCCAGTATGGTGCTGGCTCCATTCATGCTCGGGTATTTGGAACTCGTCGGGACAGACCCCGGCAGTCTCATCACGTGTGCAGTGTAAATAAGGCACGGTACCTCGTCAATAGCCACCGTCGAATGCGCAGCATTTTCCGACACTCTCTTCGCTCTTTTACTCGCGCGGCCCGCGGCGCCATTAACCGTCGAGTCTCGAAGCATGGTGTGCATGATGTGTTTGATGCACGCAGGGGACTCGTCGAGCACGATGCGGCCGCTGGCGTCTCTGGGAATAAGATCTTTGCCCCAGACTCCCTCGAGCAAGGCAAACAGAGTTGAATCCTCGAACCCCTCAGTCTCCGCGAGGAGATGCAAGGACACGGTAACGTTCGTGCCGCCGACATTCAGTTTAACCGCGCCTTCGTCGCTGGTACGGGGGCTGAGTCCTAACTTCGCCATGCGCTCGTTAACCGCAACCCATCCTTCTTTAAGCCTTTCCCACGACGCGTCCATGTCGGCCCTCCTGTGCTGCAGGAGTCGCACTACCGGCTGAGCGTATTCATCGGCCGACGTCGGGAACGCATCCCTCATGTTCAACCGCCGACGCATGGTTCCTGGCTGTGTTGTGTCTTGCTGAAAGCTCGCTCAAGTGTGGACAGCTACTCGTAGCCGTGCTGGAAGCCGAGCGCGAGGGAGACGTGCTAACCCCAGACCAAAAGTTCGGACAGCTTCTCGCAGCCGTGCTGGAAATCGCGCCTAGAGAGAAGTGCTCCAACCCCAGACCCAAGCCTCTGGTAGTCAATGAGGCCCTAGACCGATAGCCTCTTTCTTCTTTGCTCTGTCGATTAACCCCTTTAGAGCCCCCGAACCCCTCCCTATACTAAATCCAACTAATTTTGTCCCCAAAAACGGGGTTCCAGTTGTAAAGGGGTTAAGCACGCCAGTCCCGACCGTGGTTGTAAGCACGTGGACGGGAGAGAATCTCTAGGTGGTTGTCTTCCCCATGGTGCTGGTATGTGCCTGCCACAGAATACCAGCAATATATCGGACACCAGCACTATTGGATATTATTGTTGAAACTGGTACTAGAACTGCATTGCTTCAGTAGTCGGCACTATGAAGCATGTAGGCACTATTGAAAACGGCACTATAGGGGAACCCCTGCGGTACGTGTAACCGTAACGCTTCTAGGAAAAACTGAAACCCTTCCCCCTGCCGCTGCTGCGATCAGAGGGCAAAGGGCAAAGGATCAAAGGGTACCATTTGACTGCCATCAAGATATTCTTTCAACCTGAGGCTATAGGGGACAAGGGACAAGGAATGCTCCATGCCCGACTTCTGCACGGTTTCAGCGCTGTAGGATTATCTGGGGGAATTCAGGATGTGAGTCTGTAGGTTGCATAACCTGGCATTGGCCGTGTCAGTCACGCGTCCCAATTTCCAACACAGAACATGGCGGATTTGCACTATGATATCGGTATCACTCTGTTGGTATCGGATTGGCACACTCCCGTCCTGTGTGTGCTGCTGTTGCTGTACGATCACGTGTTTTCCTGAGATATAGCGTACCGCGGCAGCCATGCGGAGCAGCAAAGCAGTACTGCGTGGCCCGCCGCACCTGTGTTATCATTTTCCTGCAACGATACTTGTAGTGCTTCTAAAGCCGTCATGTCCGCATCCAAAGTAGAGCGGTACGCGTGGCAAACGTCGAGAATATCGGAATATCCCAAGCTGGATCCATCGCGAGGTAGGGTTGCAAGTTGCAAGATTCCAAGGGCAGTGAAGGGTTCGTTTAGCAGAGCAGGATGGCAGGGTACCGGTAGGAGTACCGAACCAGCCATCAGAAGACTACCGTTAGGCCTGCTCCTTGTAACGGTGCGCGGGTATCGTCGAAAGCGCCAGCTTGCCTTGCTTGCGCCGCTTTTTTTCAAGCATCGAGTAGTCGGCTGATGTATGCTGCTCGTATAATTTTGCCCATCCGCCGGAGGATAAAAAAAAAAAAAAATACCTGGTACTTCCATAAATCTATATATCTTATTAGTTCGCTTATCACATATGCACATCCTTACGTCTGCGGATATCTCCCGCCTCTGACCGCCTTTCCGCGCGGTTTCTTCGCTGAGGCGTGCCCCCGCCTCGCCTGCAACCACCGGCTCAGCTGATCCGCCCGCTCGGCGCCGTAGCGCGCGCGCGAGGCCTCGACGTCGAGATCTACGACGAGATCTCCGAAAAATCGTGCCCTGTGAGACGATTGGTGCGTAGTCTGCACACAGTGCTAATGTCTTCGCGTTATTTCTTCGGTACGTGTTCTCTGACCTCCGACACACGGGGGGTCGATTACCTGGTCGGCGTCGCCATTGTAAAGGCCACTAAGCGAGGTTTGTGCTAGGATCTGGGGAAGAAAAGTTCGTAATCCCCGAGAACACATGCCACCCAGGCGTAGTGGAGAACTGCGAACTCTCCATATTTTTGAACCCCCGGTAGTCTACAGCAGCACGTATACATGTACATGATGTACAGCAGTAGCTGAAGCTATGATGAGCCTGCAGCATCACGAAGCTACAAATGGTATATGCACAGCAGCATCACGAAGCTACAAATGGTATATGCACAGCAGAATCACGAAGCTACAAATGGTATATGCACAGCAGCATCACGAAGCTACAAATGGTATATGCACAGCAGAATCACGAAGCTACAAATGGTATATGCACAGCAGCAGCTAGGCGTCGTGGAGAACCGCGAACTCTCAATATTTTTGAACCCCCGGTAGTCTACAGCAGCACGTACATGTACATGATGTACAGCAGTAGCTGAAGCTATGATGAGCCTGCAGCATGACGAAGCTACAAATGGTATATGCACAGCAGCATCACGAAGCTACAAATGGTATATTCACAGCAGCAGCTGTGGCCGCGCCTTTCTGCGTAGCAACGCAGAGCGTCACCCAGCTGGGGTGAACCGCCATGCTCTCCCATAATTTCCAGGCTGCCTTCTCGCATTGTTCCGCCGCACACGGGAAATCGGGAAAAATTTGTCGGCATTTTCCCTTTCCAGTATCTCCCATACATGAATTAACAAACTTCGTCTAACTCTTGGCATTACTTCTTACCCTCTTAATATTTAGTATCCTGCGCTGCGACCGGCGGCCGTCCAGGCCGCCGGCGTAGCCCCTTGTAAATCTATATATCTTATTAGTTCGCTTATCACATATGCACATCCTTACGTCTGCGGATATCTCCCGCCTCTGATCGCCTTTCCGCGCGGTTTCTTCGCTGAGGCGTGCCCCCGCCTCGCCTGCAACCACCGGCTCAGCTGATCCGCCCGCTCGGCGCCGTAGCGCACGCGCGAGGCCTCGACGTCGAGATCTACGACGAGATCTCCGAAAAATCGTGCCCTGTGAGACGTTTGGTGCGTAGTCTGCACACAGGGCTAATGTCTTCGCGTTATTTCTTCGGTACGTGTTCTCTGACCTCCGACACATGGGGGGGGGTCGATTACCTGGCCGGCGTCGCCATTGTAAAGGCCACTAAGCGAGGTTTGTGCTAGGATCTGGGGAAGAAAAGTTCGTAATCCCCGAGAACATATGCCACCCAGGCGTAGTGGAGAACTGCGAAGTCTACAGCAGCACGTATACATGTAACATGTACATGATGTACAGCAGTAGCTGTAGCTATGATGAGCCTGCAGCATCACGAAGCTACAAATGGTATATGCACAGCAGCATCACGAAGCTACAAATGGTATATGCACAGCAGAATCACGAAGCTACAAATAGTATATGCACAGCAGCAGCTAGGCGTCGTGGAGAACTGCGAACTCTCAATATTTTTGAACCCCCGGTAGTCTACAGCAGCACGTATAAATCAGCAGCACGTACATGTACATGATGTACAGCAGTAGCTGAAGCTATGATGAGCCTGCAGCATCACGAAGCTACAAATGGTATATGCACAGCAGCATCACGAAGCTACAAATGGTATATGCACAGCAGGTATATGCACAGCAGCAGCTGTGGCCGCGCCTTTCTGCGTAGCAACGCAGAGCGTCACCCAGCTGGGGTGAACCGCCATGCTCTCCCATAATTTCCAGGCTGCCTTCTCGCATTGTTCCGCCGCACGCGGGAAATCGGGAAAAAATTGTCGGCATTTTCCCTTTCCAGTATCTCCCATATATGAATTAACAAACTTCGTCTAACTCTTGGCATAACTTCTTACCCTCTTAATATTTACTATCCTGCGCTGCGACCGGCGGCCGTCCAGGCCGCCGGCGTAGCCCCTTGTAAAATTAAAAATACACTCCAGCTGTGAGATCAAATATTTTGTCGAAACTCATTTGCAAGCTGTGTGATATCGTACTCCGATCGCGCGTATTACGGGTTGTGTGATAAGGATATAGGTCGGCGACTCCCCTTGCATCTACAGTGTAGCTATCAGGTATATGCTGCAGCAATGCACTCACTCGCTCAAAACGTTGTTCCGGTACCAGATACCCGACTCTGTGATACATGCTTTCGCTGGAAACACGTGGCCGCTGCCCTAAAAAAACACCAACCAAAAACTTTGCTGCTGAAATGGAAAAAAAAAGCGCATCTTCCGCGCTAAAGAGTACAGCAAAAATTACGGCCTTCACCCGCGTGCTCTGTCTTGCATTGTGTGCGACGTTTGGGCGTCCTCTTGCGCGGCGCATCGCGCGCAGAAGCCGTCCAGCTCCACACCCGGGAGGATGAACCAACACAGTGTGCAATCCATTTTTTTCAGGTTATCCCCCATGCACAACAGGACATCGCTGAGGGTATTCGTTGCAACGCGTGACGAATCTAACTTTCGAGACTGTCAGTAGGCACGTGATGGTTACCCCCCTGAGACCCACGATTTTGCTGAAAATCCACCCAGAATTAGTGTGGGACAGTTTTGTTCGCGGCGGCAAGGGCTAAGGAAGTAGTCTAAGCTGCTACAAGCAGTTCCAGATACCCCCGTTGGTCGCGTCGTAGTGTTCGGTATCGGTCCCCTTTGCGAGTCATGTGCTATTCGTGGAGGCGGGAGTCTACAACCACATAGTGTGTTTCCAGCTGCTGACAGGATTGGCGCATGGGCTATAGGGCTAGGGTGGGCCTTGGGGCGGGGCTAGGGCCGGTGCTGGGGCTGGAGCTGGGACTGCGACCGGGGTTGGAACCGGGACTGCAGCTTGTCTTGAGGCCGGGGCGCAGATGTCGTGGTGTCCTGCGCGGAGGGTTTACATACTATGGGCAGGGCTTGAGCTGTTGGAATGTTAAGAGGTTGTGAGATGTCTCAGGATGATAATGCCTCTTCCACATGTGGAAAACTGTCAAGAATGTGCAACCAACCTGGTGTCTATCGGTGCCACTCGCCCGAAAAAAGGAAGCCAAGTCCCACACGTGGGCACACGTGCGCCAATTTGTCTGGGCGGTCTTACGATGAGGCGATTCGACGAGGGCATTCATTCAGAACCGATGTAACCAATAAATAGGGTGTAAGAGAGGCACTAGAGACAGAGGGCGGAAAATGCGGAGTATATGTGCGCCCAAGACAGAGATGATGGTGCATGTCAGATGGGAGGATGGGGTGGGCAAGAGGGGGAAGGGAGGGGGTCACGAAGGGGAAACGGGTCGTAGCTTAACGTATCGATTCGTGATATAGGTCCGAGGGATGGGTAACGGGTCTCAGATATATTGCAGGGGGCACGGGGGGGTTGCAGGATGCTGCAGATGGGGGGGAATGGAGGTACACACCACCGAAGGGACTGCAAGGCTATGCGCTTGGCACGAACAGGTCTAGCTGATTGACCCGTCACCATTCCTTCCGTGTTCTCGCGTTTTTTCGTTCTGAATGTGCCGGGCTGCAATGTCTCGCTTCACAGCAGTGTGAAACGTTTCTAGTCGTGCTGGAAAATCGAGCCGGATGCAACCAAACGTCCGACTGAAGTTTTCGGTGTCACCCCCCCTGTAGATTCTCTGAACCAAACCACGCACGGGGAACAAGTCACACCTCTTACGTCCCCTTTCGACGGTGGGACGCGTGCTACGATAGAGTTAGCGCTTTTTGGCCATTTGTTTTTTCAGTGGCCATGCTCCTCAACCCTGTACCTTGTTTTTTTTCTTCTTTTTCTTGTTCTCCGGCGGATGGGGAAAAATATAGCTTATTCTCACGACACTTCCATATATTTTCGTACACGTCGTGTGAGTCGATTTAACTCAATTGCATTCGCAATCCACCACTAGCTGGCGTGTCCTTCGGTTCCCGCGATAGCGATAGCGCGAGCTGTCCCTACCGGCGGTCCCCGCTACTACTCCGGCAGCGCAAGCTACCGTTATATGCGGATGCGTGAGTATGTCGACCCGACTTGACCCCTGGGAACCAGGTGCGGTGGAGATAGCCACCCGGAATGGCATGATTCCGGGTAGTGTGGGACTTGCGCAAGCTCACCCACTAACAAAGCCTCCGGCCATGAGAAAACTGCCTTCCGCCGAACTCGGTCCAGTTACGGTCCACCCTACCCATTCAGGCGTTTTGGTCTAGCACCGTCGGAATGCCGTTCTTGTTTTGCAAAATACTGTTTTATTTTCTTGTATCCCTGTCAATCGGGCTGCGGGTTTGTTCCCCGGACTGCGTGTGTTCAATTTTTGCTCAAAAAACAATCGGCGGTGATGGGTGAGGCATCTAGTGCTCATCAAGCAATCACCCTCAGAAGGAAAAATAGAGCCAGTGCGGCTCTACCGTAGTGGCATGTTTCATATATTGATAGTGCCAAAACAAGAATCACAACCCGACGATTTTGG
This sequence comes from Undaria pinnatifida, assembly GCA_012845835.1. Classification (NCBI taxonomy): domain Eukaryota; class Phaeophyceae; order Laminariales; family Alariaceae; genus Undaria; species Undaria pinnatifida. The sequence goes on from JABAKD010000029.1 coordinate 7,153,426, forward strand.
TGGGGGAATGACGCAGCCCTGCCAAGCAGAAAAGTCTTTACAATTCGCTTGAAAAAACTAGCAGCCGAACGGTGCTTGGATGCTAGTAGCAGTGTCGGGGGGGGGCGACGCGCCCCCCCCCGAATCCCCCCCCCCGGGACGCCCTTCAGTGTGCGTTGGCAGGGGCCCGACACAGTGTGCGTTGGGAGGACCCTCACCAGTGTGCGTTCGAAAAAGTACATGGAAAAACTATTGTATATATATATTTTTTTAAATGCTCCCCCTCGATCGTGCAGCACGCGTCCACTCGCGTGTGGCACAGCTCCTTACGTAGCGGCTCGGACGTGTCGCCTTCTACCCCGGCTTCTTCTTGTGGTTGACGTTGTTGTGATCTCGTCGGTTTCTTTCGGCGTGAAAAAATATCGAAAGTTCCGAAGTCCCTGAGGGGGTTGATCGGAACCGTGGCTTTTCGTTTCTTGTTCTTGAATATGAGCACGTCACGCTACCTTTTCGGCTCTTCGATCCAGACGATTTCGCCTTGCCTAAAACTGACGAGTGCGTGTGACCAGATTGCTCCTGAGATTGGATTGCGCCCCTCCCCCCCCCCCTCCGCCAGCCGGTTCAGCATTTTTTTCGGGGGGCAGTTAGGAACTTGTGTACACGGTGTAGTCTATAGCATAGGCCGGTGCCCAAGTGTCGGGTTGCACCAAGGGGGGGTCGGAGCCCCTAACGAGCTCGCCACGTTCAGATTTCACGACGCTGTCGATACCTTCGTCGAACGAAGTGTGTGGTGAACACGAAATTGCGCCGCGTCAAATCCAAGACCTGCGTGAGAAATTCTCAGGCCGATGTTGGCCAAGATCGCCGCGAGAAATCGTTTTTTCCCGGAATTCTGGAAAGTTTCGAAAACAAATTCTACCAAATTGGATCCATAGGCGACCGTTCAGGCAAAGTTTGGCTGAGATCTTCGGGAATTTCAAACTTTTGGCCTTCCATTGTCACCGGCGTTAAGACCGATGGCAATGGAAGGCCGATAGTTTGGCCAAAGAGTTTGCAAACGTTTTTGGGGGGTTATTTGCTAAAATATTCCGGGTAACGTCGCTATGGGGAAAAAATGACTATTTTTTCTTCTTCCTGGTTCTTTTTTTGGTCATGTGGTCCAATGGGTCAATGTGTCTATTTTTTATCAAACCTTGATCAACACTGCCCACCGAACACAATTGACCTTCGATGTGGAGATAGAGACAACCCATGGTCACTCCTCTTGGTTCCGGACGAGGACATGAGTGTAGGTGACAGCGCTGAGGAGTTCATCTCGATCCATGCCCTAGGGCGTGAGAGGTTGCTTGTGGTGTCCGGTGGTCTTCCGTCCATTCCTCTCAAAATTCGTTTTTTTTTCCCGTTGGGAGAGTTCTTGTCTCAGTTTTCTGCACACCAGCCGCCAAATGTGTATTTAACAAGAAGCCTGGTCGGCGCCTGCCACAAATCACCGGCCGTAGAGTGACCACTGTACACTAAGGGGGGGTCGGAGCCCCTCGCGAGCTCGACACTTTCAGAGCTAACGACGCTGTCGTTGATTTCGTCGAACGAAATGTGTGGAGAACACGAAATCACGCCACGTCTATTCCAAGATCTGCTCGAGGATTTCTCAAGCAGATGTTGGCCAAAATCGCCGCGAGAAATCATTTTTTCCCCGAAAAATTGGAAAGTTAAAAAAAAAAAAAAACTACAAAATTGGGCCCATAGGCGACAGGTCAGGCAAAAGATTGGGCTGGTATCTTCCGAGAATTTCAAACTGTTGGCCTTCCATGTGTCACCAGTCTCAAGTCCTAAAACAATATACAAACTCGTGAAATTTCTGGACCAATCGGTAGTCCCTCACGTGAGGAGCTCAACCAATCAGAAGGCCGGGAACGTTTCGGCCCAAAAGCTGCAACCCTTCCGTGGAATAACTCAGCCGCCAAAGCTGTGATGCGTTCGTGGCGTTGCACTCAGCCGAGAGCCGCCAGGGCTACACCAAGCGTAACCGTTGTTTTCCAATGACATCGATACCGCGCGCTGCTGCTATTGTATGATACACGCTGCTGGTGGGCGGAGCTAGGAATGGGCCACGCTGACTTGCGGCGAGAATCAGCAGCAGCAGTGATAGCAGCCACGCCACCTTCGGCGCTGTTGTATGATGCTGCTGTGTGGTGCCTGGCATGCGCGTGTGGGCGTGTGGGTGTGCGTTTTGTGGCGAGATGAGCGATGCGACGGTTTCAAAAACACGTTTTTTTTTCTGACTTTTTCGACTGGATCTGCCAGTCGAGTCGTCCAGTCAAAGAAGTTGAGTCGAAAAAGCCCTTTTTCGATTGTGTAAGATGCCCGATTTGGCTTCAGTCGAAAAGGGTCTTTTTCGACTTATGGATCCGACTATGTGTAAGAATCGAAGCCCGATTTGGCTCAGGTCGAACAGGGCCGTTTTTGACTTTATGAATCCGACTATGTGTAAGAATCGGCCTTGGATCCGATTTCTTATTGGGCGAAGAGATGCACAACGCCAAACTCACAAAAATCAAATATTTTACAAAGGCATTCAATGCGGTCTTTTTTTCTTGCGCGGTTGCCAAGGATGTGCTTTCCTCGTATCCTCTGCCCCAACGGTCTGCAGTCTGCACGTACTCTAGCAGCGAGTAGTACACCACTGACCGCCGCGCTGATTCTATCCGTATCGAAAAAATCGGGAAAGAAATGAAAAAATGGTGTTTTGCAATATTTAATTTTCATGCTTGCTGAGGGGAAGAGATTTCGTTTGGTGAAATGAAAAAAAAATGCGAAAAACGCCACCTGTGGACGGTTTTTGAGAGGAGGCAGCTTGATTGGGGGCCTGATGTGGCCTTGACGGATGTTTGGGCAGTTTTTTGTTTGTCAGGGGTACAGTGCGTTCAGGCAGATTGTTACCTGCTGACTACCTTGCGCTTGCCAATTTCGAATTATTATTTCCTCATCAAGTTCAACGCAAATGCTTACCTGCACATTCTAAGATTTCACTGAACCTTAGCTTGAGATTCTTCACGTCCAACATATTTTGAAATGCTGTATGGCGTGCTACTGCTGTGGCGTCGTATTTACGCATGGCGCTTGTCGGGGCAGGGGGTGAGAATGCGGGAACAGCGCAAACTTCTATATACGAGTAGATGGAGTCGCGTATAATATGTGGCGAGAGCTCCTTGCAATCCTAGAACTGCAGCATCATAAATGTTGCAAGCATCAGGGTTTTATTATTAGTGTGTTGGTGTTTTGAGGGTGAAACGTGAAACGTTGTCTCGGGCCAACCCCAATGGAGCTCACCTCCCGTTTTGATTGGCCTACGCTAATCCCACCGCACAAGCTGATCCCACCCCCTGTACTGCTGTTGGAGCTAGGTTGGGGCTTAGGGTTCTGGTTGAGTCGGCATCTGATCCTACCTGGCGGCGGCCCGTGAACGCGTCAGCGCGACCCGTAATCGTGTGGCTCGCAACCAGTGCTGCAGTTCTAGGATTGCCAGGAGCTGGGCCCGTAGAATGCGTTCTGGTACGTGCATGCTGTACAAGCGCCTGGTGCCTGGTATCATGTGATATGGCACACGGCGCGACGGACTGATGCCCGCCGCTGCTCCGCGTATGCCCGTCATGGTTCGCGTATTCCCGTAATGGGAGATGTGTTCGGGTGCGGTGTATCAAGCCGAAGTCGTAGTAACGATAGTGCTGCCAAGTGGGGCCTATGCTGGTCATGCTGTCGTGCAGCTGCAAGAGCTGCTGCAGCAATATGATACTTGCCCTGTGATGCGGCAGCATAGTGTGCCTGCACAGCAAACTTAGAGGCAGTACGCTCGACCGACCGTCAATATCACCCGAGTGCTTCGACAAACGTACGTACAACACCTGCAGCAACAGCGCAGGCCAGAAGCAGAGCAGCGGTCGTCGCTTCGTGCAGCAGCGACACAGAGCGGCGGCAGCAGCTCTCGTCGTAAATAGTAGTCGTGCGGCAGCAGCCAGCAGCAGCATCTACTACCGGTGTGTTCCAAGAGGTGCGTAGCAGCAGCAGCTGCAATGCCCGCTCATCCAACCGTCAGTCACGCGGGTAGCACTACGTATATTTTTGCCCAGCAGCAGCAGCAGCAGCAGCAGCAGCAGAGCACCGCCACAAGCACCACCAGCACCGCCACCAGCACTGCAGCAGCAACGGTACAGTATGGACTACAAGGTACGGTACTCAGCAGCGGCAGGTAGCAGACCACACGCGCAAACACCCTTGAAAACATTGAATAGTGCACTACCTGGTACTGTTTACGTTAACCCTATGATATTGCCTCCAGGAAAATACGCTGCTACTGCTGTCGTATGTATCGAACAATCTAGATCGACCCTGGAATAAATTACTGGCGCCAACCCCCCCCCCCCCGACTCCGCATGGCCTCTTAGCGTGGCCCTCCCGGGTGCGGTGGAGGCAGGCGAGCACGATGTTGGAAAAAACGAATGAAACATTAACTTCATCGAGAAGAAAAAAAAAAATGAAAGCGAGCTTCGGCGAGCCAGGGGAGATCGACTTCCAGTCCAGCGATCTCGGAAGCCGATGGATGTTGTACATTAATTTTGTGATGTGGTACGTAAGAGACGTATACGACAAGTATCACACAGTTGTTGCTGTTCATCGCCTACTGTACAGTGTAGTCTGGTGTCTGGTCCGTGGTGCAAGACAGAAGCGAAAGGAGAGTCTTCAATAACTCGTGGAAGATTACCTCAGAAAAAAATTATAAATGTGCCGTATTGCAATATGCCCTAAGTCTTGCCCTAAATAAAAAAGTAATCTGTCGCGCACAATGTAATACTCTATGGCAAGCCGAGGAAGTCCAGATGGTCCTACGCTCGCTACCACTTTTCTGCCAGTACGCATTACTCAAGTTTACCTCTGTAGTCTAAACCCTAGACTACCAAGTATACTGGTATTGCTGTCACTGCTGCCCGTGTGGTATTGCTAGGTTTTTACCAGGTACCTGGTACGAGGTATGATAAGCTTTTTTGACCATAGAAAATGGAAACCATCACCGCCGGACGTGAAGTCAAGTACAGAGTTGAGTTTTTTTCAGCCGATCGCCCGCACTGAAAACACGACCACATCTCCGGCGGGAATGCAAAAACAAGGTGAACGTGTATTAGTAACGCACATCTTGCACAAAAAAAACAATTCGTAATCCGTATCATACGAGCAGCTGAAAGAGCTGAAGCCAGGCGAGAGGCACACGCACCACTTCATGCACACAGTAGGCGTGGAAGAGTATGCAAATCCAACGCAGTCGTGAACCACGGCCGATCCAGGTTTATGCAGTAGTAGCAGCATGAGCGTACAGCTGCAGTTGTTTTCGCTACTAAAAGAGCATACATCATTCGCACCTTCGTGTTCATTAAGCGTGGATAGATGGAACTGCGGATGATATTGTCAGAGGCTTGGGGTAGCAAGCAAGGCAAAGGTCAAGGAAGTAGCTGCATATCATACGTACCTCACAGGCTTCAACTGCTGCTCTCTCCGCCTCAAGCGCAACGATATCAGTTTTCCCAGGAACTAAAGCTCGATGACACAGCCCGCGGGTCTCAACCTGGGAACGAAGGTGGGTTGAGCGGCTTCCTACCACGGTGGCGAGCTATTCCAACCCGGCCGTTGCTTGTTGAAACCACCCCCGTAAGACCGATGACAAATGGAAAGCCGATAGTTTGTCCAAAAAGTCCCAAAAGTTTCCAAACTTTTTTGGGGGATTATTTGCGGAAAGATTCCGGGTAACGTCGCTATGGGGGCAAAAACGGCTAGAATGTTTTTTTTCTGGCTCGTGTTTTTTGTCATACGGTTCAGCAGGTCAAATTGTCTATTTTTCACCAAGCCTTGATCAACACTGTCCGCCAAACACAATTGACCTTCGATCTCGAGATAAGAGACAACCCATGGTCACTCCGCTTCGTTCCGGACAAGGCAGCATAAGTTTAGGTGACAGCGCTGAAGAGTTCATCGCGATCCATGCCCTAGGGCGTGAGAGGTTGCTTGTGTTGTCCTGTGGTCTCCCGTCACATCCTCTCAAAATTCTGTTTTTCGCCCGTTGGGAGGCGATAAAGTTTTTGTCTCAGTTTTCTAAACACCAGCCGCCAAATGCGTTTTGGACAGAAGCCTGATCGGCGCCCGCCACAAATCACCGGCCGTAAAGTGAGCGTTCTACAACAAGGGGGCGTCGGATCCCCTCACGAGCTCGCCGCTTTCAGAGTTCACGACGCTGTCGTTGATTTCGTCGAACGAATTGTGTGGAGAACACGAAATTACACCGCGTCTAATCCAAGAATTGCTTGAGAAATTCTCATACCGATGTTGGCCAAGATCGCCGCGATAACTCGTTTTTTCCCGGAAATCTGAAAGTTTCAAGAACAAATTCTACCAAATTGGGTCCATATACGACCGTTCAGGCAAAGTTTGGCTGAGATCTTCGGGAATTTCAAACTTTTGGCCTTCCATTGTCACCGGTCTTTCGGCCTTCCATTGTCACCGGTCTAATAGTTATCCGCTTCTACTTTTACATGTGTTGGGTCTATGTTCGATTCGCCGTTACCAAGACTACGCCTGTTGTCGGAGCGAGCTGCACATCAATTGTGAACGTTGTGCGCGGCGCTCTTTTTTATGTTCTCTCGCGCAGCACACCGACACATGAGTCAACGAGCTCCACGCCCGGGAGGATGGACCGGACACGGATGATTCTCGCAGCAGTCGGCATGCACACCTGCGCTGTGCGTCGCTGAGTTGCTGTTGTTGACGATTCGTTTGCTGAGATAGATCGAGCCCGGCTAGGTTCCAGATGCCTTTATGTGAGTGATGTGATATGAGTGATGTGATATGAGTGGTGTGATATGAGTGATGTGATATGAGTGATGCGATATGAGTGATGTGGCATGAGTGATGTGATATGAGTGATGTGATATGAGTGATGTGATATGAGTGATGTGATATGAGTGATGTAATATGAGTGATGTGATATGAGTGATGTGATATGAGAGATGTGAAACGGTATTCTCTGAGGGGCGGGGGTATTCAACCACTGCTCGTGTTTCCAGCTGCTGATAGGACTGGAGCTACAGCTGGGGCTTGGGCTGGACCTAGGGCTGAGGCTGGGGCAAATACTGGGCCGGGGCCGGAGCTTGGGCTCGGGCTGGAGCTGGGACTTGGGTCGCGGCCGGGGCTGGGACTTGGGTGGGGCTTGGGATCAGGGACGGGGCTTAAGCCAGGCCTGGAACTGGGACTGGGTCTTGGGTCGGGGCTTAGAGTGGAGTCGGGGCTTGGGTAAGGGGCTGGGGCCAAGGCTGGACCTTAGACTGGGCATGGGGGTTAGGTCGGGGGTTGGGTCGGAGCTTGGGCTAGAGTCGAGGCTTGGGTCCGGGCTGGGGCCGTGTCTGGGACTGGTCTTAGCTTAGAGCTAGGACTTGGGTCGGTGCTGGAGCTGGGGCCGGGGCCAGTGTTGGGGCTGGGGCCGGGGCTCGGCCTGGAGCTGGTGCTTGCGTCGAGGCTGGGGCTGGAGCTGTGACTTGGGTCGCGAATGGGGCTGGGGTTGGGGCTAGGGTCGGGGTTTGGGGCAGGCTGGGGCCGACGCTCGGGCTGGGGCTTGGGCTGGACATGGGACTGAACTGTTTGACCATTGGAAGAACGGAGGGTTTTTTCGAGGACGGGGATCCCTTCTTTGCTTCTGCAGTTTGAAGAATCACATGCAACCTGGTGTCTATTCGATATCGTCCACCCACGAAAGAAAATTAAAAACCCAAACATGTGAACCCAGTGTCACGGCGAAGCGAACATTCACACGGAACCAACATCGCTATGGTGTACAATAGCTCTAGACCAAACCTTGCAGCCGGGGGATCTAAACAAACACGTCGTGCGTTCCTACTCTTCTCGAATGCATTTCTTTTTTTCTTTGCTGAGGACCAGCACTGCGCACCGTTATTCGAGGTGCGTTGGCGTTGGCGTTGCAGCTTGTAGGATGTTTCGCTACGTCAATGAAACGACGTTATTCCAACCATGGATACTTCGTATATACAAAGTACGTGGTATATGTGTGTGATTGAACAACTCGAGCCAATGCCGAGACTCAGGGCCAAGATGCTATTTTTTAGGGCTGTTAGTCGGCTTCATTTCACGACTAATGATTAGTCGCTAGTCGGCGAAGCCGACTAGCTGACTGTCGAGATGATGACCCGAACCATCTTGCTCGTGAAGGGCTGGACGCCGTCCATGTAGGCAATGATGCTCCCCGCACCTTTCTCGCTCGAGGCCCTGCCACTGCCCGCGCCCTTGCCGCCCGCTCCACGCGCCTCGTGTTCTTTCAGGGCCTCGCGATGCCCTTTCCTCTTCTTCGTGTCTAGATGCTGCCTCGAACGGGTAGGGGACCCGAACCTAACCTCGGCATCGGCAAAATCACCGTTCGCCTCGCAGAGCTTGCACACGGCTATGCCAGGGAGCGAGTCCTTGAGGTAAGACCATGAAAACTTCCACAGCGGGTTGTTGGATCTGAGCGGCTTGCTCCGCCTCTGCTCATGCTTCACGCGGTAGAGCACCATTTCGGGGTCGCGCGCATTCGCCAGGGTGGTCCGCGGGCCGATAATGGCCACAACGTCACCGACGGGATCTCCGGCCCTCAGCGTTGGCATTGGGTGTGCCAGCGCTGACGCCGTCGGCACCGTCGAGGGAGAGATGGGCTGTTTCGCCATGTGTGCGTGTGTGTGTGTGTGGATCTCCCGCTGTGCGCTGCAGTGTCACAGAGGGCATGCGAGGGGTATCCGCAGCCCGCAGCAATTCACGTTTAAGGCTGTACCCCGCATTAAATAAGCCTTCCTACAGTTAAGGAAACCCAATAAGTCGGATAGGCGGCACCTCCGTTTCACGACTGACTATTAGTCCGACGAATAACTTGTCGGCGACTTACGTCGTGCCGACTCACAGCCTTATTATTTTCCCAAATGTTCCTCTTTCTTTTCTTTTTTTCTAAGGAAACCCAATAAGTCGGATAGGCGGCACCTCCGTTTCACGACTGACTATTAGTCCGACGAATAACTTGTCGGCGACTTACGTCGTGCCGACTCACAGCCTTATTATTTTCCCAAATGTTCCTCTTTCTTTTCTTTTTTTCTTGCCCAAAAATTTCCTGAACGAGGAATGTGAAGCGTTCCTGATTTTTTCATCTCTTTTTATGATAAATATACACTGTGTTCAGGATTCTTTCACCTATTTTTTCCCGTTTTTTTCTGATGTTTATGACATATAAAAAGAAGATCACGCTGGAAAAAAAACTTTATTGTAACAATCGGTCTTGGAACAGATGAAGAGATTGATGAGAGATTGATGAAAAGGGAACCTATTGATAAGAGACACCCGACACGCCAGCGTGTGCGATTCATTTTGCTCACAGCCGACTTCGACGTTCAGGATAAGCCTACAGCAACCAATAACCCCTCTCGACGTATAACTTCGCAACAAACGCGTGTGTCGCAATCCTTCGTCTTGGAGTGTAGTTTTCCATAGAGATGGAGAGACATGCTGCGACAGGCTTGGCAAGTTTTGGCCTTAACATTTCTGACTGGAGGGGCTTTTAAACGGAGGATTACTAGAATCCGTGAGTCGGCACGACTTAACTCACCAACTAGATATTAGTCGGACTGAGATGGTCGTTTCCCGAAGTTGCTGACTATCCGAGCTATTTTGGTTTTTTCATACCTGTAGGAAAGATTGTTTAATGTGGGATTTGTTTTTTTTTTATTTTTGCCCGCCACCCTCTCCGACCGGGGGAGGCAAAATTTGGCTCGCTTCACTCGCCTGGCTTGAGGCGGCAAGTCGGCTGGGCGACGCGTGCTAGGATAGAGGTGGCACTTTTCCTGTGAAAAGTTTTCTGAACGACGGGGCTGCCTTAACCCAAAATCGTCGGAAAATACGCCCCCTTAATTTTTGCATGATTCTCGTCGTCGTGTACCTATAGTCCATGGGATTTTTCATCCGGTATGCGGTAGAGCCGTTTTTATTTTTCGGTTTTTCATCAGTTTTTTTGGGAGAGGTCTTAAGCTCTCTCCCAAACGTAGGAAGCCTTTAAGAAAAAAAGTATTGGTTGGTGCACCTCTATCTTTTGTAGCACGCGTCTTTTTTTTCCTTTTTCATTGGCTGAAATCACCGCTTGCCGGGACTTGCCGACTAAAGTCAGTTAGTCGGCTAAGGACGCCTACCGAGATTAGTTGCTGGTTGTGAAAATCTTGCCGACTCACCCAGCTATGTAAGGATTGGCCCAACATCGTTGGAATGCTATTTGTGCCTATTCAATAGCAGTTTCACGCACGTTTCGTTCGTGTGCGTCTAGGCCATGGGATTTTCCGTAGACTTTTCCCTATGTACCATTCGCTCTTCTGTTTTTGAGCTAATTTTATCATAGAGAGGTAGCACTTTTTTGGTGGTGTTTTCTTCTTTTTTTTTCTTCAACTTTTCTGTCAAAACGACGCGGCTCCTTAACCCAGAATGGTCGCAGTCGACAATTTCGTTGTTTATTAGCCATGATAAATTGTTTGCTTTTAATGTACCAGGTACCTATTAGGAACTACACCATGGCATTGTTCATCATCGGGTTGGGAATCTTTTCTCCGAACATCAGTGTGTTGGGTGGGGTAATAGAGTAGCTTTATCAAGCGGTGTCACCCTTAGAAGGAAAACACGGTGCATCTCTACCGCATATAGCATGTGCGTCGAAGAGTCAGTTTCTGGGTGAAGGCATAAAGCTCTTCGAGTGAAGAGCCTCAACGACAATCAGGAGCGCGTAACCCATCGTACAGTTCGCAGCATGCGCCATCGGCGCCATCAAGGCAGATGGCTTCTTCGAGTAAAACTATGCAGCCTTCCCGTTGCACATACCGATGAGAAGGAGCCCAAGCGAACCTTAGACTTGGCATTCCCGATGGCGGGTTTTAACGGTGAGCATCCGTTGTCGATTGCTTCCCCATACACTTTTGTATCGGCTGGGGAACAAGGAACGCGATGGTAAACCCGATCAGAACGCAAGATCCCGATGTTTGACAGCTCATTTTTTGTCAGCCTCACGAAAGCGAACGCTACAACATAGCCGACCCGCGAAGTCCGCACAACAGCGAACAAACAAGAGAAACGAAAACACCCTTTTGTGCTTGCTGCGTGTGGTTTGATCGTACGTAAGTGGCAGACATCATAAATAGCCCAATTTCGGCAAGCACAGAGAGAAAACCAATGGTTGGCACCTGGTGTTCGCGTTCCTTTGCATAAAATATGTCACTCCAAGCTTGCCCGCTTTGTTCTTTTGTATAAACCTGCCACTCCAAGCTTGCCCGCTTTGTTCCTTTTCCTACACCGCAACATTGATTCCAGTCTAATTTCAAGCAGTGCATCCCCAAATACGTTAGTACAGCTTCAAAGGGGTTACCGCGTGACTGACCCCCCTTTTCCCATTTCACACTCCCTCGCCGAGGCCGAGAAGTCGAATTTTCGTTCAACACACGCAGCAAGCTCGGCGAGGGTGGATGAAAACGACACAAAAAAAAACAGGCCCGACAACACCTCCCACATGTGCCCCTCTCCCGCCTTATATTTGTTCTCGCGCTCCTCGTTCTAGAAGCCTCCACCGCTAAAATGATAACGTCGAAGTTGTAGGTTGAAGGCTTTGACCCAGTCCACTTGTTATTGTAGAGTCCACCGCTAAAAAGTGGTAGGTGTCGGTTTGATGCGTCCTTTCCTATTGAACACAGCGCTGTGGTGGACATCTTTCCCGAGCCTTGTGCAAACATGCTGAAATGTGCTGAAACAGCGGGCGATGGCTTCGTAAAGTTGCGCAGTCGGCGAGCAGCGTTGGTCGGTCCCTGTCTGTACCAAGCAGGGGGTGGGAAGCGTTCAGGCGACGAACGAGATGGAGGAAACCCGAGTGTGTGTGTCATCGTTTCACAGCTTGTCCCGTTGAATCTGGTTGAAAGTTGGGAGGATTTCGAAACAGCGCGGGTGAACTAATTCTTCCTCAATGCTGTCGCGGGATTGCATGGCGGTGGTGGTGGTGATGGTGGTGGTGGTGGCGGCGGTGTGGAAATACTTTCACAAGTTTCAGCAAGATGTTGCGTACACGGGGGAATTCCAGAGTATCACGTCATCAGGTTACGCATCACAACTGATTGCTCCGTTGCGCCAGACAGTTGCGGTTGGCCAAAGCACGCGTAAGGAAAGGCTCTATAACATATCGAAGAGCCGTCTACAAATGCGTGAACATACATGAATGTGGCATTGTACTTTTTCAGCATATACACGAGTAGTAAAATCAAAAGAGAGTGACCGTGTGCAGGTGGATCTTAGTCGATGGCGAGATGCTCACCCCATACGTGCGCCTGCATCGATGCGTTTCGGGGCCCCAAAACTACAAACTGATCCCGCTTTTCTTCTCCATATCGTTGTGGTATATGTAGACGAACTGGCCTGCCCGCTGGCGTGCAATCTGTTTAATATTTTTACGGACACACGTGAATTAGATACGTTTTTTTCAGGGTCGTCCTCGGTATAATCCCCGCTGTAAAATCACCGGCTTGGTGGGAGGTAACGGTATTTCGGCGGTTTACCGACATATTTTTGGGACTACCGCCTTTCGCCAAAGTCGTTACCGCCGAAAATTTGAAAAACCGCCTACCGAAAAACGAAATACCGCCGTATTGCGTTACCGCTCCCCGACAAAATACCGCCAAATTTTGGTTTTACCGCCTACCGCCGACAAAATAATACCGCCAACTCTCGATACCGCCCATAAGCTATCGCTACCGCCCAAAAAGGCACCACCAACATTGGACACCGCCCACAACGTATCGCCAACTCTTGATACCACTCAAAGAGGTCCCGCCAATACCGGATGCCGCCCAAAAGTACCGGCTTTCCTTTTTCGTGCACTGTATTTTTTGGTGGTTCCGCGTGTTTCTTGTCAGTAGAATCTATTTGTGGACGTGTGGGCAGAGATACGCCCCACACCTGCCCACGCACCTGCCCCGACACCTGCTCCCACTACGCTCAGCGTGGTCCAGCAGGACAAGGAGCGGTTTAGAGGGGAATCCCAGTGCTGCACTAGTAGTGTAGTGGCTGGGTCTGCTACTAGTAGTAGAGTAGAGGATGGGTCTGGTGATTCCTCAACCCCTGCTGCAGAAGATCCGGTGGATGAGAGTGAGCCGGTGGTGTTGCAGCCCCCGTCCAGGGCTGAAACCACAAACCAGCGGCAGCTAGGCATCGCAACTACCGCCAAGATGTTTTGGATTAACGTCTAGGTTACCGCCTAAAAACGAGAAATCGTCAACCGCCAAAATAAAACCGCCGTATTATATCACCGGCGGAAATATACCGTCGTATTTAAGTATTACACCGCCTACAGTCAAGTCGATACAGCCGAAACACTAAAGGTCGCCTACCGCCCAAAACATATTGCCGTATTGCATTGCCGTTGAAAAAACATCGCCATAATTTGGTATTACCGCCTACCGCCGAAGTCGTTACCGCCGAAAAAGAAGAGAACCGCATACCGCCAAAACCAATACGGATGACCAATGCCTCCCGCCTGTGTCCGCCGCGAAAGCCAATACCGCGGGATGACCGATGCCTTCCCGCCTGTGTCCGCCTACAAAATCAATACCGAGGATTATTCTGCAAATGCTGGAAGCCCTACGAGGAAATCGCATGCTTCGGGTATTGGTGGCGGGTGACATCAATCACGGAGTGCTTAACGAAGGGACTCCTAGAGTGTCTTGCCAAAAATGCTATACTATCGTAGGCGACAGTCATCCGACGAACGGCAAACCTCTCACAAAAAAGGGAACTCACCCACCAAGCTGCCGGGAGATTTGTGTGTCCATGTCGAGTTACACCATCTGCACCAGACTCATGATGAAGTTCTCGCACGCGGGGAAGTACATGTTGACGGCTTCGCCAAACATCTCTGCATCGGCCTCCTTGATAAAAACTGCACCCGGCGGCACACAGCCGCACTCCTCCCCCCCCTCTTGCGTAGCTCCTGTCGTCGCGCCTCGACTCCACGATGCGCGTTTCCTCATCCGAAGCACGTCGAGGATCTTCGAAAAACATGTCGGGTCACAGTCAATCAACCGCCCCCCGTGTTCGTCTACATCTTTATCGGTGGCTGGCCACCTGTCCTCGTTGAACATGGCGGCAAGGGCGGAGCTCGGGCAAGCCTGAAGTGTGGAGCGCAGTGTTGTCATCCTCGTTCCATGTACGTTGAGGTCGACAACGGTATCCTGTTCGCCCCGCGCCACGCTCGGACCATACACGGTTTGGAGGGCGCCCGTAGCAGCCGCTACCCTTGCCTTAGCCCCTTCCATCTCCTTTACGGCGCGATCGAGGACCACCCGCTCTTCCATGAGCGAACTCGCGATTGTCTCGCCGAACGACCTGATGTCTTGGCATTCACATTCGTTCAGAGCATCTCCACCCGGATTGGCGGTCCCGGGCGCGGTCGTCTTGGGTGAATATTCTGGCAGACTCGAGCAGCGATAGACCTCGATATCAACAACTCTTTTGCCGTTCAACGCCAAGAATGGGGAGTCCATGGCGATATTAAAAGTTTCCCGCCTCGTCTCTATGGTGCAACCCTCCGGGTTTTTGCTGAATTTTGTTATCAGGTCTCCCACGCCGAAGCAAGGACCAGCGTTCGTGTTTAGGAGTATGCGCGGCCCTTTGTATGTGCCATCCACGGGTTCATACTTGATGGGTTTGTATAGATCCTTCCGGGATGAAGTGCCGTCCTTGAGCAAGAACACGAACGAAAGCTTCTCGGCATCGGGAGACCATTCCGGAGACGTACCGGCGGGTTCATCCCAAGCCTGGTTACAATATCCCCCGACAATGCTGTCGTCGTCGTCGCTTCCTGGGCCCGGGCTCACCCGAATGAGGGAGACCGTGTTGGGGCTGTGCTTGGTGCATCTGCCTTTGAAGAATTTCTCGCCGAAACCGTCACGCGTCGCGCGGTAGATTAGGGTCATTTCGTCGGTCGACCCCCCAACCCACTCCCGAATCATCGCACTAAACGGAGCGATTTCAAACGGCTCCAGCATGGTGCTTCCTCCGTCAACTTTGACGTGCTTAGAGTGGGCCGGCACGTATCCCGGCAGCCCCACCACGCACGCGGTGTACGTAAGGCACGGTGCCTCGTCGATGGCCACTGCTGAGTGCGCGGCACTTTCCGCCATTTCCTCCGCGCTTGATTTTTTTGCTGGATGGTCTTTCCGGCCTTTAGCCCTCAGCATCGTCTGGACGATGATGTGCTTGATGCACGCAGGAGACTCGTCGAGCACGATGCGGCCGTCGGAGTCTCGGGGAATCCGGCCCTCGCCCCAAACTCCCTCGAGTAAGGAACCCAGGATAGAATCTGAGAACCCCTCCGTCTCTGCGAGGAGGTGCCAAAACAGGGTAACGTTCGAGCCGCCGACGTTGAGTTTGACCATGCTCTCCTCGTCGGTTCGAGGTCTGAGCCCGAACTCCGCCATGCGCGAGTTGATTCTAGCCCATCCGTGTTCGAGCTCTTCCCACGTCTTGTTCAGTTCCGCCCTCCTGTGCTGTAGGAGCCGCCCCACCTGCCGAGCGTGATCGTCCGCCGTCTTCGGGAAGGCATCCCTTACCTTGAGGAAGCGGCGATGCATGGATGGCCCTTCGTCACCAGTTGCGTGAACAGTCGCTGTCTTGCTGCTGCGTGTCTTCGGCAGATCTAAAGCTCGAGCAGCAACCCGGGAGAGATCCGTGATGGAACTCGCGCCAGAGGAGGTAAGAGTAGCACGAAGCAGTGAAAACCGACCGCTGAGCACTGAGCAATGGACACTGAGCACTGAGCACTGGCCACTGGGCACAGAGCACGGAACACCGAGCACTGAACACTAAGCAACTGTGTCCCCGCCCAATAACTTAAGACCTAGCAATGACCACCGAGCACTGGGCATTGCGCATTGGGCTCTAGGCAACCAGTGAGCACTCTGGCAGGGGCAAGAGACAAGATACTAGAACACCAGGTCGTAATAACCCGTAATTTATTGAGAAGGCGTCGAAATCCGTTTCGCTCGAAACGAAACTCTGGTTCTCTGGTTCTTGAAAATTGATGCATAAATTAAAAAGGGAAATGTAATGACCGTTTAAACTCCATATTAATATTATAAAATGTTCTTAAATTCATGTCTATAGTGGATTTTATTATTCCTAGTATTGGTCATTGTATCGCCTCCGGAACCAATCGAAACCCTGGCCTGCCCGGCAAACCTGCAACCTGCTGCTGGAGGACAGGAGACAGGAGACAGGAGACACCGCAAGAGGGGTTCGACAGGCTTCATACCTCGCCACTACGCGGCTGCAGTGCTGTGGATTTATCGGAGAAGTGTCATGATGTCGCTAAGTTGCTCGACAAGCTTGCATGAAGCTCGTCTTTGTTTGCGGTGGACAGTGACTAGCATTTTGAAGAAATCTACGGCGCAGCTTCAAATCACCAGAACAAGAGTATAATAGCAGCAGCAATGCCATTATACGGGAGCAGTACACCAGCAGCGATTGGTGGCCTGCTACGCATGTGTCGCCGTTTTTCTGCGACGCCATCAAAATCACAGTGCGGGGTGCATGGTGTAGATCAAGCGGAGTGAGTAGGCAAGAATACATGCGGTACCTATCTATATAGTCTATACAAGGTATAGTCTATACCGCTGCACCGCATGTTGGTCCTGGAATTTTTTCTCGAAACGTGCAGGCGGACGTCAAACTGCAGGACTATTAATACAAGGTTTTTACGGCTGACTCCGCCCGCTCAATGAAGCGAACCCAAGGTCTTGACATTGGCCGCCAGTGGTAATAAACGTGAATTGTCATTGCTCCATAATCCTTCTATATCTCCTTGATTAGACTAGTACTTGATTTGCTTTCCGACGATATGCAGGGGATCCTTCATTAAGAAGCAACGTGACGTTGTGCAACACTATTCAAATATCTATCTCGCTCCGTATATATACCGAAAGCACGCACCCCTTATCCTTGTGAAAAAGGCAACGCCACAAAGGCATTGCCATTAAGCGCAAGACTCTTCGTCCCATATCAAACAATTGCAACACACCAACAACCAGTTGAGCGGAAGGCATATAACATATCGCACCATTACCCTTGCAACATGATTATTAACGCCTCAGCTAGAACTAGAAAACGTAAACGCAACTGGTAAGTGCCTACACGTTCACCGCGCGCGTGAACTCAAGGTCATCAACCCTCCGCTTGGTAGGGGGGGGAGAAGCGCTAAATATGCTTTTGGACATCGGTGGTTGTTATAGGCCAGGAGAAAAGCTTTTGGACGGGTGTTGCTGGTGGCTGTCGTGTTGTGTTTCGAGGGGGGGGTGGCCGCGGCGCAACGAGACCGGCTAGCCGATCTTGCCGGTAGTCCCGGTTCACGATACGCCGGTTCGGAGCCCAACACAGCTGACGTGCGTGACAACAACAACTGACGTGTGTGACGCAAAGGGCGCGAAAAGTCGATCGCATATCGCGCTGAGGGTAGTGACAAAGGAAATGGAGGAACGTTCCAAGAGTTCCACCATAATAGATCTACGACGGTAGCGAAAACTCCCAAGGGGCGCGACGGCACCGCAGGCAAGGATCTCGTCGGAACTACTGTAAGGGGGCGCGAAACGGAGAAACGTATGGCGAGAGTTGAGCGAAACGTATGGGAATGGCAGGACGTTCCGAGAGTTCCACCATACTAGATCTAGGATGGCAGCGAAAAGTTCAAAGGGGCGGGAAACGGAGCGAAGTTTCGATTAATCTAGAGCACCGCAGGGACGCCGGGCGGGTAAACGACGGAGCAGTACGTCCCACAGAACGCTTCTCAATGCCAACGTAATCGATTAGGTTTATTATAGCACACATGTTTGTTTGCGACGGATTATTTACTGTAGAACAACTTAAAAGCGTTGTTGCTATTAATGGTAAGTTGAATGGCTTCTGCTGCTTCGTGGTTACGGATGGTTGGCTGCTGCTTGCTGATTGCTAAAAGTGCTTGTCCCGTGAGCGAAGCGTACGGCAGTAGTAGTACATTATACGTCGTCTACAGCACAGCACTCGTAGGCGAGCATAGGCTTGGAGTAAGTTGGGTCACGTCATTGGCGAGCTTTAAACGAAAAAAAATGACGTGGATTCGTACTCGTGTGGAAGTAGGAATCAGGACTGCTGCTGAGGAGACAGATCTTGCCCATCTGGTGACGGTACGAGTGACGGCACGAATACCGGTAGTTGCGGTCGCGAGGTCGATCGACCGAGCCACACGGCGCGAGCGAACGCAACCGGGAACTGTCGACGACTCCGTAATATGTACCAATATCCCTGCTCGCATTTAATGATACCAAAAAGTACGAGATTGTATGGGTGGAACAGTTGCTCGTGCTCGCGAGTGCGTACCATGTGATATACACAAGTATCATCAAAGAGGATTGCTCTAGATTTATTGGGGACATATCCTCTGTGCATGCACATTTTTTTTCGTTTTATCTGCACCCCAGTCGCTCATCCCGCGACGCCCGCCTCACCGATTCGATCGAGATCAAAACGCCGATATGTTTTTTGTCGCACGGAATCCTTGAGTCCCCCAGAAGCACGAGCCGCCGCGCTTCGCGACACTCGTGTGGCGGCTCTTGTGCGTTTTTGGGTGAACTACGGGTCACAAGCGACAAAAATATGACCACAATCGCTGTACGAACGGCATAGACTACTAACTACACTATAAACTCATGTGGGCTGGTCGGTGTTACCTGCCGGGTTCACTTGCACGGTGGCTGAATAGTTTTTCGCTAGTTTTCGAAACTTTCCTCGCCTGCTTTTTTCACCTTAGAACACCCACCGGATTCGGAGCCGACCACATCCCGGAGCGGAACCTTGTGTACTCGTACCTGTTACGATCACAACATTATTCATTCGTCACGAATTCAAAGGTATTATAATCATTTCTACGGGATCTCTCCTCGAACGATTGTTTTCTGATCTCCTCCAGTGACCACCGCGTGCCAGCGAAGAGGTGTGAAAACAAAGGACACCTCGACGTTGTGTCTCGCTCTCTCCCTGATTGTGTACGCCAAAAGCCGCAGCGATACCCCCTTTTTTCCGTTCTTTAACATGCACGGAGACCAAAAAGCGCTGCCGGGTGCGAAGATACACCGTGAATTGTGATTTTTGAGTCATTATCGAGGTTGAGGAGCCAGTTAGCTCGGTTTTGGCGTGCTCGTTCCGCGCTGAGCGTGGGCCGGGCTCAGCGTGGTGCGAAACGACGATTTTAACCCATTTTGTTGCTCACGCTCCCGACCCGCCATGAAAAACAGGACTGAAACTTCCGGAAACGGCCCAAGTGCAAGACCCTACTATAAATAAACCAAACAAAGACACCATCACCATCAACTCCAACACCAACGAAGACACGAAACCACTTATTAATAAGAGCATTTCGTTTAGCTTTGATAAGAGTGCCCGTCGTAGATCAAGGAAGTGTTCTTCGGGTACCATCAAATGCAAGAGCTGCCCTTCTTGCAGTTTAACGCTCTTGCGCCTCTCAAAGGGGCAACGACCGTATCCCCGTCATGGGTTCAGGTAGTGAGGTCTAACAGGCGGTGCCCCGTGTTGGCGCGTTCACCTGGTAATTTTTTCGGAGTGACCGTACTAAGAGCGACCCACGATGTACGCAAAAACCTACGTATTCCATTGTTTTTGCTAACGATATTTGGTCCTGAGTAATAGATTCCCCCCCCGTAAACAGGCGTGCAGGTTGTTTGAGAAATTGCTCGCCCACAGCACGTGCGTTCTCATATTCCGCAGAGCCTTATTCAAAATGTTGTTGGTTTCCTTCTGCACGCAGGCAGGCCAAAGCTGCAGGAGAGGAAGCTGCGCAAGAACATGACTTCATGCGAAAGAAAAGCAGGAGATGAGGCGAGAGCTGACACATACTGTCGGAGGCAAGGTAAAACCTGTTTTCAGGGGCGTGTTGGGGTCAAGGTTTTGGAAAGTTTCGATGACGCGCGCACTTGGTATATGGTATTAGTAGTCACAAAGTTTGAGCTGTAGAAGAACACGGTATTTCCCATGTCCGCGCCCGTCTATAATATGCGGGATTTATGTTATTTTTAGCTTTATTTTTTAGTAACGAATTAACAATTTTTGGTGCGCGACATTTTTGAGTGACTGCATCCCGTTTTTGGCGGCACAGACTACTTGGAATTTATGTGAAATATGTTTTGAGGTCGTGTAAGGGTCAAGTCTCGCTGCCGTGAAGATGCGACACCGTTTTTTTCGTATAACCGCCACCAGAACCCCGCTTTCTCTGCAGGTGGACGCTGGAGGTCATGCAAGGGCGTAGGGGGGCAATATACGTAAAGCGCAAGATCGGGCGACTGCGCGGAAGATCGTGCTGCGGCAGGAGAATGGTGAGAAAGCAGAGTGCTGATAATAGAACTGTTGTGGTGATTTGAGGTACTGATCTCGTCGATAGCTTACCTAACAAGTTGTCCGCCCGGATATTTGGGGCGGTGGCCTGATGGCGGTTTGCGAGCGCTAGGAAGCACTTCCTGGTGGGATCGAGGTACGGACGTAGACTTAACCCCTAGCACTAACCCTAACCCTAACCCCAACCCGGACCCAAAACGGGTCAGAAACGGGCGAGAAACGCGGCTGCGCCGCTTTTTTGTGTTTTTTTTTGTTATTCCGATCTTCCGACCAGCACATAGCCCTCGGCCATTGAGAGAGCGTAGAAACTTCCCACCAAGACCCGAGCGGCCACATGGTTGAGGTGTGCTGCAAAATCTTGCGGGTCAATAGGCTTCAAAATTTCGCGGGTCGGGTCGGGTCGGGTCAAGAAGAGGTTTCAAAACCTCGCGGGTCGGGTCGGGTCGGGTCAAGAGGTTTTCAAAATCTCGCGGGTTGGGTCGGGTCATGACCCGCGAGATACAGGTCACTCGCGGGTCAAGCCATCATGACCCGCGAGTTGTTTTCGGCTGACCCTCGGGTCAAGCCCGCGGATCTGGCCAGCGGATCCGCCTTTTTCACACTTGCAGCTGAGGGCCATTGCCTTGCAGGCGCCCCGCGGGTCCGACCCGCGGATCCGTAAATCATACAAAAGTTACCGCTTCCTGCCTCTCTCGTGCCGATGCTCCGATTAGATATGCCATCACAGCGTGTAGAGCAATCACCAGGCAGTACCCCTAGCTACTCGTACCAAGGCATGAAGAGTGACGCGAATCCCGTGCCGGCTGAAGCCGTAGCAGTAGTAGTAGTAGTAGTAATAAGGTGATACCAGTGGTACGATTGTGACCAAACGTAAAAAGGCAAGGGCAGTCGTCGTCGAAGCAGCAGCAGCAGCACTGGCAGCAGCAAGCACCAGCAGCATATTCCGGATTCTCGCGGATCACAGCCCTTGCTGACAGATCCACCGTCCCAGTTGTGGGCTCGCTGCCGGAGACGGCTCAGCTAGGCTACTTGCCGGGGCTGGAGACTGCATAGTAGATAGATAGATAGAAGATAGATACATAGCTAGCTCGAGAACTATCATATCAGTACCAAATGTGACCAAGCGTAAAAAAGCAAGAGCAGTGTCGTCGTCGAAGCAGCAGCAGCAGCAGCATTCTGGCAGCAGCAAGCACCAGCAGCAGCAGACAACGCATCCTCGCGGATCGCAGCCCCTGCTGACAGACCCACCACCCCAGTTGTGGGCTTGCTGCCGGAGGCGGCTCAGCTAGGCTGCTTGCCGGGGCCGGAGATTGCACTTATAACTTATAACTAGCTCGCTCGTCGGGTCGCTCGTCGGGTTGATCCGGTGGTCAAGCGGTACGGGCGTGGCTAGTTGCCAGCGCGTGGGGGTTGCGTTTTTTTTCTCATTTTTCGCGCGCACATCACCAAATAAATGATGATGCAAACAATAATGCCGGTAGAAAGAGCCGTAGAGCACGACATCCTGGGAAAGTACGAGGGACCAAGAACCAACCAACCGACCGACGTATGACAAGTGACTTTTCGACTTTGACCGGTGAGAAACGTCACGGGTCGAGTCGACCTGACCCGCATGAAACCCGCATCTCGCGGGTCACCCGGATTGTTGCGGGTCGGGTCGGGTCGGGTCGGGTCAGGTCGGCTACCCGACCCGACCCGACCCGACCCGACCCGACCCGCGAGATTTGACCCGACCCGTGAAAAGCCCTGATTTTCCAATCGCTATCGTACGTATAGCTGAAACGTCAATATATCATTTCCCGCCCGGCCCAGGTGCATCCTTTGAAGCAAAAGGTGCATTGACAAATCTTTCGTAGATAGTTAAACGGTACCAGGCGCTCCGTATTGCGCGTAGCCACCACTTAGACGCCCAGCATGGGCCGAACTGGGCCCTTTGGGATTGGAGACGGGCGTAACTGAATAGTGGACTTGTTTTGGCTTCTTTTTAAGCATGATAGGGATGCCACCACACGTGCCTTTTTCGCTTACTCTGAAAGGTTCGACAACCCCATGAGTGCTACGTGTGTAAGCTCCGCTATATTTTTCATCGCGCAGTTCGGTTTTCTCGGACGTCCTCTATCCTGACACGCACGTGTCCTAGAAGTGCCGCATTATAAAATGTATGGGAACAAACTGAACAATACCATAGCACAGGCTAGCAATAAGATCGAGGCATACCTCTGCGTACCAAGTATCAGCGCATATGATAGGCATCGGCACTTAAAATAGTTACAGAATTGTACTAATCTGGTGGGGGGTCACCTCCCACGATTCGTTTTTTTCTGTTCATCATCATTTTCGTCATCACATTTACTTTCCAGCTTAACTCGTAACAAGCTTTACTTACCATCAGCGACCTTCCGGACAAGCCGTGGCCACAGACCCCGGTACGTGGGGCCTTCACTTTTATCGCGCATAGGGTTCAGCAATCTCACTGTTTTATCAGCTATTTCTTGTCGATTTTTGATCATTTTTTGCTAGCTCAGGCTCTCTCTCGCACTTTCCGTTAGATCTGTACTCTTCAATGGTGTCGAAAAGCTTAGAGGTGTCATACACCTCACTTGCAACTCCCCCCCTCCCCGCGTCCGTGAACGTTTTTT
This sequence comes from Undaria pinnatifida, assembly GCA_012845835.1. Taxonomy (NCBI): domain Eukaryota; class Phaeophyceae; order Laminariales; family Alariaceae; genus Undaria; species Undaria pinnatifida. The sequence continues at coordinate 7,176,567 of JABAKD010000029.1, forward strand.
TTCCAGCAACAAGACAAACCGCAACCGCACAGTCTGCTGCCGGCTACCAGTGATTGCACTGGGGACGTCGCCACAACAGAGAGGGCAAGTATTCTCTTCGGCGTTTTCTTGGCTCTTGACTCCTGGTCCTCGGACGAACGACAACCAAGCTGATCGGCGACGGAGAGGAGGAGGAGGAGGAGGAGGAGGAGGAGGCTGCCGAGGAGCAGCAGGTACGAACAGAAAGGTGCGCAGCATTTCCTGAAGTATAACCTCGTCTTCTCAATAAGTGTAATCACACCCCAATATATTATGTATGATGGCGTCGGCGCCCCGGATGGAGTAGGTAGGTGAAGCTCGTCCGTGCTAAAGCCAAAGGTCGCGGGGTGAATTAGGTTTCACTGAGTGCATAGTGCTCGAGCAGGGATTTTTTTCCTGCGATAACTTGACGCGCGGAAAGCGCGAGTTAATAGCAGAATTCGATGAAAACCGACGAGCATGAAAATAGCTGAAAGGTGGGGATGCGTAGCCTTTTTACGCGCGATAAAAATGAAAGCAGGTACCGGGGGGGGGGGGGGGGGGGGGAAGGGACGACACCCAGAAGATCGCCGAGGGTAAACCCCCTATGTTATGATGAGAGTTGAGTTGGAAAGTGAAAGTGATGTGACTTGAAAAAAAAAAAGAAGAAAAAAGCGCTGCAGTGCTGTCTGCGGTGCTGTTTGAGCCCTAGGTTTAGCATGCGAGCAACTGCACGAGTTTGTTCTTGCCTTTTTATCACCGACCTTGATCACGAAACTTGCCCTTTTGCCATTCCACTAGGAATTTCAAGCCGCGAGAGCGGCCTGGACCACAGACTGCAACACCTTCGTATCGCATAGTTCGCTAGATATTCCGTAGTACCTTATTTGGGATATTTACAAGCTCCAGCCCTGTCACGCGTTCTGCTCGGCGTTTCTGCGTTATCTCTCGCACCTCGTTGCACAGAGCTCTTTGAGGCCCACGCCTTGGGGGACAGCCGGGGCATGACAGGGCATGACCGACCTGTGGTCGGCGTGTACGCCAGGACGTCACTGAAGGCATTCCGTGCAGTGCTTGACGGTTCAAGTCCTGAGACAAGAGAACGTTGTATGAAAATATGTTACAAGTTCAACTCCTGCAATCGATCACATTGTTGTGAAAAACTTCCCGCAGCTGGGCAGTTCGCTGCTACCTCGGCGGCTATTTTTTTTCTTCGGGTTAGGGTGTTAGGGGTGGGCGGACCCGTATATGTATTGGTATTGGTTGGCCGTTTTTCCAAAAGATCTTCGTTCTGCCACAGAACGACGTCCCTTGCAGGCGCGTCTCCGTGTTGGTGCTGTTGTTTTTATGGGTTTTGTAGTGTGGTTGGGTGGATCGTCTCTGTTGCAGTCTGGATTGTACAACCGCAGCCGGCGCAGACCAAACGTGGGTGGCTGGAGGTTTTCACAACGAGCGAGCACAAATAGAAAGTTGTGGGATCACACGTACACTCCAGCCCGTTCGTAAACGTATGACACTCCCTCGCGGAGCCGTGTATCTGGTACTGGGGTTTTGTGGATGATACAGGTGGGGGACCATTGCTGATGTTGACATAGAGTGCCTTTTCAGCATGATGAAGCGATTACATACTCCTAGCTTTTCGATGGAGGGGGAAAGGTGGGGGAAAAACCGCGCCGCATCGCACCGTGACAAAGCTCTCGTTTTTCTAGACCTCAAGGCCTTTTTTCATCGTTTGTAGGCTTGTACATAGGAGTCGGAAGGTGCGTTTCGGCGCGGATTGTTATTTATACTCACCGAACCGCGCCGCGCCTTAAGAAAAAGCCGTGCCGTGAAAACCCTTGATGCATTCAGATTCTTCAGCCGATCGCCCTGCATCGCCACATGAGGCGTGGCCTGTGCTTGTTGTTTTCGTGTGAAACCGTTCTGAACGGCGTCCAGTACGCCCCGTGGTCCGACATAATCTGTAAGCAATGGGTGAATAGTGTCAAATATTATCAATGAAGGAGCCTGGAAGAAGAGCGAACGAGCGAACGAGCGAACGAGCGAACGACCGCAGCAGAGTGAAATAATAGGCACGCTGTGTATACTTCGAAGTAGAAGGTTAAGCGGCGTTCCTAGCGACACGTTGCAAAATACCTGGTACATATTTTTTGGCGTGTTGCAAGTTTTCGGCAGGTTTTTGTTTCTAAGTGTCCAAATAGCAAATCATATAGCAAAGAGCTAATCAAATTTCTTCATATACTTACCCGCGAAGCACCAAAAAAATATGTACGAACTTTTTTGTCAAATATCTTGTTAACACTTGTCAAGCCCACTTTTTTATTCAAGCTTGCTAAATATGTCGTTAGACACGGCCCTTAGCCTCAAATATAGCCAAAAACACATGACCGTCGAACATAATGCGTACGCAGACATATGTATGTATGATGTGTGCTCGGGATATTTTCTGACATGAACAGGTGCAGAGCATGTTTGTTGGCCAATCGCAGGGCGAGTGGGGTAGTCTAAACTATGGGTTTTACTTCTCAAGAAGAGTGTTTGCCTTTTTGGCTCCAAACGGACCGGGTATACCTTGACAATTGTGCGTTTTTTTCCTATTTTGATCAAAAATTATAACACGGTGCTGCCACCCCCCAGTTATTCTCACGCATCCAGGATGCGCTGGTACCCATTCCGGCGGTCCCAACACGTACAAGTATGCGGTGTAAATAAGGCACGGGAACTCGTCAATAGTCACCGCCGGGCGCGGCGCAACTTCCGGCTGTCCTTCCGCGAGTGCTATTATTTATACACTACTGAAGAATAACTCGACCCGCCATTCATTGAGCATCGCGTGCATGATGTGCTTGAAGCACGCAGGCGACTCGTCAATCACGATGCGGCCGTCGGCATCTCGAGGGACGCGACCCTTGTCCCACACTCCCTCGAGCAAGGCAAACAGCGTATAATCCTCAAACCCCTCCGTCTCTGCCAGGAGGTTCCTAAAGACGGTAACGTTTTCGAGCCGCCGACGTTTAGCTTGATCATGCCTTCCTCGGGGTTTCGAGGTCTGCGCCCGATCTCTGACAGCATATGGTCCAGTGTTTGCTTTCCATCCCACTTTGAGCTCTTCCCATGCCGCGTTCAGTTTTACCCTCTTGTGCTGTAGGAACCGTGCCACCTCCCGAGCGTGCTCGTCCGCCGACTTCGGAAAGGCACCCCTCAAACCTTCAGGAACTGCCGAAGACTCCTATTATACCGAGGGTTGCCTGTTACGCTACAACAGCTAGCTACAACCCTGCTGCTGTGTGGCGTTTGGCTTGTTGCAATCCTGTTGAAATGTGCGCAACAATCGACCTGAAAAGCAAGCCAAGAGCCGGGAGCGCAGTGCCCCTACCGTCGCTAAAGGGCTCTGGTCAAGCAGTGCGATTACAACGCTCTGTGCTTCGCTATGTGGCACCGACTGCTGTCTGCTGTGCAGGCGATGGTGTCGCGTCTCGCGCTAACGTTTCAAAAGTTCAAAAGTTACTTTTCATAACGCCTCCAGAACCAATTGAAACCCTACCATGTAGAAACGCGGGGAAATTCCGTTTCGACGGTTTCATATTTCAGTTTTCCTGCCGCAACCGACAACAGCAGTGTGTCCACTAATTCTGAGTAATTCGACAATTAGATTCGACGAAGAACATCAGACAGTTATCAAATCTCAAACAAGTAATTCTACCGAGAGCTTCGCTAAAAAGCCTCGCCTCGCCGCAACTCGCCGCACACCCCCTGCCCTTGCCAGAGCTATGTACGCCAACCCTGAGACCTTCGGAAGGAAAGGAAAAAAGCATCACACACGACAGCTCTCCGGTCAAGCGTTTTCTCTCCCACACGGACTCACGGAATAGATCGGTATACGCCTCCTATACCCATGCTCGCGGCTTTGCCCGGTGGCGGCGGCGAGGGCGGCGGCGCCGCACAGGTTGCAAGTGTCTCGTCGCTTGGAATACTGCAGCAGCAGCAACAGCAGCAGCAGCAGCGGTCGCCCTTCGATGGGAACAGCGGAGCTCCCTTGTGGACCAACCGCCGAAGTAATGACGGGGTCCCCCAAACCTCCAAGAAGGAATGCGGCATGACGTTCTGCGGTGAGAGAAGAGGGACAAGGAGAGAGAGAGAGGGGCGATCGCGTCGAGATAGCGTATCGTCCGTCCTGACAAATGTCAATGCTTGTTGCGCTCGAGCAGAATACGAGTACGTACGTAGGAACGAGTGTGTCAGCAATTCTCTTCCCCGGTTCTCGTTCATCGTTGTTGCGCTAAGAGTAGGATAAATACAAGTAATCGGAGATCTGGTGGTTTTGGTTGCGGGCGATCGATGGCATGTGCGGCCTTCGGTTAGTCACGCAGCAGTCACACGCAAGTATCTCATCCGATACTGGTTTATCGTACCAAGTGCCACGTACTCTATAGTATCTCCAACTCGTTGGCCACCGTTATGCCTCTCTTCCATGCCCACATGTTCTGCTTGCATGTTCAACCACCCTCGGGTACATCGCGCAATACAACCCAGTCATAGGTCATACAAACCTGGGTTTCTAGTTCACGAGTAAACTGCTAATGCCTGGCTTCCAACTGCGAGGTAATAATTCGTGATCACCGCCGCAATCTTCAACGCATTGTACCCGTCGCGCCAACGCTATGTTCTCTTTCCTCCCACCCCTCCGCCGTCTGGACGGCCGATGCTTTCACGTCCCGTCACGGAACCTGTTGCCTGTGAATACAGTTTGATAATAAATTATACTCCGGAGTACTTGTCATATACCTGGTACAAGTTACCGAAACTTGAGACGACTGTTCCCTATCGCCACCCACCTCGACATAAGTCTCCAGCCCGTCGCCCATGGCGGCATCTTCACCTTTTTTTTTCAGGCACTGAATCTCCTGATTGCGCTTACCGCCCTGGTTGCACTAAATAATGGCAGAGAACGAGTTCGACGGAGACAAGGCAGCGAGGTACTGCCACATGTGCCCGTCTAACCCCTTCTGCCGGCGTTGCAGGCTGCATATCGAGGTGGGAAAAGGTCGAATTTTCCTCCCGAGAGCCCCGGGCATCCACCTCTTCGTGTATAACTGCTCCGACGTTAAGTTTAGGACAAAATCTCGTGGAATTATCACAGGGAAATGTTCGCAGTACTGTAGTTTAAGGGCCATAATCCGGGCAGTAGAACTGCACCCACGTTTCGTCGGCGACATATTACTTGCAGTTAGGGATAAGGACAAAAGTTTTTGTCGTGGTAAATGAGATAAGGTTGCCGGCTGTTGTTGTTGGTCGACTCGTCCCACCCTCCTTCCCCCGACCAACTTCACATTCGGCACAGTTCCGTGGACGAAGGTGTTTCCGATCGGGGTCGAGTATGTATCTGTCATGTGTACTAATGGTGTGTACTTTTGGTGTACGTTTGCTGTGTATCTTTGCTGTGTACCTTGGAGTGTACATTTGGTATGTACCTTTGGTGTGTACCTTTGGTGCGTGTACCTTTGGTGTGTACCTTTGGTGTGTACCGTTGGTGTGTACCTTTGGTGTGTACATTTGGTGCGTCCCTTTGGTGCGTACCTCTGGTGTGTGCCTATGGTGTGTACCTTCGGTGTGTACATTTGGTGCGTACCTTTGGTGTGTGCCTTTCGTATGTGCCTTTTGGTGTGTATTTTGGATACATTCGACGGCAATGTTAGCCCTGTTGGATAATCAGACAATCAGAGAGAGAGAGTGGTCACAAAAGGGCAGGTTTGGTCTACGATCGAGGTATTACAGCACATTTTAGCTTCTTTTTTCCCCGAATAACGGGGCTCCTTAATCCAAAGTCGTCGGAGAATTTCTTTTTTTGTTTTTGTACGAATGCGTTTTCGTTGAACGCACCTGGGAATAGGACAAGGGATTGCTCATCGGGGAACTCTTTCAATTATCCCCAAGTCGGTGTGGGGTGTTGTTGTTGTTGGTGTGGTTGTTATTGTTGTCGTTGTTGTTGAGCTTCTCAAGCCACCTCCCTCAGAGGGAAAATGGTGCGCCTCTCCTGTAGCACGCGGCCAGCCGCTCACGAATATTAAGAGTGAAAGCGCACAGCAGTGCGAGGAGGATCACGTAGCACCCGTGTAGTACGACGTCCCATGCAATGAGCTGGTAGTCGTACCTGGTAGTTCGGACGCCGTTTTTTTTTCCCCTCCCCAAATCAAGCGGTAGCCGATGGTGTATTCATCGTGTTTTCCCGTCGTCGCTCTTTCTCTCAAAATACCCAAAAAGGTACTTGGCCAGCACGGACCAATCATTCCAGTGACTCAGAATATAATCAGACGGACGCGCCGGGCTATGTGGGATTGCCACGCGTACATCACAATAAATGAAATTAACCGTGTGCCCGGCGCTAGCGCCAAGGTGTCGGGCCAAATATTGGAGTGTTTTCTCACCGCAGTCGATCCCCTTTCCCTTCCTCCCCCCCTTATTCCCTCGCTCCCTCCCTCCCCCTATCCATCCATACTCCGCCAGAGTTTACCTAGCACCCTCTTCGACCACGCGCGGCTCGTGACGGGCATAGACTTGGTGCTTTGCCACTCCTGCGTGGTGTGGGCTTACCGGGACAAATCACCCACCGTCAGGGACTCCATCCCCGCTTGCCTCTCGCCCATGTTTCGCCCGGCAACATCAGCAGCGGCAGCGGCAGCGGCAGTTGCAGCAACAGCAAAGTCAGCAACGAAAACGGCAGCAGCAGCAGCAGCAGCAGCAACAACAACAACAACAGCAACAGCAACGGCGGAACCAGCAGCAGCAGCGGCGGCGAAGGCACCGATCGCTCGTACTCGGACGCTCGGAAGTCAAACTCCCGAGCTCCAAAACGATCCAGATGATGAATCGAAAGACAGCAGCGACGACAACATTTTCGGCGCAGCTCACGAAGCAGCAGGAGCAGCAGGCGAAGCAGCAGGCGAAGCAGCAGGCGAGGCAGCAGGAACGGCAGGCGAAGCAGCAGGAGCAGCAGGCGAAGCAGCAGGAGCAGCAGGCGAAGCAGCAGGAGCAGCAGGAGCAGGCAGAGCGGACGGTGAAGGCTGGGGTGCATCTCCCGCCAGCGCTCTTACTCCCCGCTCGCCCTGCCCGGGGCTGCCGGCTCTATCCCTGACCCAGCGGAAGCGGAAGTGGGTAGGCATGCGCGTCCTGCCGGTGTCCACCCTTCCGTCCATCGCCACGTACGATGAAGACGGGGCCAGGGACCCGGCGACGGTGACGGTGGCGTCGGTGGTAGCGGCAGTCAAAGCGGCGGCGGCGGAGGCAGCAGCAGCAGAGGCGGCGGCAGCAGCGGCAGGGGAGAAGGGGATGGAGGTGGAGTTGGAGGTGGAAGTGGAGGTGGAAGTCCAGGCGGAAACGGATGCGGAGGCTACCTCGCCACTTTTTTCTTCTCCGGCAGCTATTTCCAACGCAAACCGCCGTTGCTGGAAGCACGCACGCCCGACGTCGTCGACGCGGAATCTCGCCGAGCGGGATGGCGCGCGGCGTACGCTTATTAAGGCCAAGCATGCTTTGGAACGAGAGGCATCAAAGCGCGCTCTGCTCGCTGCGCGCTCTGAGCACGCTGAGAGCATCGAGAACACTGACCACTCTGAGCGCGATTTGAACACTGGTCACGCCAAGTCCGAAGCTGCAGCGGGTGGGGCTATAGCACCGCGCCTCCCTCCACCTCTTCCGCCAGCTCCCAGCAGTTCCCCGACTGCTGCCATGTCCCCTGGCGAGTTCATCGCAACCGAACAAGAGCGGCAACCAGGACTCGGACGCGCTCGAACAGACCGACGGGTCTGCAAAAAAAACTCGCAGACCACTAGCAACGGTCGCTACGCTACGACAGTTAGCAGCGGTGGTCACTCTGTCGCTCGGGGGGCCGAGTCGGAGAGCGCGGGTCGAAGCGCGGTTCGAAACGAAAATCGACACGCGGATCGAAGCGCCGGTCGAAGCGTTTTTCGAGGCCCGGGGGCTGGCGGTTCTGGCCATAGGCCGCGGCTTTTTCGTCCGGTGGCGTCGTCCCCGGAGAGAGCAGCGGCGATGGAGCACGCGAGGGCGACGGCGGAGAATTGCGTCCGGGACGAGCGGAAGCACAGCGGTGGGATGGGAATGCTGCGTGGCTTGCGTGGGGCTATTGGGTGTGGGGCATTGGGTATCGGAGTTGGTATTGGAATCGGATTTGGGGTCGGCGTGGCTGTGTGCGCCGCCTTCATGCGGGGGCGCCGCTCCTAGACAGGGTCTTCCGCTAGGAAACCCCGGGAGGAAACCCCGCGAGGAAACCCCTGCAGGAAATCACTCTATTAGGAATTCCCGGGGTTCCTGCAGGAAACCACGGATTTCCCCCTAATTTTTCCCGAGTTTCCTCTATGAACCCCCCCCAGAAAATCCCTCTAGAAATAGGAAACCCCGGATTTTTGTGTGGCTTTCCCCTTGTATTGTAAACCCGAAGGAGGCGTTTTGATCCGTCGCCGCGGGGTGGACATAACGTGTTTCATGTGTGTGCGTGTTTACCTGTGGTTGAGTTTCGACGTACCAGGCAGACTGTATCTGTTCGCGTCTGCTGCATGTGTAGACTATATTGGTGGTGTTTACCTATTAGATGTCATGTATTGTAATTGTTTCGATCGGTCCCCGCGGCGCGAAGAAAACGCGTTCTGTGCTTGTGGCCTACGGAACGACATCGTGCCCTGCGCCGGAGTAGCGAGTAGCGGTTTTGTTTGTTCAAGGTAAATGCGCTGCAGCCGTGAGATCGAGGATGTCGTCGAAACTCACACACTTGAAGGGGCTGTGTGTGATGCTACTCCGATAGCGCGTATTACACGGGGGGGGGTGTATGTCCTCATGAAGGATATCTCGATCGGTGACTCCCCTTAGTGCTAGCAGTTATAGTGCCAGAGGGTAAAACAGTTTTCTTGCTGCGGTAGCAACGGGCGTGTGTACTGCTGTGTTTCGGGGGAAGCAGAGTAATCAGGACCAAATGCGGTCAGTAGAAAGGGGGTGGTATATAGGATTTTTGCCTTTATCGTGCGAGTCGTGATTACTACTTCGTATGGTACTCCGAGATAGGGAACGCGTGCTACGATAGAGATATATACCACTTTTTGGCTGAAACGGTTTCTGAATGATGGGGGCTCCTTAACGCCTTTACCACTGGAAACCCTTTTTGGGGACAAAATTAATTGGATTTAGTATAGGGAGGGATTTGGGGTTCTAAAGGGGTTAACCCAACCCCGGCTCCTAAAACGATCCCAGTCTAACTCCAAGTGTTTTTTTTTCCATGTCGGGAGTGCGGTGCAATAAAGACGGTTCTATTTATAACCCGAAAAAAATCGTGTCGGAATTTCATTTATCGTGTGGCAGTGCGAATGTGTTGTGTTGTGTTGTGTTGTGTTGTGTTGTGTTGTGTTGTGTTGTGTTGTGTTGTGCTGTGTTGTGCTGTGTCGTGTTGTGTTGTGTTGTGTTGTGTTTATGTTTTGTTTCGTTGTAAGCCTAGGAATGAGGGTTGTTCTTCCGCTATTATCATAGCACTCCAACTTTTGGTCAAGAAAAAGCACATTCCTCAAAAGGCATGTGCAACTCCTTCCCTCGAATGGTTAGTACCCTCAGAGAAAAACAAAATCGATTAAACTCCACCGTAGCGTGTGACATATAGTAGAGAGGTATGATAGCATTTATTTTTCGTCTGAAAAATATAGTTTCTGAAGGCCGGGGCTCCTTGAACCAAAATCGTCGGAAACGTAGGTCAAATTTTCCTGAATGATTCCCGTTGTGTCCCTAAACCATGGAATTTTCATCCTTACGGCAGTGTTAACAAGGCTTGGTGTGGGTGAGCTATCGGTTAACCTTTTTGCAAGGGGTCAAACGGACAAATACCCCACTAATACCTTAACAAATGGCGTCGTTGGCAGGACCATGTTTTTTTTGGGGGTCGTGGGTTCAAGTCCCACATCCACCATAATAAACGTTTTTAGACTTTCCTCAGATGTCGAAGTTGAAAAATACTCTCCCCGGTATCCCCAGGAAAAGAAACCCGCTTGGATATTGGCAGGTCCGCCCGCATATCCGGCCGACCTGCTATCCCGCCGTTTCAGGGGGGGGAGAGTGTTACAAGGCTCAGCTTGAGTAAGCTATTGGTTAACCTTTTGCAAGCGGCCCCAAACGGACTAATGCCCCAACTAATTCCTTAACAAATGGCGTCGTCGGCAGGACGAAAAAATGATTCCCTAACAGCAAGCAGTACGAGGCACTTTCTTTTTTTCTTGTCTTCTCTCCAAATCAGTTGTTTGGGGAGAGGTCTTTTTAAGCTCTCCCAAATTGAGGAAGCTCAGAAAAAACAACAATGGTTGGCGTACCTCTATATCATCGTGGCACGCGTCTCATCTTGCCGTAGCGTGACATAGTAGTGCTCGGGGAGAGGGGTGTGCAGGCGGGTCTACCGTATAGGACCGCGTTTTTAACTCTCGCCCCTCGGGACTAATTTCAATTGTCATTTTCTCGAGGACCCCGCGGGTATGTATGTAGAGAGTGCAAGCGCCAGCAGCGACCCGCCTGTCTATGTGGGGGGGGGGGGGGAGGAAATCTTCGACGAGATCTTCCACTGAAAAGTCACCGTTTTTGTAATGCATCGTGCTCCCCGCTGTTTTAGGAGGAAATCGGCTCAAGCAATTCATTCGTCGGGGGAGTGTATAGACTATGCGCTGCCGTATACGGGTATGCACGTGCGATATTTGTGCCTGCAAGATATGTGTTCAAAGGGGCTGTTGTTTCGTCAGGTGAAAGGAGGGGTGCAGAAACCGGCGTGGCGGCGAGAGATGGTGCCGACAGAGGAATGACGCGCAGTTTTAAAGATACCAGACGGAGTCACGTTGTTTGGTTAGCTTACCCCGCTGTCTGTTTTGTTGTTTCCCGTTTTTTGTAGGGACGGTATCCCTGTGCGTACCGCATACAATACGTGCACGTTTACGTAGATAGTTTGGGTGGTGTTCTGGATGTGCCCTTCGTTCCCCCCCCCCCCCCTCAAATGAGCCCCAACGTTCGCCTGAAGGTCGTTGTCATGATGTCCCCCTGGGTTTATATTGTTTTGAAAGTTGTGAACAACCTGTGCGGGGTGTAAAAAACCCCGTAAACACAGCAATAATGGTGGAAAGGCCGTAGTCTTGGAATAAGCGCAGCAACGTAGTTGCGACAAGGACTTACCCTCGCTGAGCTGGGCACCATACCCGATAACATTCTTCAGACCAAACGAGCATATGCATGATACATTATGATACTGACCAGTAGTTCATCCAACGCGCAACTCCAAGGCTTCTGGAATCTGTCCCCAAAAATGCGGGTGCAATACCTCGTAGTTCTATAAAGGTGCGCTATTCATACATACAGCGGTAACTAACGAGCAATACAATGTTGTGGAATCGGGACGTCCTTGCAGTGGAAAATCGTGTGGCATACACGATATCACAGCAAGAATCGTGAGACAGGGGAAGAGTGTACGTACAGCGGTTCGTGACATTATCACGAAGAACGCGCCCAGCTTTTTTTTTTTTTTCTCAAAACTGTCAGTGTCACGGTTCTTGACTCGTTAACACGACACGACTTGTTTGTATTGCGGTGAAAATGACCATTTCCCCCCCCTTTTTTTCCTTTTTATTTAGTTGTGGGCATAACAAACCCAAGAAAACAAAACACCATAGGTGTGTAATTTTTTATATTCAGACAGAGGGAGGAGATTTTGCCCTTAAAGAGGCAGCAGACGTTATCGCGCGTTCTCGAAACCCCGTCGAGCAAAGTAAATGAGCAGGAAGGGGTGAAGAAATGAAGGAACGAGAAGAAGGCAATAAAAACAAAAAGTCGAAGGAACCGAAAAGCTTAAGTCTATATATATAAATCACGACGTTCGAAGCAAAGACACCGAAGCAAAATACGATTAAAAAAAAAAAAAAAGACATTTTAAAAAAGAGTAGAAAAACAAACGACTGCGCACGCGCACAACGACTACGCCGAGGGGAAAAATTTGCCAATATATATGACATCACGCCGTTATTCCGCAAGCTCAAAACAAAAATCGTCCCCTCACAATTCACGTGTGCTTTAGAGCGCTCGGTGCCTGCCGTGAGACGCATGCATGCTTTCGATAGAGGTGCTCGTTTTCGTCTGAAGAAATGTTTTCTGAATAATATCGGGGCTCCTCGACCCAAAATTCGTGCGAAATCAAGCCATTTTTTTTTTAGGCAAGTGATTCTCGTCGTTGTGTAGACCTAGGCCCCCTGGGATTTTTCATCCGGTGTACTACTTGTAGAGCGCAGTTATATGTTTTCTCTCCCCAACAAATCATTTTTTTTGGGGGGGGGGCAGAGGTCCCTTGAGCTCTCTCAAATTCAAGAACCTCAGAAAAAAGCGCGGTGCGCGGCGCCTCGATCGTAGCACGCGTCGTCGTGACGGTTACATATATCCCTCGCCACGGCGTGCGAAATTGACAAACAAACGCTGACTGCTTCGTGTGTGTGGCCGATGCTGAAATCAGGTAACTTTTTTCGTCAAAAATGTTGCGTCTGAAGATCGAAAAAGAAGGCATGAACCGGGGAGGGAGAAGGGATGGGACACCCGTGACTACGGCTTGAGTCCAGCTAACGTCCCTCGGACGCGTGCTGCGATACAAGTAGAGGCGCACCATCGTCCTTCGGCAGAGATTCCTCAATTTTGGAGCTCAAGATTCCCCCAAAAACTGACTTGAAAAAAAAAAAAAAAATGCTACCTGGTACACAGGATGAATAATCCCATCTGGCCTAGGTACAACGACGATAATCAGGTGGGGGGGAATGTCGTATTTCCGAAGATTTTGGGTTAAGGAGCCCCGTCATTCAGAAAACATTATGCACGAAAACTGCTACCTCCTCTGTCGCAGCGCGCGTCGTCCTTCGTGAGGGTAAAACTCCAGAAAACCTCTTTTTGCGAGTTGAGCTGGAGAGTAAAAGCGACCATGAAAAAAAAAAAAAGTCTCACCAAAGAAAGGCGAGATACCCCCTTGAGCACGCCACACATTTTTGGGACGAAACGCTCGGAGCTGAGCTGTGGGATAAGACTGGCAAACTCCCGTTTCGGGGGACAATTTACGTGGAATTAGATACACCTCGTAGACGATAGGTTTTCGTTAGGAGCTGAGCTGTGGGATAACACTGGCAAACTCCCGTTTCGGGGGACAATTTACTTGGAATTAGAGACCTAGACGCGGTATGTTTTCGTTACACATGTAGTTGTAGCAAACAAAAGGGTTTGACTTTCCGCTGGAGATGACACCAAAATTCAAGGCGGTGCGCACGCGCAAAAAAAAGTGTCCCCCCCCATCCTCTTCCCCCCCCTGCCTGGTTGGTGAAAACCCGACGTGCTCCGTCCCGGCCTAATAGGGATGCGAGGGTCTATGGTCATACTACTACGGCCATGCGCAAACTGAGTACCCCCCCCCCCCTCCCCCCTCCCCCATCCCCGCCGGTAAACATCACAAACAAGCTGAACACTGCAACGTTCCAAAAGCAGAAAAAGCCCAGAACACATCGTCCATCCGGCAGCAGCTTTTGCTACACTCCTGGCCCCCCCCGCCCCCCCCCCTCACCGCGTGTATCCTCTCTGACAGCACCCCATGTACGGAGCAAAGCCGCGGGTGAGTGCGTTAGGCCCACTCCCCACCACACCAAGCGATACGCCTCCTTATATCTCTTACATCTCTCCCTCCTTGTGTGCCTGTCTCAACCTCGATAAATTGCACCGCCTCCACATCAAAAACTGTTTCAATTTTGAATAACTGCACCGCTTCCAGATCACAAAGTGTGCTTCAATTTTCAACACTTGCATCCCTTTCAGGAAAAAAACTGCTTCAATTATTGACCAAATTGCACCGCCTTCGGATCAGAAACGGCCAGCGAGGCGAAACGAAACAAAAACGACAGGGCCAAGGCAGCGCACCAAAAAGTGCACCGGCAACACTCCCCCCTCCTCCCGTCCTCCGAATGTCCCAAACAATAGCGTGACGAAAGGGGTCTAGGGTCGAAAAATGAGCAAATTAATCGGCCACCCTCCTTTCACCCCCCCCCCGCCCCGACATTCTCCTTATCCCCCCTCCCCTTCCCCAACAAGCTCCTTATCCCCCCTCCCGCCCCTCCGACCCCCCCCCTCCCCGACATTCTCCCCCCCCCCCCCCCTAGACGTTCTACTTTCTCCTTATCTCCCCCCCCTTCCATCTCGAAAGGGATGCGTGGTCAATGGTCAAATGACTAAGGCAAGCAACAAATGTGCACGCCCGCCCCCCCTCCCCCCTCTTCCCCCAGCGATGGAGCAAGCGGTGGCGAGAGGAGAGCAGGGGGGGGAAAGGGATCCGGGGATAAAAACATGGACAGTCCCTTCGCCCCCCCCCCCCCCCCTTCTCCCCCACCCCCTTGCGCACCCAGAGCAAGGGAGGGCGGGGCGTAAGGAAGGCAGGGCAGAAAAGGGGGTCCGAGTGGGCAAAAAAAAACGGGGCCCAATTTTGGCGCCCGCCCCCGAGACGCCAGAGCAGAGGCCGTCCTCTCCTCCGCGTAAGAAGAAGGTCATCGAAAAATGTAAAAACAAATGGGAAAATAAACAGGCTGGCTCGCTGGCATTGAGAAGAACAAGTCCTGGCAACAGAAGCACAACCCCGGCGGCCTCCGGGCGGGCGGGCGGGCCGGCGGGCCGGCTGGCTGGCAGCAGCACAAGTCCCGACCTCAAAGAGGGCCGTCTGGCTGCCCGGCTCACAGAATCACAAGTCGGACCTTAGGGGAGCCGGGCCGGCTGGCCAGCTTACAGCAGCACAAGAGTCCGGCCTTCGGGCAGACAGGCTCAATGGTTCGCGCGCAGAAGCACAACCTCGACCTCAGGACGGGCTGTTTGTCTTGTCTGTCTGTCTGGCTGACATCTACAACGGCCTAAGCCCCCGATCTCATGGTTGGGGCCTGTCTGTCTGTCAGTTTGTCTGGCGAGGACAGCAGCACAGAATCCGATCTTTTAGGGCGGGATGACCGGCCCGCTTAGAGCAGCACGAGCCCGACCTCCTCTGGGGTGATTTCCTTGCAGCGCCAGTTGAACAGGTAGTACTGGAGGTGGCCGTCTCCGATCCCGAATTTCAAGGGCTAAAACACCCCGAGTTTACGTTGTTTTGGAGCACGGTCAAGAATGGGAGGGAGGGAGGGAGGGAGGGAGGGAGGGAGGGAGGGAGGGAGGGAGGGAGGGAGGGAAGGAGGGAGGGAAGGAGGGAGGGAGGAGGGGTTGCAGAAAAAAAAGGCTTTTTCGGGTTGCGAGCGGGGGTGACTCATCCCACAGTAGGGGTTGCACTTTTGGGGCCAAAGGTGAGGAGGGGATGCAAAAAATAAAGAGGCGTTTTCGGGTTGCGAGCGGAGGGGGGGGGGGGGGGGGGAGGTTGACTCATCCCACGGTAGGGGTTGCAGTTGTTGGATTAACTAATAATCTTTGTGTCCGGTTAAGCTCCTCATCTGTGGAACTATCGGTTAGTATGATAATTTTACGAGTACACTCGTTTCAGGGCTACATAGCGCACACAAACGTCCGTCGGGTATGTAGCGCGAACGAACGCCTTCGAAGCCAT
The DNA here is from genome assembly GCA_012845835.1 of Undaria pinnatifida. Classification (NCBI taxonomy): domain Eukaryota; class Phaeophyceae; order Laminariales; family Alariaceae; genus Undaria; species Undaria pinnatifida. Next base: position 7,192,180 of record JABAKD010000029.1, read on the forward strand.
GATTCGGATGACATATATATTCAGCCCCTCACGTTAAACGCTCAGAAAAAATTGAGAATTTTTTGCACCCCCTGCATGGAACCACTCGGTTGTCAATTACACAATGGGGGAAGGGGGGCGGGAGGGTTTCGGGAATAAAGAGGCGTTTTCGGGGTGCGATCGAGGGGTTGCTACAGACAAAGCGGGGGAGGGGACACGAAAGAAGGAGGGGGGCGCGGGAGGGCTTCGGAAAATAAAGCGGGGGTCTTGGTGCTGTGCTTCTACGTTCTCTCTTTGGTTCTGCGCGAGGTTACGGGCGTCGAACACGTCCATGCCCAACTTGCGCGCGATATTAAGCATTGTATCCCATTATTTTTAACCATTTATACTTCTATGTACAAAAAATCATGCTCGATACATTTGCGTTGATGATATTATGCGTGTACCCCAATTGTTCATACATTTATACCTTACATGCTAAAATAGCGATCCATGTATTGTATGCATACGCATTTACATGTTGACCCAATAATATAGTCATCCACGATTGCTTCATGCATATTCTTTAAAGTATTATAAATACGTCAGCTGCGAGTTCCACAAATCAAGGGTCGATACAAGTCTTTGCAAGCTGCGTGATATACCGGCCGCTCGTTTTTACGGATGAAATAGCCTCTAAATGTATATGACTCCTATGGTGAACGTCAAATAGTTTGGTTCACCAATAGTTGGTGACGGGGTGCGGTTTACCTTCAAGAACTCTTCGTTCTGCATGAGGTTGAGGGCGTTAAACACGTCCATGCCCAAATTGCGCGCCAGCACCAAGCTGTCTCGCATCAGCTCCGTAATCGACACCTAAGGTACGTCCGTCCACGAACGCACGACGACGGCGAGAGCAAAAAAAGAAAAACGTAAATTAGAGAGTTTCCTATAAGGAGGCCGTAGCCAAATGGTGACAGCATAACATGACTACACACGTGGCGATCCAACGCATGTCACTTCATTGCATGCCATGCTTCGACGCATTTTATGGCGTGACATAAGATGACAACGTGACACGTGACACATGGCACGCCGACGACACGGCGTCCTTCCTTTCGTGCCATGCTTCGACACAGTATAGTACGTCACATAAGATGACACGTGACACATGTCACATGACGTATCAACGAAAACGCGTCCCTTTTTCCTCACCGTTGTGGCGACGTTATAGAAGGAGTACGCGGCGTTCAGCGTACGATGCTTGATGTGCCCAATCACCGTCGAGGGCAGGTGGTAAAAGCTGCACATATCCGTCACCTGTTCCACGATGCCAACACGAAAACAACCGACACATACATACGATCAGTTAGACCTTGTGCGTAGGTTTCCTTTTGTTCCCGAGGCTTTCTTCTTTAGGGGATACTATGAGCGATCAACATTGAAACTTATACCACACATTGACGGACGGCAAGCATAACAATGACTAAACTGCCTGTAGCATTAACGGTCGTAAATGCAACACTAGCGTTTTCTTCTCGCTGGCTCGAAATCAAAGACGAGCCAGTCCACCACAAAAAAAACAGACCGGACAGCACCCGCGCAAAATCTCCGTCGTTACCCCCCCCCCTCAACGAACACCAGCAAAAAGCACCACCACTATGATCACCAACAACGCATATACTTACCACGAAATCAAAGAAGTTCCCCACTCCCCTTCAGAAACAAGCCTCTGCCGACGCCTGCTCCCAAAGCAAACTCCCCAGATCACCACCACCTACGTCCCCAGCGTTATCCAAACTGACGACGCAACCCCACTCCCTCACTACAGCACTACATAGGGGTCCTCCAGCAAGGCGGGTGTGTGCCAGAATAATACGACCGCCTTATACGAGGAAGCCGCGTTATTCGTTCAAGGCTATGAGCGACATTCCCCCGGCGCGCCAAGCGGTTGTGACCGCCTTATATCGGAATACCGCCTTATATCGGGACACCGCCTTATTGGGGGACCCCCACCGTGACAAGCCCCTGCGGAAACTTCCCCCCCACAAAAAAAAACAAGAATAAAAAAACCACCACCATCACCACCACCACCACCCACCTTCCCATCCTCGTCCTTAATAACAAAGCAATCCACCACCCCCTCCCTCGGCAGCAGCCAGTGCGCGAACTCGTCCTCGCTAAGCTGCGGCGCAAGCTTGAATTGCTTCAAGTACTCCGTCAGGAGAGCGTGCGCCGAAGGAACGTCCTCCGGAGTCATGGCCGTCACGTCTAATTTCAATGTTGAAATGAAAAACAATAATAAAAACACGCGTTTTGCCAGAAAAACACGCGTATTCAAATAATTTCGCGTGTGTTCAAGGTTGGTTTTCGGGGTTTTCCATTTTGGAGCGAGGGGGACGGGGACGGGGGGGGGAGGGGGAGGGAGAGGGGATACCAAAAGAGGAGCCACGGGGCCGTTTCCGCGTTGAGCGGTTCGCAAGCAGGCAAATCGGTGCAAATCAGAACCGCGCAGGTGAGCTCCACCCTGCGCCGGATGATGATGAATAAATTATAAAAGTTAAAATACACTCCAGCTGTGAGATCGAAGATTTCGTCGAAACTCATCTTTGCAAGCTGTGTGTGATACTCCGATCGCGCGCATTACGAGTTGTGTGTCCTCATTAAGGATATATGGGTCGGCGACTCCCCTTACAACTACAGTGTAGCTATCAGGGTCAACAGGGTGATTTTATATATATTATATATACCAAAAAAAAAAGGTACAGCAGTGCCATGATAGACGCTATACCTTCGTTCGGGAGGAGACAGGCCCACTGAAAACACACACACAGAAAACAAACAGGCAAGACGGGCGAAAGCGAGCGAGAGAGACAAGCACGGGGTACATAATAAAGAGGGAAACGATGTCCCGTCGGGGGGGACAAAAATGCCGGGATTGCCAACCATCTACGAAAAAAAGTGTGTAACATCCGCTGTCGACGCATAGCCAACAAACTGGGGGGTTGATTTGGGATCGCCTTCCTCAATAAAAAAACTCCACCACATCCGTGACAGTGCGTAGGGTTACTTGGGTGGAGGGCAGGATTTTATACGCAATTCGTGGCGATTTATAGCCCCGTATACCACAGCACAGCAAGTAATACTATATGCTGCTCTTAACCACTAGAATTAGCAATGTGTTCGCAAAAATGTGCGTCAACAAAAAAAAAAGATCCTACTGTACCCTAGTTCATAGAATCACTAGTTGCTAACCCATTTCCACCTCCTGACATTGTCCCACTCTAATTCCATGTGTTTATTCCCCCATGTCGGGAGTGGGGTGCTAAAATGGTTGGAAAAAGAAAAAACACGTGCAGTATTATACTAAGTGGGTATTTTATCAAAACGGAAACCCAGATTAAGCGTTTTTCTCACTAGCGCTATTGGTTCTCTCCGGAAGTCTGTAGAGCTTCACCGTTCTCGCCATCGTCATCCGGTTCGCCAGACGGCTGAACCCCACCTGGACGGGCGAGAGAGGAGATGGCGGGGGGGGGGGGGGGAGGGGGCGGAGGGGAACCCGGACCAGACCTCTCACGCATGAGTCTACAATTCGGAAGGCAGTATATACGTACGCGTATACATCACGGCAACCACATCAACAACAATCACGACACTTATTACAACAGCAATAACAACAACAGCAACAACAACAACAACAACAACAACAACAACAACGACAACCACAACAACAACAACACTAACAACCCGCGTCTCTGAGCGTTACCACTTTACTTATTACAACAGCAATAACAACAACAGCAACAACAACAACAACAACAACAACAACGACAACCACAACAACAACAACACTAACAACCCGCGTCTCTGAGCGTTACCACTGTCAGAGCGCGCAACCTATCCCTCGCGCGAATATCATAAGCAAACGTACCTCGATAAGCTTCTTCGGGTTCAGGGAGCGGTGGAAGTACCGGCAGCACGACAGGGGCGTAGGAAGCACAACTCCCGCTGTATATACCGCCTGCATTCGCCGCGAAATCCCAAACCACGTTCCGAAAAAAAATGACGAACAAAACACACGACAAAACAAATTCGCCGCCGAAGAGGGGAACGCAGAAAGCGCAAAAAATGGGTGTGGAGGTGGGGGTGAGGGGGCAAGATCCGTCATTTGGGCGAATCGACACATAGGCCTGACAGTTTCAGCGGCCCAACTAACTAATGTCCCCTTGCCACCATGTACAACGACCCGTACGCCCGACAATTCATGTCCCGGATCTGGCGCTCCAGATCTCTGCGCTCCTCAGCGCATCCCTGTTCCTCTGCCAATGCCCGCTCATGGTTTACCGCAGCGTCATCCTCGGACATCACCTGTCTTAAAGTTGGCCGCCCGCCTTGTCAATTCCCGCTCATGGTTTGCCGTAGCTTCATCCTCTGAAACAACTGTCTCAAAAGGCGGCCGGCCGCCTTGTCTTAGAGGCGACCGGCCAACTATAAGACCGTAATGATCGAGGATGTTGCAGCGGCAAATCATGAGCGGGCATTGGCAGAGGAACAAGGACGCGCTAAGGAGCGCAGGGATCTGGAGCGCGCTAGATCCACCACATGGTATTGCAAGCGGGGGAAGGCCCTTGCGGTGGAGCGAGATATCGCACAAAAACCTTCGCCGCTCCCTCGTGCCAAAATCACAACCAGCGCGGGATAGAACAAGTCGGCGGAGATAGAGGTGGCGGTGGCGTAAAGGGGGGGGCAAAGAAGGGGCGGAGAAAGGGGGGGACAGGGGGGGGGCTAGAGCGTGCGGGGAGGTATATCCCAAGTACGCCTGCGGACATCCCACCAATTTCACGCCAAGGCCGTGTCCTACCCGGTCCGGAACCGAGCTTTAGATTTTGTAGGTTTTCATCCCAAAAAAAGAAAGAGCCTGCTTGTGCAGTGCGAATGTGCAGAATCGGACCAGATGTTTTCTGAGTTGACAATCCGGCGTGGCCCAACACGTTTTGGGTTCCTATACGATCGTTTCTTTTCTTTCTTTCTGATTTGGAGAATCCGCGGATATCTTTTTTCCTCCATGGAAAAAATTCAAGTGCGCAAAGAAATCGGAAATCGGAAATCGGAACTCTAAAATCGGAAAACAAAACAAAATCGGAAAACAAAATATTCACCTGCCACACGCCCGATCGGTTGACCCTGCGAGTGACCTCCTTGATCAGGACCGGCGCCAGCCTCTTAGCCCTTAACTTCTTGTGCACGCACAGGAAGTTGATTTCCACCGTCTTGATCGAGGATTCCATCACTCGCATCCTGACACCGTGGTTAAACGGCGGCGGCGGCGGCGGCGGCGGCGCGGCACGGTTAGCACCAACATAATCAACGGCAACAAATAGCAGCAGCAGTAACAACAACAACAACACAAAAACAAAACCAACACCAACACCAACACCAACATCAACACCCATACCAACACCAACACCAACACCAACACCAATACCAACACCAACACCAACACTAACAACAACAACAAAAACAACACCAACACCAACACCAACACTAACAACAAAAACAACAACACGGCACCACCACAACCCCCACCACCACAACTACAAATACGAGAACTCGATGGAGCAGGCATGGCGACCGCAGGTAGGGACGGCTCGCGCTGTCCCTACCACAGGAACCGAAAGACACGCCAGCTAAGCGCTGGATCGCGAATGCAATCGAGCTAAATCGACACACGGCATGCACGAAAACACATACCAAATTGTGGTGCAGCTTCTTAAGCTTTATTTTTTTTCCCCACCCGCTGGAGGATAAAACAAACAAAAAAAAAGAACAGAAAAAAAAACAAGGAAAACACGATGCGTGCTACGAATACAACAGAGGTAACACTTTTTTTTTGGCGAAAAAAACGTTTCCTGAACGACGGATGCTCCTTATAGCCCAAAACGGTAGCAAAATTCAACACTCATCCCACGGTAGGGGGGACGTTTTTTTCTAGCCAAAAAAAGGTATACCGGGCCGGTCGAGCCCCTCAAGCGTGGAACTATCGGTCCGTAGCATGACAAAACTTCGCGAGGACGTGTTGTGTTAGGACTACATAGCGCATCGAAACGTCGGTTGGGTATGTAGCGGCGAACGAACGCCTTCCAAGTCGTGTTTCGGGTGATGTTCATATTCAGCTCCTCACACTGGAAGTTCAGAAAATTCTCAAGAAATCTGTCGCACACCCTAGCGTGGCATGGCTCGGCAAGGGTTTACTCTTGTTTCGCAATACCGTTCTTTCGGTATATACCAAGGCCAACTAGGCCATGATGGGTTTGTCGTCTAAGGGGTTCCACGTTGGGTTCACTCAAAATCACTTTTTGGGATGAGGCATGTTCAGAGCTCCTCAAGCCACCACCCTCAGAAGGCCAAAAAAACGGTGTTTTCAACTTTTACCGCGCGTGTAGCGTGTCCGGCAGCAAGCGCGTTTTCGACTGAAACATTTTCTGAAGGACGGGGCTTCTTAACCCAAAATCGTCGAAACTTTTCACTTTCTTCAAAGAAATATTCAACTTTTTTTCTACAGCACCCTAGGCCATGGATCTCTTCATCGGTTTTCACTTACTCAGAAATCGGTGTTTGGGTGAAGTATCGTACAGTAGAGCTATGTTATAAGACTAGGGGATGTTACAGACACAGGGTACCCTCTTTTGCGGGTCTCTCTATACTGCAGGTTCCACGTTGGTCACTCGCTGGTATTAGACAAGCTCTAGCATAAATCCCACAAGTCGCGGATAGAATTAAGCAGCTGAACGCGCTGCAAATACGTCGACCAAATGCGCCATCCCCTTTTTCCTATACGCGCGTGCCTTCAAAGACATGTGAAACCCTGTTATATCGTTTCCGAATCCAAGATGTTTACGGCCTGTTAGGTTCCCAGGGCAATTCCAAAACAGCTCTTCAAAAAGCACGCCTCTACCGTAAGCTGTGTCACTCACAGTGTGGGCACGGCCGTGATGAGTCCCATGAGCTTCCCCTTCGAGCTCCGAACCCCGACGTGCAACTCCGGCGAGTATCCTGCCGAAACGAGAAAAACACACCGGTACCGCCGTAGATAATTACACATTGATTCGTACGTCAAGAGGCAGATCGACAGGCAAGTTGGTAGATATATCGGTATACTGTCCCCATCGATAAACACGCTAGATAACAGCGGAGAAGAGATGAAAAACGAGAGAGAAACGAAAACGATAGAGACATGGCCACAGAAAGAGAGAATATGAGAGAAGTTAATATTTTTGAATGTGTTTTTGCTTATTCCATTCATTATCTTCGCACTTTTCTTTCTCTTTCTCCGTCCCTACATGTAACTCAGATGCAGGGTCGCCAAGCGGGCTCTTCTCTCCCTTCCCCCCTACGCTACGTGCCTTTGTTTTCATCGTGAGAAGACCTCAGCCCTTTCATCCCTCGCCTGCATCGAATCGCGCCTACCCACGCTGCTAGGCGCTCTCAGCAGTTGATTCCTCCCATGTTTTATTTCAGCAAACAAACCCAAAAGTCCGACCCACGTGGGATTCGAACCCTAGAACCAACGCTAGTAGCATTCGAGGGTTACCACTGGACCACCGTACCGGGGTGATCGGCTGGAATGACACATGAAGAGCAGAAAAGAAAGGTATATAGATAGATAGACAGACACGGACAGACAGACAGACAGACAGACAGACAGACAGACAGACAGACAGACAGACTGACAGACAGACAGACAGACAGACAGACAGACAGACAGACAGACAGACAGACACAGACAGACAGACAGACAGACAGACAGACAGACAGACAGACAAACAGACAGACAGACTGACAGACAGACAGACAGACAGACAGACAGACAGACAGACAGACAGACAGACAGACAGACAGACACAGACAGACACAGACAGACAAACAGCCAGCCAGCCAGCCAGCCAGACAGACAGACAGCCAGACAGCCAGACAGCCAGACAGCCAGACAGCCAGACAGCCAGACTGACAGCCAGCCAGACAGCCAGACTGCCAGACAGCCAGACTGACAGCCAGCCAGCCAGACAGCCAGACAGCCAGACAGCCAGACAGCCAGACAGACAGACAGACAGACAGACAGACAGACAGACAGACAGACAGACAGACAGACAGACAGACAAACAGACAGACAGGCAGACAGACAGACAGACAGACAGACAGACAGACAGACAGACAGACACACAGACAGACAGACAGACAGACAGACAAAAACCAAGAAAAAGATAGAGACCCCTGCTCCCCCAACTATCCCCCGTCCCCTGCTCCATCCCGCCTTACCGGGAGGCGTTAACGCCCATCGGAGGAACTCCTTGGAGTAGTCGAACCGGAACATATTGTCGTCATCTTCGACATAGTTCTCAGAGAGGAGCGTGTAAACTTCCTGAAAAAAACATTGGCGCGAGCAAAGAGAGCACACACACACACGCACGCGTGCGACAAGAAAAAAAAAGAAGCGCGACGACAAAAGTAAGAAAAAATAACATGAAGACAAAACGAGCAGGTTGTAACAACCTGTACCCACCATTTTCCCGTCAAACTGCACCCCCCTCCCTCTCCACTTCCAACGCCCACGCTCGAAAACTAACACAACTCAAAGTACGCGAAAAACACACGCACAAAAAATGAACGCACCTACGCTTTCGCGGCGTTCACCATGACGTCGACGTGCCCCCCCCCCCCCCTCCCCCCCAGCCCCACCTCCCGCGCTAAAAAATACGCAGAAGGAAACCACCAACAACTCCCCCTCCCCCCTCCTCCCTCCACGCCCACAAAACGAAAAAAACGCAGCTGCACTTCTGAAGCATCCGTGGCGTCCACGCGACACCACTCCAACCCTCCCCGCAATAACCGACCTGTATCCTTCACAAGAGTACGATCGAATTATCACAGGCAGCTAGCAAAGCTGAGGCAACGCTGAGTTTGATAAAAAAATTACTTTTGGTCGATCTTACAGCTGAGGCATATTCTTCGTTTCATTTCATAACCCCCCCCCCCAAACGAAAGTCACCAAGGTAACCACTAACAAAACCCATCCTCAAACTAGAACGAAACTAAAACGTACAGAAAAAAACACCCTCCCCCCCCCCCGCCCCCCCAAAAAAACGAACAAAAACACCCTCCCTCCCCACAGTCCCCCGCCCCCAAAAAAACGCACCTCCGCTTCCGCGGCGTCCATGACGTCTACATGGCACCACTCGAATCCGGGCGGCATGTTGTACGGCTCCGGTTTAACCTCGTCGATGGTTTTAGTTTCGATCTCCCCCGGCTCTTCCGGATCCTCCCCCGGTTTTTTCATCGGCTGAGTGTCCCAGAACCTTTTTTTTTTGTTTTTTCAAGTTGTCGCCAGGGGTGGGGTGTAAGACAGCGTTAACCCATTTAGAGCCCAAAACCCCTCCGTATTACCAATTCCGAGTAGTTTCCCTCCAAAACGGATTTCCAGTAGTAACGGCGTTAGCTACTTGATGGGCACACTAGACCGTGGCTACAGCAAGGGAAGGCACGCCTACTTTCACTACCGAGGATACGCCGCTGGCGCCATGGCCTCCGCGCCTCGCTCAAACAACGGCCTCCTTTTGCTTTATTCTTCGCGCAGCGCAACAAAAACGAAACAACCCCATGCAGGTGGTCCACATTCTGAAACCGAAAAACACCGCAAGGGTAAGGTTGCAGATACGCAGGGTAGCCCTAAATGCGAACCCTTGGTCACCAGCCGACGAACGAGCCCGGTGAGGACCTCGAGGCTACAATACGGTGTCCCCACAACAACACAACTAACAAGGTAGTGAATTTCTCCCTCTCTTCGCGATAAGAGCAGGGTCGGGTAACTTGCGGATGCTAGACCCCGAGGTTCGGGCAGGCGTCAGGATCGACACGCTATGATAACAGTTCAGCAGTGTTTACGACGGACTCGTCCCGCCGTAGGGATCGAACGTTTTGAGCCAAAAAAAGGTATACCTCAGGCCGGTTGAGGTCCTCAAGCGAGGTACTACCGGGTAGGCTAATGATCTTACGAGTACAGACGCTTGGTCAGGGTGCGCGAACGAATGCCTTCCAAGTCATGTTGTTTCGGGGGTGAGACATTGAGCTCATGTTAGGGGCTCAGAAATTTCGTAAAATCTGCTGAGCTCCTCAGGCTTATGATCGTACGAGTACCAACGCTTGGTCGGGGTGCGCGAACGAATGCCTTCCAAGTCATGTTTCGGGCGTGAGACATTGAGCTCCTCATGCTAGGGGCGCAGAAATTTCTTAGAATCTGCTGAAATCCTCATGTTAGGAGATCAGAAATTTCCTAGAATCTGCTGCACCCCTGGCGTGAGATGGCTCGAGGCTGTAACAGTAGCAGAGGCTGTAATGATAGTATCAAGAGTAATATAAGCAACGATACTACCCGTACCAGGTATATACTAGCAGTAGAATAGTAGTGGGAGTATTTCATGGTATTAATAAGCAGAGCCAACAATATGCTCTAAATATAGCACCGGTAGCATACGAAAACATAGCAGAGGCAGCAGTCGTAGATAATATTGCAGTATTATACACAGAAATAGGATGCTTCGCGAATAACGCCTGGAACACGTATGGCAGTCTTGGCATGCATATATGACCCTGTGTGTTTTTTTATGTGGGCGGCATCCCAGGCGAGGCGTAGCGTTTTCTTACCGGTAATAGAACGACGTCTCCGAACTTTCTTTTGTCGCGTTTTTTCACGTGGGGGGGAAGATGATAAACCATCCCCAATCGAAAAATGCCTGAAACAAATATGACAGCCTACTTGGGGAATGTATTATGACCTAAGTTATTTTCAGGTATCTTCAGGGCTCATAACCCGAACCGCGGGCCGGGTCAGGAGGTGTCGAAACTCTCGCGGGTCGAGTCGGGTCAGGTTAGGAAATGTCACGGGTCGGGTCGGGTCGGATCGGGTCGGGTCGGGTTTTCAAATATTACGGGTCGGGTAAGGTCTGGTCGGGCCACCCTGGCCCGGCCCGACCCGCGAGAAATGACCTGACCCGACCCGACCCGCGTGAAATGACCTGACCCGATCCGACCCGCGAGGAATGACCTGACCCGATTCGACCCGCGAGAAATGACCCGACCCGACTCGCGGGAAATGCCCTGACCCGACCCGACCAGCGATAAATGACCAGACCCGACCCGACCCGCGCGAAATGCCCTGACCCGACCCGACCAGCGATAAATGACCAGACCCGACCCGCGAGAAACGACCCGACCCGCGAGAAATAACCTCGCCCGACCCGACCCGTGAGAAATGACCCGACTCGACCCGACCCGCGAGAAACGACCTGACCCGACCCGACCCGCGAAAAATAACCTGACCCGACCCGACCCGCGAAAAATAACCTGACCCGACCCGACCCGCGGGAAATGACCTGATCCGACCCGACCCGCGAGAAACGACCTGACCCGACCCGACCCGCGAGCAATGACTCGGCCTGTGAAGAGTTCTTTCAGGGGGAGGAGGGCTGTCGCGTATTTTCTTACTGGGGATGGATGGTGATGAACCATCGCCGAAAAACGGGAATTCAGCAACACGCACAAAAACCGGGAAAGGCGTGGAATAATCCCCCGGGTTTCCCAACGTATACGCGTCATATTGAACCTAGGAACTCTGGGGTTTGTGGAGCGGGAATGGATCTTGACATAATTGGAAGGCATGGCGTAAAGCAAAGGCTCAACTACGATTTCAGATTCATGAAGATTAACGAAAATTCTGTATGATTTACTTTATTGCTTACTTCCAACACTTGGTTTAGCCGTCATCCTGTAATACTTGGCGTTGTCTTCATTCATCCTACCGCAACCCTTGGCATGCAAAACACTAGCGCATGTTAGAACACGATACAAAACATGTGGCATCCCGACCTCTCCGAAATGCCGACACCCAGCCGTGCGGAGCCCTTGTAAATACATATCAGGTATACGATAACGTTGGCGGTGTGATGTGAGCGTCTCTCAGCTTTTTTCAGGCGTATGTTTTTGGCACTGTCCGTGCTACCGCGTAATGAGGTTCACCTCTCGGCCCGAAACTTCCTCATCGTCCTCACCGACCCCAGACTGTACATACTGTGCCGGGGGCGGCCTCGGCCGTGCTCTCGTCGCGTCCCGGGAGCGAGTGCCAGTTTCGATTTTTCGACGAAATAACTGCCCCAATTTCAAGTTTCTACTCGTGCATACACAGGTGTACATCAGCCTGGGCTGCAATGCACAAACGTCGAGTGGGTCAACATTTTGACATGATTCCTTTTACGGTTCGATCGAAGGTGGCTTCGAACCCCTCTACGCTCCTTTTTTTTGCGCTGTGCGTAATTTTACCCGTTTTTTTTTTCTTTCTTGGCATCATGTACTCGCTACGGAAGCTATGCTGCTGCTGTTTTCGTTGTTGACAACCGACAACTGTTGTTGTATGACGTGGTATGAAATGTCGTGTAATATCGTCCGAGAAGGTTTGCTGTACAGTGCATAAATAGGCACACGAACGTGCAAGTTCTCTCATTAACAGCAGTGCTGTTGCTGCTGCTGTGTTGTACGAACACGGGCCAGCAGGTATAACAACGACACCTTGAAGTAGGTCCAAGAGGCGAACACGGCAACGGAACCAGATGTGAGCGATACCTGGTGATGGTACGGGGTCGGAACGAGCCGTTATTGAGGCGGATTTTTCGCGTTGCTCCGTGGTGAACTCTGCGTAATGCAATACATACACTACATTTGGTTTTGAATCGGTTTACTCATTTTCTGCCGGACGACATGTGATCGCTGCTGCTGCTGCTGTTCGTCGCTGACACCTGCTGACAAAAACAACCATTGGGCACCCGCTGCGGTGGGGGTTCAGCGGAAGTTTCTGAGCCCACAACACGAGGAGTTCACGCATGCCTTCGAAGGCGTTCGCTCGCGCAATCCCACCAAACGCTCTCACGCGCTAGTCCTAAAACAACTACGACGTACTTCGAAGCACACTCGTAAAAGTGCCATACTACCCGAATAGTTCATCACTTGAGGAGGAGCTCAACCAATCAGAAGGCCAGAAACCTTGACCCGAAACAGGGCAACCCCTATTGTATCAGACCAGACGCGTACTACGATGAAGGTACGTACCACTTTATGACCATTTCGTTTCTGAAAGACGGCGCTCCTCAACCCAAAATCGTTGAATATGGAGAAGAAAAAAAAAAATGTTTTGCGTTATTCTCGCCGTATACGTGCCGAGGCCTATGGGACGTTTCATCCGGTACCAGTTTTATCTTTCTCCAAAATCGTTCTTTTATTGGGAGAGGTCTTAAGCTCCCAAAATTGAAGAACCACAAAAAAAAAAAAAAGTGGTGTACCTCTATCGTAGAACGCGTCAATAGTATATCAGGTATATATTCTTGTCTCATACAAGCAGGTATGCTGTAGGATTGCTATACGTATGCTACTGCTGTAGCGTTGTACGAACGAGTACTGCCAGCACGTATGTTATGTATTATACGGAGTAGGAAGCAACGGCACCCCGAAGTAAGCCCGACAGGGGGGGGGGGGGGGGGGGGGGCGCGCAAAAAGGAACCAGAGGAGACCGATACACGACGTTCATGATCGAAATCTTTGACTTTTCGCGTTACGTCGACGTCGTCTCTTCTGTTATTTTTACCTTTCTTTTATTTAGATTGCCGGACGGCAATATCTTGCTGGTTCACTGAATCTGATCAGATTCCAGTGTTTTCTTTCTCTTCACTGAAACACCCCATATTTATGTGCAGCCCTTTGCAGTACGGTCGAATTTACGGCCTCGATTGGCCTATGTCCTCGGTCACGACGGGCATGCGCGGAGCCAAGGCGGCCGCCAGCCCGCCGCGGTGAAGCCACCCTTGTATTCAGTAATATAATATAATAGCGCAGCTGGGTTGGGTTGGGTTGGGTTGGGTCTTTCCTGCTTGCCACCAACACACACAGCAGGTGACGATAGCTACACGGATGTGCGTACACCCACCAGCGCAAGTTCCTTTGCGAGAGCTATTACTACAGCAGTAACGGTAGTATGTTTGGAGTTAGAAGGTTGTCGGGGCCGAAGCCAACCATTATCGGCGCGAAACAAGAGCTAATCTCGTCCGCGCAGATCTTTGGGGGGGTGGGCTGTTCACGCTTTGGTGAGCTAACAATCACTTCCTGGTGGGACCAAGGTACGGGCCTAGACCTAACCCAACCCCTGATCCTAACCCTGACCCAACCCGGACAAAAAACAGGCGAGAAAAAGCGGCTGCGCCACTTTTCGATATAGTGAGAGCGCGCAAAAAACCACCCTCCAAGATCCGCGCGGCCACATTGTCAAGCAATGATGTCGGATTACGTAATTACGTCCTTACGGCGAGCCGTTTTGGCGGTAAGTAATAAGACTGGGCCGGCGAAATTACGCTACGCCCCCAGTCCCCTATAAACGAAAATCGTAAAAATATCTAGGAAACCCCCGCATTTTTGCTTCCCAGTAGCCAGCCACATTTGGACTTTGAGCTTGCTCTGTGACCCTGCAACCTGCTGCGAGCATGGCGATGGCATCTTGGATCGCGAAGAAGTCCAAGCACTCAGGTGTACGCGAGCAGTTCGACCCCTACATCGAAATCCCTCCTGGCCAACCGGGCGCGGGTACCAACATGCGTGGCAGCTGCAAGTCATGCCGCCAAAGCATCAGCCTGACCCTTGCTCGGCTGGCGGCTCATTTCCTCAAGAAGAAGGGGCACGGCGTTGCGGTGTGCACAGCAAAGAATCCGCCGGAGGCGGCTGTGCTGGCGGCGAAGGCATACTTCGACACCGTCAACCTCACGAACGAGGGCGTCCTGACGAAGCGCGCCAGGGATGCCGCGTTTTCTCAGCAGACTATCCCTTCTTCGTTTAAGGGAGGTGTCAGGAAGGAAACACACCACGCTTTCGCAGCGCTCGTGTTTGGGACCGGCTTGGCGTTTGACGCGGGGAAGCACTACCTTTTCCACAACTTCGTCACAGCAGTGTCGAAGGACCCCGGATGGCGTGCCGAGCATAGGACGACCATCGCGGAGATTCGCCTCGCCGAGGCCTATGCCAAGATCGGAGAGGAGATGAAGACGGTTGTGGACATGCGGCGCCTCGGTCCTCTCCTACACACGTCCTCTCCTAAATAATAGGTTATAAATTCACATAAATTGCGAAAATATATATAAAATAATGGTCTGCACAATTTTGGACGTGCCCTTTGATCCTAGCGGGGATGTTTCTTAAACGTCCCCTGTTTTCGCCGTAATTACCCGTAAGCACGCAAAAAACCCATTTTGCCGAAAAACGCGTAAGGATAAGCATCTCCAGCCGTAATCCGACATCATTGTTGTCAAGTGTCTGCTGCGAAAAAAAATCCATGGGGAAGTTTCCCGGAAGGTTCAATATCTTTCCAGGAAATTTTATCGTAATCACTGTACTAGTGCGAAGAGGGAAAAAATCGTGGTCACAGCAGTTTGGAGATCTCGGCCTACATATCAGAACGATAAATAAACACAAAAAAAAAAGAAAAGCGGCGCAGCCGCGCTTCTACGTTTCCGTTCGGTTTTGGATCCGGGTTCATGTCAGGGTTAGGGTTAGGGTTTGGGTTTGGGTTGAGTCTACGCCCGTGCCTTGATTCCATGATCGGAGGTGATTCCTAGCACGAACAATCGTGGCAAATTAATGAGAGGTTATTAGTATGTCAAAGTGTTCAGATAATTATTGATATGTTAATTGGTTATACATGATAGGTAACATAATACAAAGCCATCGTATGTTAGGTTTTGATTTATGAAACTAAAAATGGGCGATCGATTTAGTACGCAGCTTGCAAAGATGGGCATCGACCCTAAAGCAAAGATGTCGGTCGACAGCGAGATGTCGAGCAGTCGAGCTGTCGAGGCTGTCTGTCGAGGGTTTTTGGGCTGTCTCGACGAACCATCTCCTATTCCCGGGTGGGATAACGCCTCCACATCCATGTGGAAACCCCTCAAGCGTGTAACTTTACAGCAATTGCAGCAGAAGAAGAGCAAGCAGAGCAAACAGAGCAAGCAGAGTGGCAGAGCACGACGCACAACGCAACGCACAGACCACAGCGCATCAACAGAGCAACAGCAGCAGAACAGCCGCAGCAGGCCACAACCACACAGGTTCCAGTCGACAGCAGCAGAGGTGTAGCTGGCGACCATCATGGGCGCCTTTCTGGGCCGGAAAAGGCCCGCCTCCCCAAGTGCCTCTTTGCAGTCGTCCCGACGAGCATGCATGCACATATGTCATGTTGTCCATCATGGGCATGTTCGACAAACCTAGAAAAAAACATACAACAAAACAAAACAAAATATACAGAAATACCAAATCCCGACAGTAGACTGAACATCTTGGCAGGTCAAAGTTAACATGGTGTCATGCATCCGCACTCACTCCTCAATCCTTTGTTTTCAAACTTTCGTACTGCTGCTGTACATTGCATATGGAGCCGGTCGCCCCGGTGGCGTATAAGGTTGTCCTCGAGCCTGGTATAGGTCAGTTTCGTGAGTTCGAATCCCCCCTAGTGCATGCTCGAATAAATTCGTGGGGACTTCTTCTTGTGCACAAATTGACTTGCGCAAAGCGTGAGGGCGTGAGTTTGCAACACTCGATTAAAAATCGACGAGCAGTGGGATTGCTGCACCCCATTGCGCGATAAAAAATTGAAGGCAAGAACCGAGGGGGAGAAGGGACGACACCTGTGGCCACGGCTTGTCCAGAAGCTGGAAAGTAGATGTGTGTGAAGAAAAAAAGAAAAGAAAAATGTAAACTATCTGAATAATGGGTGTACATTTTTTGTATTTCGTGCATGCAGGAGTGCAGTATGCTGCTTCCTACATGCTACATCCGGTCCCATCGACGTACGCGCTGCGTATTTTGGGTCTTTGGGTCGGTAGCATCATCATCCCGGACATGACATGCGTCTTGGCATGCGAGCAGCTGCCCGAAAGAGAAAAAAAAAGGCAAAAGAAACATGATGGGTTCAGTGAATTTGCCAGGCGAGGGGTTCAAAATAGGGAATGTTCCTGATGCTGAAACATCCCCTGGTTTTCTACTGTCGAGGCTGTCTGTCGAGGGGTTTGCTGCTCGACAGTCGGGCGAGGGGCCAAAACTCTGTCGACCGACATCTTTGCCCTAAAGTCGCCGAACTCACAGCTGACGTCGTTACAATATGTTCATTAACCCCTTTACAACTGGAAACCCGTTTTGGGGGACAAAATTACTTGGATTTAGTACGGGGAGGGGTTCGGGGGCTCTAAAGGGGTTAAATAACCCACCCTAGGAAGGAATATGCTACAATACGTAGGTTTTAGGGGTCCTCACATACTGCTGTGATGCTAAAACATCCCAAAACGTTTCCTCGATTTCCTGTTAATACCGTTGCCTCGTATACACAGTACATGAAAATGATCCGGAACTTGTGTAAATCCTGTTGACAGGAATTTTCCTGGAAATACGCGATTTTCCACGGGTAGTATTATACCGGGTACCAGGTAAAGCTTCATCTGTGTACTGCTGCTGTATCAATCAGGTGTCAACCATTCTCCTCAACAGGACGTCACACACGCAGGCTTGCTCTACCTATGATACGAGGTGTGTGTGTATATCAATTGATGTATACCAGGTATTATATGTGGGGAGTATCACACACAGCTTGCAAATATGAGTTTCCACGAAATCCAAAATCTTCGATCCCATTAGCTCGAGTTTATTTTTATTTCATAATATATACCTCGGGTTGTGTAGGGTTAGGGTTGGGTCGGCATTGCATGGCCAAATCACCTACCCTGTACTGCTGTAGCTGTATTCGCAATGTTCTGTTTGTAAGTTTGTGACCACATTCAGAGCTCATCTCTCTAGGATGCATTGGCACGGACACTGGTCGTGTTGGATCTAGATGGGTGGAAAAATCAGAGTAACGTGAACAGCACAACACAACTGCTACTGCTGAAGTTGTACCCTGTACCTTGTACCAGGTACCTGGTCTCATAATAATAAAAGTATAATACCAAATATAGCACCAGCCGTCAGCGCATGCAGTCAACTAATTGAGGGATTACGTTCTTGTATTTTCGGATCGCCCGCAAGAAAAACCCTTCACTTGGGCCAGCTTCAACAAAAACGGCTGATCGTGTGCGCAAACTCCTTACCGCAGCATAATTTCCGAGAAATTTCCGACAGGCGGTCGGGCTGGCCTCTGGTATAGCTTCTTCGCCTTGTTGCCGTTCTCTCCCCAGTGCCATTGATGCACTACCCTCTATGAGCCCAATGCCGTCTTTAGTCAGTTCCTAGGGTTCGCTAGTACGACGTTTTTTCTCTTTTCCTTTCCTCGCTTCCTCTTGTTGTCTTGTCTGTTCTTGCTTTTCTTGTCCTTTCTTTCCTTTTGTTTGCTTTCCTTTCCTTTCCTTTCCTTTCTCTTCTCATCTTTTCTTTGTTTCTTTTTTCCAATTAACTTGCGTCTGACGTGCGTATGCGTAGTGATAGGTACTACGTGTAATCTATACATGGTAGTCTTTCTTGGGTGGCAAAGCGGTATAGTCGGTTTTTCCAGGCGCGAATAGTGAGACGTAAGCACCAGTATGGACCCGGCACATCGTAGGCTGACTCCCGATTTCACTTTGTATATGGTTCTGGCGGAGGCATGAATTGCGTCAGCTGTGATATATGCGTGTACCACCTTTGGTTTGTTCGTGTTCTTCCCTGGGGTATTCCTCAGCTCCAGAGTGACTGGAGCCTGTCCTGTGACCACGGACTTGATCATGCGAGTTAATGTGAGAACAACAAAAACAACAACAACAACAACAACAACTGCATGCGACGGTGAGAACATGATTACTATAACAGCGGGAACCCGATTCCAAAGCGCGCAAAATTAAGAACATTCGGGAACTAACGCCTTAGCTCCTTTAGAGCCCCCAAATCCCTCCCTATCCTAACTTCATGTAAACTTGTAAAAAAAAAAGTTTCCCGTTGTAAAGGTGTCAAAAATCGGAAACAAGGCGTCAACAATCGGAAACCCGTTTTTTGGGGGACAAGTTGCAAAAAAACAAACGAGCACGTGATATGTGTTACTGGTATAATATGTTGATACTGCCAGATTTTATCCCGTTCCACATCTGGGTTACCACGATCTCTTCCATCATATCAGTGCGCAGAAGAAGTGGACAGCAATCGCGTTTTTGGCTGCTTTTGACCCTGGCGGGATCCAAGGCAATCACGGACCTATGTACACGATACCCTTCACGAGGAACGAGAAATATAAAACGTGCGCGGCCGACGCAACACGCAGCTTGCAAAGTTCAATACCGGCAATTCAAACGGTCGAACTCAGTTGACGTATATGCATTTGATCCAATCTTCTAACCGAATAGCAAGGCAAAAAAGTCCAAACTAGTTTTTTGTTCTTGTTTTGGGGAGGCGAAATACCGTGAAAAACACCACACAAAAAAAAGACGACATGCGCTGAAGATTGCAACGACAGAGGGGCTTTTCCGAGCTCACGAAGGGAATCCTATACGAAGTACGGTGGGGAAATGGAACTCCCTTTGAGGCCGACAGACCGATGGATGTCGAACATTCGATAAGATGTTTACTGCCGTGTTCTCCGCCTGTACTCCCCACCATATACCCCTTTAGAGCCCCCAAAACTCTCCCTACACAAACGCCAAGATATTTGCCCCCGAAAAAAAAAAAAAATCCAGGCGTAAAGGCGCTAACTGGCAGGAGCCATCGCGCTCGCTTGTCTTCTGAACAAATCGGTGGTCACACGCATCTTCCGATGCATGCCACACACCACGGTAGGCGTAACGAAGGATCGAGCACGCCTGTTGTCTTCCGATAGCTCGAACCCTGCAGGGGCTTCAGAGAAAAAAGAAAAAAGAAGAAAACACACACAGGCACCAAAACTGACGATTGCAGCATAACCTTCACACAAAGCAACTCCATCAACGCTAGATTAGCTTACGACGACGTTACCGCCCAAGTCCAGCGCAAAGTGCCTGAAAGATACGTGCACAGCTTGCACTGCCGTGTGCTGCATGCTCGCGCTGTAGTAACAACGCGAGCATAGTTTGTTTCGTCGCTGCACATGGGCCCCAACACGGTCAAGTACGACGAGCTCTCGCGGGTTGAGCCTACTCGTCTCCTCAACCAGCTCACACCTCGGACAGATCATCAGTTCATCTAAATATTTCGGGACAGAAATACTCCTGTTCCACACCATCTGCCCTCGTATCAATATCATGCTCGCCGGTTGTGATACGTACGGTACGGCCCTTGCGTACACGATTACCGGGTGGGATCTGTCCCGTAAGGCTCTTGCAAAACATAACACAACGGAAAATACAGGATCTATTCGATCTATATGATATACAGCAGTGTATGATGTATATGATCTGTATGATTGTGATCTGTCCAATATGCGGAGCAGTTCGCGAGAAAAGGGCATTGCTGTGGCAGAATACACAAGCGAACCGGAGCGCATCTGAATACAGCACTATATAGGGCCCCCCCCGGCAAGGCGACGATGCTGCCAGACCAGTACGACCGACTTATTGGGGGACGCCGCCTTGCTCATTCCAGGTAATGAGCGCAACTCCCCAGTCGCGCCAGACGATTCTGTACCCGGCCTACATCGGAATACCGCCCTACTTAGACCGCCTCATTGGGAGGACCCCCACCGAATGCCCAGGTTCCGCGCTTGAGGACCTCTACACCTCGCCCACAACCGATTTTGAACAAAACTGAAAGTGTGATCCGATGAACAATGCTATCCATGGCCGAGGCATACTCTCTACAACGAATTTACCAACGTACTACACCACGAATCTATATTATACCAGTATATAACAAGGTCCCTCTTCGGGATGGATGTGGTTGGCTTGAGATCCCGGGGTGTCGCAAGTTGAGAAAACGCAGGGGGGGGAAAACTCTTGAAAAAATAAAAATTACCTGGTAGAAAATATAATATAGCCACCGCGCAAGCAACCCGGCAAGTACCACCGGCCAGCCCAAACGAGTATTATAATATAGCTTAGTCTAGAGTCTACAACATAGCACGTTGGTTGAGGAGCACCGTCAATCAGGAATATCAAATATCCAGGCCAAAAAGAGCTAGCTACCCCTACAATATCGCAGCAAGCGTGTTCCCTCTGCTCCCAGGCACATGCCTCGGAATGAATATACCTGACGCGTGCTACGATAGACGCGCACCGGGTCTTTTCTGAAGTTCCTTCCCCACTTGAGTATCCTTAAACCTCTCCAACAAACGAATTTGGAGAAGAAAAAAAAATGCTAACCCGGATGAAAAATCTCATGGCCTAGGTATAACCCGATCATCATGCACAAAAATGGCGTATTCCCGACGATATTCGGATAAAGAGCGCCGTCTTCCGGAAACAGTTTCACACGAGATGTGCTACCAATAACGCAGCACGCGTCACCTGGTAGCTTCGATAGCCACCATTACTACTATTGATAACATCTTGTTGCTGGCGTTCACCCTGACATTATCCGTAGGAGTCGTTCCTATATACAAAGGATAAGTGCATCTGTAGAAACGAGCGGCCGGTGTGTATCACGCAGCTTGCAAAGGTGAGTATCGACCCAAATTTATTGGATCACAGCTGACGTATTCAGAACAAATTTATAAAACATAGTTTATTTTTGTGTCCCTCTCTCCGTACGGGTAATATACATGCAGCACCAGCGCACAGACTGATTATGGACAGGATATCGCCCTTGGTAAAGTTATCCTGTTCACCCTGACGACTTCCAGAGGAGACGTTTATGTATTCAAAAAGCAACACTTCCGTAAAAAACGCGTGCACAGGAACATCACGCAGCTTGCGAACATGAGTATCGACCCTTCAAGTGATCGAACTCACAGCCGACGTATTTAGACACCTTTTTTTGTAAAATAGCGCAGCGGGTTCGCATTATCACTGCTCGTCATTCTTAGACCGAATGCGCATACCACAGCTGCATGCATCACGATAATAAGAAAAGGTGCCTTTTCTGTTGGGACTTCACACTTTTAGAGGGAAGAGTGACCAAAATAAAATGACGGTTGCAGCATCGGCCAAAAAAATTCCGGCAAATAATAAAATTGGCAAACCTTGCTATCACGTCAAGTAATCAATACACATTACCAAAATATCACACAAGGTAGTTGGCAATGTTGAGTATCGACCACTCAACTGGTCGAAGTTACAGCTGACGTGTCAATATTTGATTGAATTAATGAAGGAACAAACCTGTACAAAAACGCGGCCGAAAAAACACGCCGCTAGAATAGTTGAGTGCCGATCACTCAACTGATCGAACTCACAGCCACCGCAATTTGATACTTGTATAAAAAAAACCATCATAGACTCCAACAGCAAAGCCTTACCATGTTCTGGATACCTCGCGGAGTAAATACCACTACATAGCTCACTACTGTTGCCGAGATCGGTGCGGTCAGTCTCAGCTTCCGGGCGAGACATAGGCGTCCACAGCAGTGTCAAATATCCACACTGGATATCCGCAACATTTTGCCATATAGCAGAAGTGGGGGGCTCCCAATAGTGCCGGTTGGATAGCGCCACTGCCATCTATAATGCCGGCGGAATCGCCTGGCACGACTGGAACTATATAAAGTAACTCTAGCCCTATCCCCACTACTGCTGTAGAGACGGTGCCCTGGATATCCTCTTCTCAATAGAGCCGGTGCCCTGGTTATCCTGTCCCCAATAGAGCCGGTGCCGTGGATATTACGGTGTACCTAGTACCTGGTATCGGGTTGGCACATAGCGGCAGTATCGGGGGCCCCCAGCCGTACCCATCGCATTTTTGACTGTGCTGGGACCCGGTATAGCGACGAAAACGTTTCGGAGTGCTTATCAGGCGTATCATAAAGCCTAAGCGCACAGCAAAACGGCACGTGTTGGGTGCTGCGCGCGTCTCCTTCCTAAAACTTCCTTGCACTTTGGTTGGGATGATTGATGAAAGCCAGCACGCTCCGGCTGGTTCGTGCGGCCGACGCCGTAGTCTTCCCTTCATACCTCGGCCATATCAGACCCCTATCAATGATCTACATGATCTGCGACTTTCAAACAGACAGATGCCCGGTGTATATGATCTGCATGGCCTATATATTGTGTTGCCGTGTGGGAGCCAGATAATCTGCACGTCTGTCCTGCGTTGGATCTGTACTGCACAGATCCTGCACAACATATCATAGCAACAGCTGTAAGATCTATGTGATCTATATGATCCGTATGATCTAGATCATTTATCTGTCCGAGGTGTACGTCCTTTAGCTTCGTCTTCTTTTCATTCTGCATGCCCAACAACGGCTAACAGGTTAGACCATGCGTCCGGACTATATGCGGTGTACGGCATCACGCGCAGTGCGACAATACTCGTGCATACGGCCGCACGCTCACACACCTCGCTCGATTGGTGACACGTGACAATACCGCACTCCCTGTTTGTTCGATTTTCCCTGGGCCCCACAAGGACACGATCAACACTACAAGATACAATCGTATCTGGCATCGACTACTCCGTGCGGATATACCAAAACTACAGTGTGAATACGACCCCGCTTAAATAGCTGGAAATTAGGATTATTGGGCTCGAATTATGCACCTAACACAAGAAAGAAGTATTTACATACAAGATTTTTTTTCTACACGTTTCAGCTGTGAGATCGAGAATTTCGTCGAAGCTCATTCTTGCTAACTCTGTGTGACGGTTCGATTGCCATGGTTAGTGTTACGGGTGTGTATGTCCTCATGAAGGACATAGGCCAATGGCTTCCCATAGTGCTAGCTAGTACCAGGGTCAACAGGGCTCTTTTAGGCAAGACGCCAAGCCTTTACATCATTCTGCGCACGGAAACGTTTTGTAACACTTAATCCATGTTGGGGACTGGGGGCTGGGAATTTGTCGGCAGTTGATTGATTGCGGCGTGTGTCCTCCCACTCTCCCTAGCGTAAGCCATGCACCGTCATGCCATCGCGCCATCTCGTTTTGCAGCAAAAAAAAGGTTGTGCTGAAAGCGAAGGCGATCGTGTGCAGCAGTACCCCCAAAAAAGTCCGGTAAAAGTCTACTTACAGTGCCAATAGTATTCGTGTGAACGGCAGCCACAGTACCGGTTATCTAATACAGCAGATAAATCGTGGCTACGAGTGCCTGGGAGTCAATCAGCAGCCAGTCCTGCCTGCGGCAGTGTCTTCTCATCTGGCGGTCCCGCAGGCAACGCGATCGAGGCCTCTGATTCTGATCGAGCAACATATAAAACCGGTCGAGCTTCAACGTGTAGTAGGCGCGGCCGTAGCAGTTGGACGGTTAGAACATCCATCGAAACTCATTCTGTATTGCATATTTTAACGTGTCTTTTACGCTTCGAAGAAACGAATTGGAAGAAAATACATGTCACGCCCTATACGAGTGCATAGATCGCATTTTCTTTTGCCTTTCGCGGCGGCAACACGTCACACGTGTTGCGGGAGTCGCAAACACACCTTTCGTCGAAAAAAAATACATGTCGTGCCCCATACGAGCGTATGGATCGCCTTTTTTTTTGCCTTCGCGGCGGCAACACGTCACGCGTGCGGTGGGGGTCGCAAACACGCCTTTTGCTGCGTGCTGCGCTTCCACGCAGCATGCGCTGAACGTCTGAATTATCTAGTGCCCTGCTTCGTACGTATCGCATCAACCACAGACCACGCACAAACTAGCACAAGGAAGTAACCGACGTCTTGAACACCAGGCACAACGACCTACAGACCGTGGACTAAGAACGAATGACTGCGTCCAGCTCCCATAACGCTCCAAACTTGTTGGAGCTGTCCTGTGTCCGCAGACTAGACTATGGCGATGGGCTATTGTGATATTAACCATGCACGGGATGCCGGCTGCATCTTCCACCCATGGCCCGCCGCTTCGACAAACGGGTCCGCGAGGGGCTTATCAATGCCTGCGGTCACCCTCTCGCTTCATAATAACACTTGCGAGTATGCTACCACTTAGATGAGCCCTCCTCGCCAGCAGCCAACATAGAACGAAGGTACCCTGGTCGGCTAGCGGTTGATCACGTTGTCTACGTCCATGTGAAGGCGCCGCCGATCGTCCTTCCGGCAGCAGTACTATTAATATAACCCTTTTGGGTGTTACTTGATTATAGTATCGGGAAACATCGACGCATCAAACTGGCAGCTGCAGCATCCATCCTTCACACGAATCAACCCGGGCTGCAAGATTAGCTGACGACGACTTTCCAGTCAAACTCCGATGCAAGCGCGTGTAAGACACGCGCACAGCATGAACTGCCGTGTGCTGCATGCTGGCACCATGATAACGACGCGAATATTGTTTTGTTTTATCGCTATACATGGGCCTCAAACGGGTTAAGAGCCAGCTCTTCGTGACTATCAGATGGAGATTTCGAAAACAGTCCACCATAGACAGCTCTTCAGGCTAAGCGCGACAGCACGCTACAATACATAGTCCACCAACAGCTAAGGGGCTTCCGGAAGTAGCAGTCTATTGGCTAAATGTGACAGGACGCTAACCCTTCGACTCCAGATTAGAGCCTATTGGCTACATGTAAACAGTACGCTAATCGTTCGACCCGTGAAGCTCTTTGTGATTAGCATGCGGACTTTCGAAAACTGCCAAACTCATCCACAGGTATTCCAGCCGCTTATTGGCTAAAATGGCAGTACATAACCACCAGTTTACTTAAATCAGCTGACGGGTGTCGTTGTAGCTGGCTGCCCCCTGCCTGAGCCCTGTACGCTCCCACCGACGGCTGCAATGCCTAGATGTGCTAGCCACCCCTGCCAGTCGGGTGCCTAATGTTCCAACCCTATGCCAGCTAGTAGTAGAGCAAGTGCCAGGTACAGATTATAGGAACCGGTTCGCGTGTAATCCTTAGTATCAGGCGTGGAGCCTCACTGTGACAGCAAGGCTTGAAGCCTCGGAAACCTCGAGCGTACATGTACATATACTTCGAAGTAGGCTATTATAATAGTTATTCTTTAATATATTAGACTAGAGATATAAATTCGTATAGGATTAAGTGCACGAAGCGCCCGCTGTTGAGCACCAGTTCTTAATTTAAAGCTCATACGTGACGTTCTTCCCCTTTGAGCCTGGTGTTTTTGTTATTATTACCACACGTCGTGTAATCGTTTCTTATAACTGGTATACCAGGTATAATAGTGGGCTCACGCTGCTGTTCCCAGTTACTTTTACTGGTCTTTGTATTGGTGACACGGTCTTTGTTTTGGTACACGCGGTGTAATTTCATACCTGGTATTTTATGCCCGTGCTCCTACAGCTGTAGTAGAGCTTTGCGCCGGCAGGATTTTCCGACTATTAATGGATTATTAATAGTAACTACTTGGCAGGTGCCGGTAGTCAACTAACTGGCTATAGTCGGCAAGTCGGCTGGCGAAGCCGGCCGGTGGCCCGCCGACTTGCCGACTCAAGGCAGGTAAGCGAAGCGAGCCAAATCAGCTCCCCCCGGCCTGGGGCGCCCGGCCTAATCAAGAAAAAAGGATCCCTCATTAACTAATCCTTTATCTAGTCTATGTATACAGCAGCACTATACATGTATGGTGACCCAATAAGTCGGATAGGTGGCACCTCTGGGAAACGGCTAACTATTATAGTATACATGTACCGACTAATAACCACTAATATAATAATGATAAATAGTTGGTGACTTAAGTCGTGTCAACTCACAACTCTAGGTACAGCAGTAGACTACAGCAGTAGAGTCAGTTGTTGGCGTGGTATAATACTCACTTGTGTTCCTTAGGACCGCCCTTGCCGTCTCCGCCCATTGCCTTGGCTCTCGCCAGCATGTTCTCGACCTGCTGCTTCCTGAGCAGTTCGAGGATATCCGCCCCGTTCGAGACAGCGTTCGACACAGCACTGCTCGCACCAGCACCACCATCGGTCCCGACACCAACACCTCCCGCCCCGCTCCCAGCACCAGCAGCTGCTAATGCTTCTTCCCCAACATCACCACCGGCGACCTGTAGTCGGCGGCCGTCCTGCTCCAACTCGCCCTCCCCAGGAGCTGCACCCTTCCCATCCTGCCCTTGCAAAGCTTCTCCTGCTGCTGCTGTTGCTGCTGCTCCTCCTCCTCCTGATGATGATGGTCCGCTTGAAGCCTTATTCGAGCTCCCGTCTGCCCCTACCTCCCCCTTACCCACCCCCGCCGCAGCTGCTGCTGCTGCCGCTGCTGCTGTTGCTGCGGCTGCTGCTGCCTTCTTCTTGTTCTTTTTCTTTTTGTTATTGATACTGTTGGTGCTGGCACTGGTGTTGCTATGGGTGGCCGCGCCGTTAGAAGCTGTGGTGTCGGAGACAGCAGAACCATCAGCAGCGGCGGTAGCACCGGCTGCACCGGCGGTGGCAGCCCTGTGGTCGTCCGTTGTTCCGACCTCGGTGCTGGCTACTCTGCCACCAGCCGGGGAAGGGTCCTTCCCGTTGCTGACCGTCGCGGACGGCGAGCCGCCTCGAGGCGGTTGCTCGGCAGAAATCCCGGCCACGGGAGCGGCCTTTTCGCGAATCTCTAGCAAAGACGCCATCACTACGTGGTGGCGGCTGCTGTGGTGGGTCACACAGAGGTGTCGGTGGAACTGGAAAATCGCCCCAGGATGGCCATCTCTCAATGGGTCAAGTCACCCCTCAAAAATAGCGCCTCGCAAGTATTATAAAAACGTCGGTCTCGCTTCGGAAGTTTCGAGAGAGGCGAGAGGTACGCCGTAAACGGCCGCGGGGCTCAAAGAAAGGTTAACCATTGTTGTGGCCCGCGGATCCTCCTTCATCCAGCATCCCCTGCAGTCTTGACTCTTGCCGTGTTTGTGGCGCATCAGCCGCCGCGGCAGCCTGTTCAAGTGCTTGGTCGCTGCAGATCAGGCTATCTCCCGATTTGAACCCGCTGTCTCAAAATGTCTATTGAAGCTGCCACCGCTGGTATTGCTCAGGGCGATGTCACCGTGTACCACTTTCCTGGCATCTTGGGGGCTCTGGGTTGGGGGTGGCTGCACCCTAGGTGAGTTTTCTGGGCATTCGCTCATCTCCTCGGTCTTGCCATGTATGGGACGGGTTGGCTGGAAGAAAGACCAAGGGCTATGAGATGCATCGATCTGGCTGCTGCTTTAGCTTGCTGTTGCTTTGCTGTGCACACTTACACTTGATGTACAAGTAATGCCCCGCAGTCCGTCCCAAGCAATTCCATCGATCGCTTGTGCAGGCGGACCTGTGGCGACTATACACTGCTGTGCTTACAAGGGGAAAGGGAAGGGGGTCGAGCATGCAAGGGCGGGCAGTTCGTCGGGTAGTTGTCGTCTGTGTTTGTGTGCTGTAAAAGTAAAACCAAACAGACGTAGAGATTCTCGCTCGTCCCCAGGGTATCACCCACCCAAAGGACGACAGCAACTACTATATCGTACCCGGTGCCGTGTCAGACGCTCGCTTACTGCTGCTGTTCTCCATTAGTACTGCTGCTGTTTGACGGTTCTCTGCAGAGAAATGGCGGTGCTACCAGTTAACGTGCGGCGGGCTCCGTCTGTGTCTGCCACTCTGTCTGCCTTTCTCTCTCCGCCATATCTCTGTCTCCTTGGAAATTGGATTAGTTTCGTCGGAACTTTTTGGAGTGTTTGCCGTTATTAATAGTTTGTACCTGCGTCAATAGACTCGATTATTTCCACGTTAGACATGTTTACAATGTTGTTGTTGTTGTTGTTGCTGTTGTTGTTGTTGTTGTTGTTGTTGTTGTTGTTGTTGTTGTTGTTCTCACATTAACTCGCATAATCAAGTCCGTGGTCACAGGACAGGCTCCAGTCACTCTGGAGCTGAGGAATACCCCAGGGAAAAACACATACAACCCAAGGTGGTACACGCATATATCACAGCTGACGCATTTCATGCCTCCACCAGAAACATATAAAAGTGAAATCGGGAGTCAGTCTACGATGTGCCAGGTCCAGGCGGTGCAATGTACAACGCAGCGTCTAGTCCGGAAACTTGTATTCCTGCTACGTGGACTAACTGGACTTGTTGCTGCTGTTCTGTTTTTGATAAGCTACTCTGCAGTGCCCCTTTGTTGCGTGCTGCAACCGTGCTGCGGGCTCCCATACCCTCGGCTATGTTGTTGCTGTTGTTCTCACATTAACTCGCATAATCAAGTCCGTGGTTACAGGACAGGCTCCAGTCACTCTGGAGCTGAGGAATACCCCAGGGAAAAACACAAACAAGCCAAGGTGGTACACGCATATACCGCAGATGACGCAATTCATGCCTCCACCAGAAACATACGATATAAAACGTGAAATCGGGAGTCAGTCTACGATGTGCCAGGTCCATACCGGTGCACACGTCTCATTACTCGCGCTTGGAAAAACCGACTTTAACTTATGACGGCCTTCGTAAGCCACATAACCCAACGTCCCGGAACAAACGAAGAAAATGTCCCGCAGGCGGAAGGTCGGCGGCCAGAAGCGGCGAGAGACTCCTAAATTTTCTTCAAACATGAAAGTTTTATTATTTCATTCGGAGATCTAGTGCTGATATTCTTCACGTGCTCCTGCACCTGGGTAATCAACGCACTGCACGTAAGTCTTTTTTTGCTGTCGTGGTTGGCTGGTACTGGTATCAGAGTACTGCTTTTGTTCGTACCTCATGCGACCCATGTACTGTCAATACAAGTAGGTAAATCGATACTTGTACCGTAGCGATTGACTAATGGGAATTGCGATAATATCTTACGCATACGACGGCGTCTTTCTTTTTTTTTTTTCTTCTTTCTTCACACTTTTACTTTCCAGCTTCTGGACGAGCCGTGGTCACAGGTGTCATCCCTTCTCCCCCCCGGTTCTTGCCTTCAATTTTTTATGGCGTTTACCACACCCCCGGTGACAACATTTTATGGTCTAAAAAACAAATCACGCCTGCCTGGGGTATACTCAAGGGGGATGGTACACAACGTACCCCGGTAATTAAATTGGGTGGTCGCTTATATTTATATTTACGTTTACTTTTATTCTCCGGCGGATTGGGGAAAATTATTTTTTCAGGTCCAGGCGCCCGTTTATTGGAGGGAGGAACGCGCTAGGCTTGTCTTAAAAGTTGCCTTAACGCCCTTTTCTGAAAGAGCGTGTGCCGTTTCGAGCCTTATGGGCCTTACTGCGGTATGGCTGGGCTCGTTGACTGACGGCGCAAAAAGCCTTTCAGGAGCGTTTTGGGAGATTATCGCTCAAAAAATAACGCCGTTAGACTGGAACACCAAAATCAGGGGACAGGGGTTTATGTATTTGGTGTGCTTGCTATGCGGAGAGACCCGGAGACACACGTCAGACGCCAGCACGCCAGCTTGCCACATGCCAGCTCTTGCTGACACGGACATAACAACACCTTTCACCTGCCACCTGCTACCTTTGGAGCGGCGCAATCTACCCAACGGGGGGTCTCAGCGCTATCAAGAAGTAGTGATCCTGCGCAAGATTGGTCTGAATCTGGATGGTGACAACGTACAGTCGACCCCGCTTTGAAGACACACCACGTTTGTTTTTTTTCGAGTGTCTTTAACGCGGGGAAGTGTATTATTTAAGATTCCGGGGCCACTAACTCACCTTCCCCGGGGCCAACGTAGGCGTAGCATATGTCAAAAGTCGCGCATTCGCAGCAGGAATGCGACCACAAAACGGTGTTTGAAACCTACGACACAAGGTGATTTCAAGGCCGCAACTACTGCTGCTGTGCTCCAATACGTGCATACCATCGTTTGAATTTCCCTCTCCCACCAAAACGCGGGAAGGGGTGCAGCACGACCTACACAGTGTAATGTGCACGTTCGTGCGCTGGTTTTGTTGTAGGCTTTTATTGTTGTTGAGGCGTTGTCCTCACGGTGAACATCACATCCGTTTTTGGAACTCTGATACGATACAGGCACAGGCTACCTGCCACATGGGAGACCAAACAAAACTACCTACACTTGGGACGACACTATTTAGTAAAATGTCGGTAACAAAGACAACACCAGACGTAAAAATCGGGAAAGTACACCGAAAAAGCGGATACCGCTCCTTCCCAAAGGTAAAAACGAGGCAAACACGAAACAAATTATGCTAAGTTTAGCTAAACGAGACTTCACCCAAGACAAAAAAAAAAAAAAACAACGAACGCGGGCATCCAAAGTGCAAGTGCCTAAAAGAAAACACGACGCCCACATATCCCGAAGAGTCGCCTGCACCTCGCCCCCCTCCTTCGCTCTTCGCTTGATTTGAGTTTCATGAGTGAACGAATGCACAGTCTTGGAAAGAAGGTACGCCGTTTCGCTGTACTCGCCGTCTCTTCCGTTCGCGTACAAATACGAGCGGACATCCTCGAGACGAGAGCGGACCTCGGCCTCTGAAATCGTCGATTTCATGCACGACTCTTGCTTACCGTCATCGCCTTCCTCTTCACTGTACACAACGTCTTCCACGCGTACTTTTGAAATATTCTCCGTCACCTCTTCTATCTCGAGTTCTACTTCTGCCCTCAAGACCTCTTCATCGTCCTCTACTCTAAGCCACGTGTTCACTGCGCTCCGCACTTCGTCTTCAGTGAGGCCTGAGGTGCTCTCGACCAACAAGTTGTCCGCCAACACTCGCGGCATGGACCTAGCGTCCAAGTCCTTGCCGCTCTCTGGCATGGACATCTCCTTGACCATATCGCACAGGTCATCCAAGGCGGCCGCCTCCTTGGCTTCAAGCCCCCAGCAGACGAACCGCCAGCAGATGGGAGGAATCTTTCCATACCCACACGCAGTAGCAGCAGCAGCAGACCGCTTTCGGTGCAATCTACAGGTGTGCTACAGCATTTTTTTGGGGGCCCGTATGGTGGAAAAATAGACCCCCCCGTATTTTTTCACATCTGCCGGGCACCATGCTTCTGGTATTTTTGTGTCCTTAACCCCTTTAGAGCCCCCGAACCCCTTCCTATACTAAATCGAAGTAATTTTGTCCCCAAAAACGGGTTTCCAGTTGCAAAAGGGGAATTGACTTAAGAAGAGAGTGTCTTTAAAGCGGGGACGACTGTAATACCTAGACTTGGTGGCTACGTGCATAGTCTAGACTCATTGTTTCTTGTTCTTGCTACAATAATACGTGCCCAAACATATTTATTGTTGTTCGACTGCTGTACACACGTTGAGTTATGCGGTGAAAATACCAATCAACACTATTATATCGATATGTGCACTACCGCCATGTAGTATGACGTACGTCACAAACCCGGCACGTCCTTCTCTGTTGTAGACACTTGATGGCGTGTTAACCCTTTTAGAGCTGCAACGCCAGCGTCCCCGGTGGCGTGGTAGGTTGTCGCCGTGCCTACTATATTCAATTTCGTGAGTTCAATTCTAAACGAGTGTACATTGTCGTCGATACTTTTTCTTGTATGAAGATTGATTAGCGGAAAGCGCGAGAGCGCGAGTTAAGCAGCATTTGATGAAAATCGGCGAGCAGTGGGATGCTGAACCCAATCATATGTGCGCGATAAAAATGAAGGCAGGTACCGGGGGGGGGGGGGGGAGGGACGACACCTGTGACCACGGCTTGTCCAGAAGACCGCCGAGGGTAAACCCCCTATGATAAGAGTTGAGCTGGAAAGTAAAAGTGATGATTAAAAAAACAACACACACGCACACGCTTTGGGGGATACGCTACTCGGAGTTTGTGTGGGATATTTTTTAGAGTAGTCAACGGGTGAAGACTCGCTTAAGGCTCTCTTTAAGGCTCGTGTTTATCTGGTTAAGGTTGGTTAAGGCTCGTTAAGGCCGCTAAGCCTTGTGCCTTAAAACGCGTCTTGACCCCATTTTCTTCACCTACGGCGAGCCTCAGCCATTTGACTTTAACACCCCTAAAATCAAGTCGTAGAGGCCAGGGGCTGGAACATGCCACAAAGACACGCGGCGGACCCCGCACGACTGCCCCTGCCCACTTCGAGCCCCTCAAAGGGTTGAGTTTGGGGTGAGTTTTGGGGTCAGGTTGGTCTCGGCCGACGTGACAGATTGAGGTTTACCACATGACCGGCAGGACGTTTGTTGCCTACATACCCGTCCGGCGTTTTTCTTTTTATTCTTTTCTTTTTTCACCATCGGTTTTACTCTCCAGCTTAACTTGTAATAGGTTTTACCCTCTCAGCGACCTCCTGGACAAGCCGTGGTCACAGGTGTCTTCCCTTCTTCCCCCCGCTGTACTTGCCTTCATATTTGTCGCGCATAGGGTTCGGCGTTTCCACTTTTCAGCTTTATACGTATGCTGGTAGGTTTTCATCGTTTTTTTTACTACGGTAATTCACGCTCTCGCGCTTTTCGCTCGTCAATCTGTACGCCCACGAAAATTCCCCTCGTTTTTATAATATGAGCACGAGTATGCCCTCGGTAAGACTTGAGCCCATGGTCTTGCCGTATGTAGCGACGAGATTCACCTAACGACTCCATCGGGGACGCCGACATGCTTTCAGGGGGAGTCGATATCTTGCAGGTGTCAGACTGATTTTGACGCACGGTTATTGCAGGAGGTGTGGTACACAACGTGCCCGGGTGATAAATAACTTGGTTGTTTTGGGACTAAAAAAATATTACCCACCCGGGTGGTGTGTGGTATACTCCGGGGGTGTGATTAATGTGAGGAAAAAACAACAACAGCCAGGTACTGGTATGATTGTTCCTGCTCCCCGCGTGTCGTATCATGTAATGAGGCCCGCCCCCCTAAAAATTACCCTCCCCTTACGGTCATGCGACCACAGGATGTACGTAATAAGATGGTGTGTTCCACTGTCGTCAGATGTTGTCCCCCTCGAAAACGGGTTTCAACAACAACAACATTAATGTCACAGCTGCTTTGCTGTACGTAGTGTATTTCATTATTTTTTTTTTATGCATTTCCTTGCATTGGAGACCTAGATTAAGTTTTCAAACATCGTTCCCCTTCGTATTTTGTGTGTCATCGCACAATGGGCATGCAGCATGAGCTTCAACATTGATCACCTCTATTAATAAATATTCCCGGAAAGTTGAAGAAAAGCCAGGGGGACGCTTTTATTATCATCTTTGCCATCCGACAATGATGTGCAGCGTGAGCTTCAACAAAACGTTGGATCACTCCTAAACTGTTCCAGAAAGTAGAAGAAAACCGAGGGGAATCTGTGTCAAAAACATGTGTGCACCTCTAAGCGTGTATATAAGTGTGCACCCCTATCTAAAGGTATACTACTACAGCAGGAGACCTGGTACCAGGTCCCTACCCGATCAGACGCCTAAGCCCTAACCTAACAGCTAGCCCGAAAATCATCCGGGGTGGGATCAAGGTGTGTACGGAGACCTCCGCGAACGTCTGGACAAGTCGTGGTCACGAGTAGTGTATTCCTTGCTTCGTTCCCCTCGGTGCAACGTGCCTTCATATTTCGTTGTCGCGCATGGTGTTCATTCAGCACTATTCCCGCTGCTCGTCATTTTTTTATCGATGTTTGTCCACTTGCCCTTTCTCCTTTCTCGCTTTCGGGGGACACTAGGAAAATGCCCAGAAAAAATTGAATTATTTGTTTTGTGGTTTTTAAACCCGTCGAGTGTAATAGATTCCAGGCGCGAAGGTCGGCGAAGGGAACCGACCACCTGTTGAACCAGCTGTGTTGACCCATACTTACGTTTCACACCGTGCGTCTGTACAGGGCTATGCGATACCGTTCCCACGATTTTTATTTTGGGGTTACGCGTTTCCTCGGCTGGAACCAACGCGTTTCAAGAAGCGGCCGTTTTCGTCGTTTTCGGTATCCCCCCCCCCCAAATTTCCTCTCCTCGTCCGACGACAAGAAGGCGCCGCGTTTCGAGGCGGAGGTCGAAATGATCATCCTCCCCGGGTGGGTGGCCCATGTATCGCGTGAAGCTGGAGGCTACGAAAGTGGGGACCCACGTGGCCGATACTGTTTGTATACTTTATCTGGAATATTTATCAATCGCACTTGGCGGGAAGCGTGCTTGCTGGTCATGATGTTGCAGGTATTGGATAGCAGTGCGATACCTGTAGCACAATATACACACCATGGGTACGAAGGTTATTACGCATTGTCCGTTCCAGAGACACCACATATGAAAGGAATTGCAGAATATCATACATATCGGAGTCATCTATCACACACAGCTTGCAACGATGAGTTTCGACGAATTCTTCGATCTCACAGCCGGAGTGTGTTTTCATTTTTATAGTATCATATCATACGTATACTTTTGTACCAGGTACAAAACAAAGTACCAGTATGCATCATACCGGTTTGTTGTTGTTGCTGTTGTTGTTGTTGTTGTTGTTGTTGTTGTTGTTGTGGTCGTCGTCGTCGTGGTCGTCGTCGTTGTTGTTTTTGTTGGTGTTGCTGCCGCTGTTACGTTGCTGCTTGCTGTTGATTTCCCATCACCGTCGTCGTCGTCGCCGTCGTTGTTTGTGTCGGTTTTGCTGCCGCTGTTGCTGTTGCTGCTGTTGTTCTCCCATCACCTCATCGCCATGGACGAAGTTGTAAACTCGTTTGGGAGTGTCCTACATTATTGTGTTCATCCCAGGGATGGAGAAGCCCTAAACCCCAACCCTAACGCATACGAGATATACTGTACCGATGGGCGCCCCCTGGTGACGTCACTGGGGTGATGGTTGAAAAAACGCAATACAGTTAGTAGGTGGCCCTATATAGTGCGGGTATGTGTCACGAAAATTTACCCGCACTATACCGGGCACCCGCACTATATAAAAACCGGCCACTATAGAGGGGTCTATATTGTGCCAAACGATTTCACCCGCACAATATCGGACACCCGCACTATATGACCCGCACTATATAGGGCCACCTACTGTAATGCGTACCTCTGTCGTTTGGGCTGTGTGCTGTTACACGCCGGGTTAATTGCGCGGTGGCAAATTTACGCTCTCATTACCTCGCACGACTCATATTTTTATTTTTTCAAAAGTTTTTCTCCGTCTTGCGGCTTTTGACACCCCCGGGGTTTCAATTCAACCGCTCCCCGAAGGGGAACCTTGCAAGCTGGTAAGAGTCCGTGGTCACAAGACAGGCTCCAGTACATCTGGAGTGAAAGGATGCCCTCGGCGACAAAAAGGCAAGCAAAGCGAAACAGTACACGTAGTACGAACTGGATCAAGTCGTACATCAGATGGTATGGTAGATACACACGAGGTACTTTCGGAGTAGTAGATACCAATGACGCACGATGCCTGGAATGTAAGTAGCGGACGCAAAACGTTTATTTCTATATATATGTGTGTGCTCTTGCGGAGGAAAGCAAGCATCACTCACGCTGTTATTCAGTACGTACCGTACCACTCTCGTGTTGTTTTTTGTTTTTTTCCTGGGGGTATTCTTCCACTCCAGAGTGATTGGAGCCCGTCCTGCGGCCCCCGTCTTGTGACCGCGGACTTGATTGTGCGAGTCAAATGTGGGAACAGCAACAACAACAACAGCAACAACCGTATGCCACGCAGGATAACACACTCACACACCCTGGCACGAATGTGTGAGCCATGATTTTTTTTTCTACAACCAGGGGGGCACATGCAACGAAAATGGCGGTTCTGGGAATATCTTGTCGAGACATTGCGATAGACGCCTCGGTCGGGGTTTGCAGTCTTCCGTATTTGTCGAGAAAATGAGCTTACTATAGGACGCGCGCTACGATAGAAGTGGCAAGATATAGCACTTTTTGGCTGCATTTTTTTTCTGAAAGATAAGGCTTCCAGTCCCATTTTGGGGCCCAGGTACTGCGAAAATAATAATGTATTACAGCAGTGACGCGTTATTTTCATGGTGCGAGCCTGCAGCAGCACGGCACGGAAGCAGTGCGTGCGCGCTGTGCGTGCGCGCGTCTTATTACAGGCACACTTTCTTGCGTTGGAGTTCCGACCGTAAAATCGTCGTCATCTATTTTAGCAGGCCGGGTTGCTTCGTGTGAAGGAGGCTGCAAACTCACTCGTCATTTCTATTTCGTCGATTTTTCCCTATACTATAATCAATATGTAATCGAGCCCCCCAAAGGGATTTAGCCCAAAATCGTCGATTTTTCCCTATGCTATAATCAATATGTAATCGAGCCCCCAAAAGCGATTTAGCCCAAAATTGTCTGTGTGTGATTCATTCTTTTTCGCAGTATGTGTTTTGCTCTATACCTTCTGTAGGTCATGGATTTGTTCGTCGGATTTGCGTTTTTGGGTTTACTCGAAATCGGCGTTTCTCTGGGTGAGGGCATGAATAGTGCTCATCGAGCAGTCACTCTCGAAAGAAGAAAAAAAACAGTGTACCTCTACCCCGTATTCATAGTACGTGTCTGAAGCCGTGTGTCGAAGGGGTTGTGTTATCGTGGACGTTACCCTCGAAAGGGAAAAAAAAAACAGTGTACCTCTGCCCCGTATTCATAGTACGTGTCTGAAGACGTGTGTCGAAGGGGTTGTGTTATCGTGGACGTTGTACGGCTACCAGGTAGTACGTCATTATGGTCCATTCGAGGTTGGCACTCGTACGTATGAAATATGTACGAATATCTGGTGTAGTCGTAGTCGGACCAGAGAAGATGCGAGAGCTGCTAGTTTTTTTTACTGAATTCTTCCAAACACGTCATTTGCGAGGTCGATAAAAGTTTTGGATCGATACTCATCTGCTGTTGACTGGCTGTGTGTCGCAGACAGATGTATTATTTTATAAAAACGTTTTCAAGGACGTCAGCCGTGAGTTCAACGAATTATTGTACAGCTTGGCTTTGGTGTGACTAACTGGTTGAATTGGTGTTTTTTTTTGTTGTTGGCTGTGTGTCGCAGATGGACATATTATTTTATAAAAATATTTCAAGGACGTCAGCCGTGAGTTCGACGAAGTATTGTACAGCTTGGCTTTGGTGTGACTATCTGGTTGAACGGTGTTTTTGTTGTTGTTAAGATACGTTGATTAATTTCGTGGCGTGTTAATATCGGTACTTTGGCTGACCCGACGCAGCTTTTCCCCGGCCCTAGCCCTAGCCTTCATCCCCTATCCGTGACGATTGGGGGTACCAGTAACCTAGCTAAACCCTAGCCCTAGCGCCAACGATCAAGGCTGCGATGGGGGATTGTACCCCATTTTTCACAGCCCGGGTTGAGTCACTCGCCCGAGGGGTTCTGCTGTGCCTCACGGAAAGATACGTTTTAAGCTGTTTGTTTGCCACAGCGTAGCTAACCATTGTGCACGGCGGTTTTCATACCGCTAATAAACAAAGACTCCGCGAAATTTTTGAGACGGCGAAGGAACAGGGGGTTCGCTCGCGCGAGTGAGACCCCTACGAAGCTATTGCTGTAAATAGGAACCAGAAGTGACGCCCCCTACCCCGTGGCCCCGGTGCAGCCCTAGCCTTAGGTCTAACCCTAGCCCTAGCCCTAGCCTTAACCTCAACCCCGGTCGCTCCCACGCAAATACACGAACAAACAAATAAAGTGCATGGAGGTTGCGGCGGGGCCATAGTGGGCCTCGATGGCGCCTGTCTGTTCGCAAATCTGGGCAATACCTTCCCGTGTGCGTGTTTTTATGCAGTGGGGGCTACAGCAGTTGTAAGGGAGGGGCGTGCCAGGCGCTGTAAAACCTCGCTTAAACGCGACCGACCGTAGTCTAAAACGAACTTGTAGGAGAGAGGTAGGTATATGATCTTGTGCGCAAGACCTCGGTTATCTGTTAAAAGAGAACGCCATCTTATAATATATTTGATGGACCCACGCTTCGGTGGGGCGGTCAGTTCTTGGGGCTTTTGGGCGTGGCTTGGGGTCACTCGCGAGAGCAGTAGCCTTTGCGATGTTCTCACCCCACAAAAAAAAAAAATCATACCAGATAAAGTACCGAACACATTTCGATGTGTGAGGTGGTCTGCACATTTTTTCATCAGTTTTTCCAGAACGCGCGGCGAAGCCGCGCTCGGGTCGGAGCCCTAGCCTGGGTTAGGGTTGGGGTTAGGGTTAGGGTTAGGGTTAGGGTGGGTCGACGCCCTCTCGCGATTTGACCAAAAAAAAAAAAGCACAACAGCACAAACAACAGCTTCAAAGCCTCTATAAAGTTATATATATTTAGTACTTTATCTGGTACGGTTTGTGGGACAAAGCCGAGGAAGGCACCTCCGCGAGAGGGACCGCCTTGTCTGTCCCTTTGCGGTCTTTGACCTACTATTATGTGAAAACATTTTTTTGGCTCTCAGAGCTGAATTCTAGGCCAATTATACCGGTTTTACTCGGCTGGACTGTCCAAAGCACAGATACACTCTGACGCTCCTCAAGGTCCATCGCATGGTTTCCCGAGGGCTTTCTGGAGCAGTTTCTCCGTTTCTCCAGGGCCTATTTTTGATTTTTGGCGCAACAAATCAGTTTTCAGAAGTGTGCACTGTTGCTCAAAAACTGGGGCCAAAAATAATGAATTTTTGAGGATATTTGGCTGACAATCATGAGTTCGTCAGAACTGGCAAATTGGACGCACATACACACTGCGAGTCTGGACAAACGGAAAAGTGCGTCAGAAAGCTATTGGAAAACTACGTGGGTTAAATTGAAGAGTCTGTCGTAGGTGGTTTTGGTCGTCCCGCCGAGTGAATCGCGTAGTATCAGCCAAAAATCTCAGTTCTGACTGCCCAGAAATAATTTCCCATAATAGCTGGTCGTACGCTTTCGTGCTGTTTTAAATATGCGGCATGAATCCGCGATGGGACGGTCAACTAGGCTGCGCCAAACAACGTGCCTGGTGTACTTTGGTCCGTGAGATACAGAGTCACTCGTGCGAGTGGTGAAAACCCAGTAGTGGCGAAAATTTGGAGGTACTCCCAGTGATTGCGGTGGCTTTGGTCAATGTGCTTGCGTGTGACTAGAACAACAGCTGAGAGTGTGGCGTCTTTAGTTGCGGTGGGTGCCCGGGGGGACACTCTGTGGGGGTGTTTCTAGACTTGATCCCTTTAGAGCCCCCGAACCCCTCCCTATACTAAATCCAAGTAATTTTGTCCCCAAGAACGGGTTTCCAGTTGTAAAGGGGTTAACAATGTCCATCCGAACTTGCTTGGCCTTACGAAGAGAGGGCAATGTCCCGAGCACTAGAAATAATTTATCCTGGGATCGCTCGACATGATCTAGGGTTTCGTGTTTTTTACCCAAAGCTTCTCTCCTGACCCCTTTAGAGCCCCAACCCCCTCCATGTGCTAGGTTCAAGTAATTTTGTGCCCGAAACGGGTTTCCAGCTCTAACAGAGTTAAGGGCGCGGCAGGTGTGCCAAGCGATTTAGGCCTCCTGTCACTCTGCTTTACCGCTGTACAAATTGTGCTGCACTAATTACAAGAGAATTCCCCCCCAAAAACTCGTGCCTGGGTTGTAAACGATTTTTTTCTCTTCAACCGGGATCTGTTAAACCGTAGCCTCCGCTGCTACGTACTGCTGCTGCTGTCGTATAGGGTTTCTGATGTCTGTAAGTGGTCATGTTGTAGGTCTGGGCTCAAATGACGGGAAAAAAATTAGATTCCAACCATTATTAAATACGAAGAGTTTCGGCTGATTCAAGTGGTAGAACGCCTCCGGTACGTGTTACGTGAGTGTTTAGGCAAGGGAATTCTATGGGTGGTGCATCTTTTCACAACACGGCATCCCCGACGGCCGCAACTCACAGGCCGCAGTATCCAAGCACGAGTCACCCCGTAACGATCGGGTTCAGGATAGGGGTAGGGTTGGGGTTCTGGTCGGGGCTAGCGTTGCCGCCCCCCCCCCACCGCCACCCTGCGCAGTTTACCCTCTCTGTGGTGTACTACTGTCACCACTCGGAACCGAAGAAGTTTCCTGGGATCAGGTTGGTCTAAAATATTCGTTGTTACAGCCTCGGTAGACGGTCAGTGTTAATCTATACTATTTTGAATGGTCTATTGGTGGTAGGTATTGATAGTTCCTCCAGGCGCCAGGGGCGGCAAATGCCGGCAGTGTGGTTTGATTCTTGTCGATAACTTTGTGATACCAGGTGCTGTTCTGGTGTGAGGCGTGAAGTGAGCTTTTTCGCGTTATACAGCAGTTGTCGAGCTGCAAATACCGTGCGTTGCCTGCTGCATGCGACAAATTGTAGTTCGTTTTTTTTTTTCATGTGTTTACACTTGTATTTTCCAGCTTCTGGACAGCCGTGGTCACAGGTTTCTTCCCTTCTCCCCCCCGGTACTAGCCTTCAATTTTTGTCGCGCATGGGATTCAGCAATTCCGTTGCTCGTCGATTCTTAGTCGAGTGTTGCTAACTCACACTCTCGCGCTTTCCGCAAGCCAATTTGTGCACAAGGAAAAGTCCCTCGTACGAATTTATGCGAGGAGTATGCACTCGGGGGGACTCGAACGCTCGAAATTGACCTATACCAGGCTCGAGGATAACCTTATACGCACCGGGGCGACCTGCTGGCCTAATGAGGACACACACCCAGTAATGCGCGAGATCGGAGCATCACACACAGCTTGCAAAGATGAGTTTCGACGAAATTTTCGACCTCACAGCTGCAGCGTATTTTAATTTTGTGTGGTATGTTTATGATAGGCACTTGTCCATTACAATACGTCCTCGATTTTGTGTGTATTTCTTATCTATACCAGGTACCAGGTATCTATTGTTGTCCCTTTTTTTTCTGCACGCTTCAGGGCGCTCCAGTCGCCGTCTCGGCGATCTCACGGCATGAGCCCGATGATTGTGGATCGAAACGGCGAACCCCTCTATTGGCCTGGTTTAAGCGTTGAGATCTGAATGCCCGAGGAGTAAAACGTTCGATATCACGTTCATTTGTTGATCTTTGGGCCGGTGCTAATGGAAAGCCGATAGTTTGACCAAAAAGTTTCCAGACATGTTTTCGGGATTGTTTGCTGAAATATGACCAGCATCGTCGCTATGGGGAGAAAACGATTAAAACATATATTTTATAAAACATATTTCAAGGACGTCAGCCGTGAGTTCTACGTACGACTTCGGGGTCAATATATATATTTTTTCCTCGCTTTCTCTTGCTTAAACGCCCCACCTACTATCGAAATCCGCCAGAGTAATAAACACTTCCACGCCCTGGATATCGTCTCGTTATCGTTTCAGAGCCGTCCATGCCGCTGCTGCAATTCCCACCCACCCCCGCCCCCAACGCCCCCTCCTTGCCCACCACCCGCACCATCGCCTAGACCTAGCACCACGCGTATAGCAAACCCCTACATATATGCGACCTAAAGCCCTCCCCCCCCGCCCCCACAAGAAATAGTTATAGTTTTCACACACAAATTGACCTGCCCCACCCGTCCCCTCCCCCCCCTCCCCCCCTCCCGCCCCCCTTTTGATCAAAATCAGGCCCCCACGTCCTTAAAAACTCCGCCCTCCCCTCACCGGATATTCGACTTACAGGATTCACTTGATAAACTGATGCATTTCCTTCCACAGCTGTCAGATTTTGTCCCCCTCAGAAACGGGTTTTATAGTTTCCGCGCACAGACTGCCTAACATCACCCTGTTGACCCTGATAGCTACACTGTAGTTGCAAGGGGAGTCGCCGACCTATATCCTTAATGAGGACACACAGCCCGTAATACGCGCGATCGGAGTATCACACACAGCTTGCAAAGATGAGTTTCGACAAAATATTCGATCTCACAGCTGGAGTGTATTTTTATTTTTATAATATTTCTTGGCTCTTTTTTTGTCATGCGGCCCAATTGGTCAATTTTTGATTGATTCATCAAGCCTCGATCACCCCTTGTCCACCAAACACGAGTGACATTCGATCTCGAGATGGAGACAACCCACGAGCACTCCTCTTCGTTCCGGACAAGGTCACATGAGTGTGGGTGACAACGCTGAAGAGTTCATCTTTATTCATGCCGTAGGGTGTGAGAGATTGCTTGTGTTATCCGGTGGTCTTCCGAGCAGTCCGCTCAAACTTCTCTTTTTTGTCTGTCGGGAGACGATAGATAGTTTTTGTCTCAGTTTTCTACACACCAGCCGCCCAATGTGTTTTTAACAGAAGCCTGATCGGCGCCCGCCACACAACACCGCCCATAGAGTGAGCACTGTACACCAAGGGAGGGTGGGAGCCCCTAACGAGCTTACCATGTTCACATTTCTCAAGACACTGTCGTTGATTTCGTCGAACGAAGTGTGTGGAGCACGCGCGTTCACGCCGCGTTTAATCTACGATCTCCTTGCGAAATTCTCAAGCCGATGTTAGCCAAGATCGCCGCAAGAAATCTATTTTTCCGAAATCTGGAAAGTTGCAAGAAGTAATTGTCCAAAATGGGGCCCATAGGCGACCGTCCAGGCAAAGTGTTTGGCTGGAATCTTCGGGATTTTTTTTTTTGTTAAACTTTTGGCCTTCCATTAGCATCGGCCGTGGATCTTCGTAATGCGTTATGTACGAAATTTCGACATGTGACGTTAGGGGTGTGGGCTAATCCAGGTTCTTCCGAAAACTACGGATCATTTACGTACTTGTATACCATTAGGATGGTTCATAAATGCAAAAATATAGTCTGTATGACATTATACATGAAAAAAGAAAAAAGTTATAGCTATAATACCATACCTGCTGTTTTACGAGTACAACCACGGGGGGTTATGGTGTGCTTCGATCACCCCCCCCCCCCCGCCTCTCCCCCTCAGATACTGACCACCTGTGTTGATTTGCCCACAAATTATATACCTGGTATATTATATATATATATATATATAAATACACTCCAGCTGTGAGATCGAAGATTTCGTCGAAACTCGTCTTTGCAAGCTGTGTGTGATACTTCGATCTCGCGTATTACCGGCTGTGTGTTCTCATTAAGGATACAGGTCGGCGACCTCCCTCGGAACTGCAGTGTAGCTTGTACCAGGGCCAATAGGGTGATGTTAATCAATCTGTGCGCGGAAACTATGAAACCCGTTTTTGAGGGGGACACAATCTGACAGCTGTGGAAGGAAAATAACCGAGTTTCGGGAAAATGGGAACAGAGCCTAAAATGAGAACGGACGCTTTTTGTAGAAAGCAAAAACCAATTGTGTACAACTCCCAGAAAAAAGGTCGACAGTCCTGTGGGGCTGTACAGCAGCCTTCGAATGAGCTGTCGCTCAGGCTGGAAGTCCTCGGCATCGCCACGGTAGCCAGCATCTAGAGAAATCACAATAGAGCCAGCGTGTATCGCTTTTGGCGCCCACCCGAAGGCACGAGATGGAGCATGACCGTTCTGACGAGCTCCTCTCACATGGCTGGCCAAGGGGTTTCGCAGGATCATTTTGGTTTTCTGATACACCACATGGTTCTGGTACAGTAGTAGAACACGCGCGAACGACCTACCATGGAACTTGTGGAACTAAGTATCAACAACCATATCGTAGATTATGTAATTTACAACCAAACAC
Source organism: Undaria pinnatifida (assembly GCA_012845835.1). Classification (NCBI taxonomy): domain Eukaryota; class Phaeophyceae; order Laminariales; family Alariaceae; genus Undaria; species Undaria pinnatifida. The sequence continues at coordinate 7,236,638 of JABAKD010000029.1, forward strand.
CATACATTTTGCAAGTGGAACATAACACAAGCACGCCCAATGAGTGTGCCTGACGTATCACGCAGCTTGCAAAGTTGAGTTTCAACCACCCATAGGTCGTACTCACAGCTGATGACGTTTTAATTTTTTTTTTTCTAAAATCAAATTTGATTTGTGAGCTCCTCTCACGGGGCTGGCCAAGGGGTTTCGCAGGATCATTTTGGTTCTCTGATACACCACATGGTTCTGGAGATAACGCTCGGCTATCATTTTAGGCTCCGTTCCCATTTTTCCGAAAACTCGGTTAAATGCATCAGTTTATCACGTGTATCCTTTGAGTCCTATAACCGGTGAGGGGAGGGCGAAGTTTTAAGAAAATAATATATATGTATTATGCTATCGTAGAACGAATGAACAAAATCACACCTGGAAGCACGATTTTGTTGTTGTACCAGATTCGTAATTCTGTCATAACTCCAGCGTCCCATCTGCTGAACTAGAAAAGTGCACCACCCTGCGATGGAACCTTAGGCGCTCTCACTACAGCAGTGTAGCAAAGCGGCAGCAGTTTGGTTGGCCTGTAAGCGCCGCGACAGCAGTGTCGCTTCAGTTCGAAAATTTGTTTCCAGGTCGTGGGATTATTGCCTCTTTCGTGTGCTGCTGTGGCCGAGTATTTTTTTTTTTTCCTGCTGTGGCGATGATGAGTGCCAGTGCGTATGTACGAGTTAGAATTTGACCTAAAGCGTTTTTTTTAGTGACAAAGCGCTACCATACTAATAAAGCGCAGTGATTTTGTCCACCTTTTTTTGTTGTTTGAGGCACGTCTCGAGCCGATTGCTGCGTCAGTCACATAAATACAAAGCTTAGCACCCTGGAACGCCTTCCCTGCCTATACACACGAGCACACGGCGAATCTTGGAGCGATTTCAATAAATATGCCAACCGCGACAGTGGCTGTGAAAATTTCCCAGAATGTGTTTTTTTTTTTATTTGCGCCGTGAGTCTATAGCAGCCACTGCAGTGACAAGAGTTGCTCATGCTATTTTACTATTTGTAGTAGTTACATGCAACCCCCCCCCCCCGCGGCGAGAGGACAGCTATCAGTAGTGAGAAGTCCTCTCTAATGAGAGGACCTCTCACCAAGGCCATCATATTATACTGGTCAACTACTAATCAATGTTACCCGAGTACAGCGTTTATATATCTCTGGGACGAAGAATCGGCACGAACACTGGGTGTACCGATGTCGTTGGGTAGAAAGAACAAAGGGAAGAACGGTTTAATGTGAAGACAACACACATAGTACCAGGTACTTTCCCTAGGTCACCGAACAGTGACCACGCGACCACGATATTTTTTTCGAGTATTTGCCGGGCGTGAAATGTGGGGCGGTTGCACAGCAGTACTTCATAAAGATACAGGTAGGTGTTATATGGAAAGAAAAAAAAAGTTATTCGAGAAAGCTACAAGGTGCAGTCGCAATCTGAATGTCGCGGAAATGTTGATAATATATCTCCGTGAAAACCGCAAGTATTTGTATGGTAGGTTCGCACAAGGTGTCAACGCGACGATCTCCAGGGGGATGAATATGGTACATTTACGTTTACTGCTGTGTATTGCTCACATTAAACTGATATTTCCATCCATGTGCCGGCGCCCCCGGTGGTCCAATAGAAAGCCGCGTAACTATTGAGGGCGAGGTCGTAGGTTCGAGTTCCAAGGGACGCTGTCTCGCAAATCGGCAGACCGATAGCGCGAGAGCGTGATCTGGCGAAATTCTATGAAAATCGACGAGCATAAAAAGCGGAAAAGTGGGAATGCTAAACCCCATGCTCGATGCAAATGAAGGCATGTACCAGGGGGGAGAAGGGGAGACACCTGTGACCTGTGACCACGGTTAGTCACGAAGGTCGCTGAGGGTAAGATCTCTTATGAGTTGAGCTGGAGAGCGAAAGATGAAATACAAAAAATCTACACCGAGCACGAGCAGTGTCCGTGCCAATGCCTCCTCCTGAGGAGGCAAGATCTGTGGTCACAGACTACAAGGTAAATATGCCAATCGCAAATACAGAGAGGTACAGACTACAAGGTAAATATGCCAATCGCAAATACGGTGAGGTTATTTAAAGAAGACCTCTTAACACGTCAGCTGTGAGTTCGATATATACATATATATAAATATATGTTTTTTAATTGGCTCGAGCTACGCAGCTACAGCTGCGGGTGCTCTCGCACCCTGTGATATTTTTCATCTGCCCCTGGTGCTTCTGCTCCTCGCCCTGTCTCCGAGCCTTCGTCACCTCCTCAGTGTGTCCAACTCAGCCGCTATAGTTCAACAGTTTAAACATTCCTGTGTCCTGCAGAGACGAGAGAAATTTGTGCATGCAATGCCACAGGAAATGCGTAGTACGTTCCCGGCATACGGGGTAATGCTAGGTTCCACCCGTTTGGGGTTTCAGCGGGAAAAAATGGCGAATAGAACTGACGATTGCAGCATCCTTTACACGAAGCAACCGGGGCTGCTATCATATATCAGCGGACGCCGATTTTGCTGTCGAACTCCCATGCGAAGTGCCTGTAAGACGCGCGCACAGCGCTACTGCCGCGTTCTGAATGTTCGCTCTACGAGAAGAACGCGGGAGCTCTGATTTGTCGCTGTGATTTGTCGCTGTACATGGACCCCACAAGGGGTGAAGATGTTGTAGCCATCGCTTTTACCTTTCAGCTCGGTCGGCCGGAGTTTTTAAACCCTCTGGACTGTCCGTGGTCACAGGACGGGTGCTACCCCCCGCCATTTGCCGAGGTGGTCCTCGAGTTTTGCCACCTCGCTCTGTCGCACCTTTCGGCGACGCGAAAAGACCCAGAAAAGTCGCCTTGTGTGACAGTTGCACCGGCCGAGATTGGAAACCCCAGCGGAACTGTGAGCAGGGGTGAGAGCTTACCGCCAGAGTGCAGTCTCACCGTGTCATGAGGGTTGCGAGTTGGCGGGCTAACCTAAAAATTTCGCGATTACAGTGTACCTGGTAGGTCTGCCAACAAGGAACGCGATGTTTTGGAGTGAACCTCAGATTCTTATTTAACAAAATGAAAAAATGTACTCGGCTGTGAGATCGACCAAAGAGGATTTAGATCGAAACTCATACCTGGTACAACGGCAGCGTGCGCTGCCCGAGTGGTGGTAAAAAAATAACAACAAAACTAAAAACGAAACTCAGCTTTGCAAGCTGCGTGTGGTACTTCGATCGCGCGTGTTTCTTATTGTGACACCACCGTTGAACAGCCTTTGAGCACAGGGTAATGTACAGGGTTTAGTGCAGCGCTCGCCGCTGAGCGCGATTTCTTAGTCCGATTTTCTTAGCGTCCGCCCAACAGTGAGCATCACTTTCTTACTGGGAACTTTTGTATTGGCGGGCCTGTCCTGCACCTGGCACAGTTATTGGTTTTTGAGGCGTTGCAGTGATTCATACTAATTGTTGCGGCAGCTGCGTGCGGCTGTTTCTGTGATACCGGGTACATGATTTTATCCGATTGCTGTCGCGTTTGTTTCTGGCTCGATGTGTACGCGGTTTTATTAGTACCTGGTGCTAGTTAAAAGTACCTGTACATGCTAAGTCAGTTGGGTGGCCAGTTGGGTGGCCAACTATGAACTGTCATACCAGATATGTACCTGTTTTTTTTCTTTATTTTCTTTTCTTTTTTTTATTGGTTAGGTGCAACCAACTTACAGCCCTCTTTATAAAAGTGGACTGGCTGTGCATGACGACGACACTCGTGACGTCGTCGACGGCCCAACCACCCATTCATGCTGTTTTGCATGCCACAACCACAGGTTTCTGGTGTTGGAGCACTCTGTTCTGCTTGTGTACGCTAGCGAGGATGACTGGGCGGAGCACCGAGAGCCTTTGGACGACCTCACGTTGTCGCACGACTCGGCGGTGGAGCTGGTCCAGGAGGGAGGAGAGGTACGATACGGCTGCCGTGCTGCAGAATACACCACAAAAACGCTAAAGTAGCAGCCTGTAATCGGCACAAAAATAACTCGAAAACTCGAAAACGACACAAAATCACAAAAACAACGAAACAAGATCGCGTCCTCGTGTTGTATGCCTGATATATGATATGTGTTGGATCCCAGGCGAGCTCCGTGACGATGCTTTAAACATTTAACGGAGCTGGTTTGACGTCGCTGATCTGGCTCTTTTTGTGAAGGGGTTGTATTCCGCCTCGCTGAGACGAGCAGGTGCACCAAAAACCCAGTTTTTTTTTTTAGTTAGCCCGCTCCATTCTCACGTCTTTTAACCCGCTCCGGTTTCCCGCCGGCTTCGTATATATGTATAATATGATATGCGCAAAGTAAAAGCAAAACACTAAAGAAGTAAACCACGAAGTTTCGAATCTTTGTTGTTCTTTTGGAAGGCGCTTGTACGTGACCGACCCTTTTTTTTTGCCGACGAGTCGTTCTACGGTATGCCCCCCCCGAACTTTTCTTTAACGAAATCGCCCGTTTTAAAACCAGCTCCCGGTCGTATCTTCTGAAATACGGTGTCCCTCGACACCCTGATGTCGTCGATCGTTAGACCTTTGCACCCAAGAAATTTTATGGATACGTTTTTTTCAATAGTTGTGTTTTTTTATTTTCTTTTTGCACACTTCTACTTTGCAGCGTCTGGACAAGCCGTGGTCGCAGGTGTCGTCCCTTCTCCTCCCCAGTTCTTGCCTTCAATTTTTATCGCGCACAGGGTTCAGCAATCCCATTGCTCGTCGATTTTCATCGAGTGTTGGTAACTCACGCCTTCACGCTTTCCGCGAGTCCATTTGTGCACAAGAAAAAGTCCCCCCGAATATATTCGAGTATGCACTCGGGAGGATTCGAACTCACGAAACTGACCTATATCAGGCTCGAGCATAACCTGATACGCCACCGGGGCGACCGATATCCTTCCTTGTGTCGAGCAGCCATAAAACGTTCGTTAAACAAAATCGCTGGTTTGGGGGGGGTTATCGTACAATCAGTCCGACGCGCAATGTAAAACACTGAAGAAGTAAACCACGAAGTTTGGAATCTTGGTTGTTCATGGGGAAGGCGCTTGTGCGTCACCGGCCCTTTTTTTTTCTTTTTTTTTGCCGACGCGCAATGTAAAACAACCCTACAAAAGTAAACCACGACGTTTCGAAGTTTGGTTGTTCGTTGGGAAGGGCCCTTATTCGTGACCTTTTTTTTTTTCTTTTTTTTACTGTTCGGCCGAAAAATAGGTTGCCTGCCTTCGAACTGATTATTTTGATGCAGAGCAGATCATATGTCCCCAAATTAACGCCTTTCCAGCTGAAACCCGTTTTTGGGACAAAATTACTTGGCATAAGTATAGGGAGGGGTTTTGGGGCTCTAAAGGGGTCAGTACCCAAACACCAAGGTGCCACATATTGCAGTTTCCCGCACAACGACAACACCAGCAGCAACCGCGATCACAGCAAATTCCTGGTCTCAACAACAGCGTGAAACTCACGACGATGTACGAATCAAGATTAAAAAATTCAAAACCTGAAAAATAACTTCGAAAGTTTCAACTTTTCAAGTTCGTTTTGTTTAGCTCTTTTTTTTTTCCCTGCGGTGTATCCCTTTTCAGGTGGTTGTCAAAGTTCGCTTCCCGGACAGCTCGTCGCTCTCCTTTAAGGGGTCACCCGACGAGATGGAGCCGTCTGGACTCACCAGCGAAGCCTGGGTGCGAGCCCTAGACCGAGTAATAAGCTCCCTCAGGCGAGAAACGGCGCCGGCTCGGCCACGGACACCGTCAAGCTCCCCATCACGGGCGGCGTCGAGGACCGCGTCAAGGACGGGGTCAAGGACCGCGTCACGGACGATGGCGCCTGAGTCTAGCGGGGGTGGGGGGGGGGTGGGGTCTTGGCGATTGTGGGGCTTGCTCGGCATGGGTAGCAGCTCGGCCGAGGACGCCCCCTCTCTGTTGGAACTCCCACAAGAGGAAGGGGACGGGTCGGAGGATGAATGGGCCGGGTCTAACGGTGGCGGAGACGAAGGAAAGGATGATAATGCAGGCGACACAGAGGTTGTTCGCGAAGCAGGAGAGGGCGGTAGGGGGGGTGGGGGTGGGGGAGGGGTTGTTGGCGGGAGTATCACTGGCCGCGGCCGTGATAGCAGTGTGAGCTCGCGGCAGAGCAGGGGTTCTGCTGTCTTGCGTCGGTGAGAATGAGCGGGCAAGGGAGGGAGGGAAGCGGAGGGGAGGGGGGAGTACTTGTTTTTTATTGCTTACCAGGTGTGTGTATGTTTTTTTTTCAATATTTGTTGCCGGATGGCGATGTTCCGGCTGATTGGGGACTGGGCGAAAATTCTCGTGGTGTCATGTGGAAAAATAGGCAGTAGGTACTCAGCCCAACCAAACCCAACCCAACCCAACTAAACCGAGCCAAACCTACCGTCATCCTCATCCCCATCCGCGCCCCACCCTCGTTCCCACGTTAACCCACCCACGCAGTTACATAGCATCCCCATTGCTGTCTTTGGCAGTGGCCACACCAGAAAAAAAACCAAAGGTACCATCCTAAGAAAGTACGCCCAAGGTGCGGAAGTCCGCCTCACAAGTGGTTCTTAGTAGTATGCAGCTCGCCGTTCATGCGATTCGCCGAACACCTCACGGTGCTTCGCGCTTGATGTCTGCCTGGTCTGCGAAAGCCCGACGTTCTCCGTCCCCTGGCATTGTAGGGATGCGTGGGTCAATGGTATGGAGACTGCGGTTATGTATGAAATTCGTACCCTCGCCGCCCCCCCTCGGTAACTCCCACCCCTACTCCCACGCCCAACTCTGACGGCACGAAATATCGAATGAATATTGCAGATGGCCGCTGAGACGAGCCGGACCTAACCGCGGCGTACCCGACGATGGCGCCACCGCCGCTGCTGCTGCTGACGCTGCGACCACGACTGCAGCAATTGGGGCGCCGCGAGCCGCGAAACGCGGTTCCGTCAACAGCGGTGACGGTGGTGGTGGAGGGGTTGGAGGGGTTGGGGGTGGTGGCGGCGGAGAGATGGCGGTGGCGTTGTGGCGAAAGGCCGCGGCTGCTTTCCGGCGGAAGGACTGCGCAAATTGCGACTGCAAGTGGTGTCAGGACGGGGGGGGCTCTGGGAGGTATGGTTCGGTGCGGTGTAAGGTAGGGTCGGGTCGGGCGGGACGGGTTCTTGTGCAGAGGGAGGGCGAGGAGGCGAAGGATTGAGGCGGCGGGGGGGGGAGGGGGGCGGAAGGTTGCCGTGCTATTTTTGGTCGGAAGTCTATGCGCAATTGTTACTGGGACAGGGGGGCTTGACGTTTGATGAGTAGTTCCATGGTCGTTGCTTTGTTGGTGCTGAGCAGGGAGGAGTAAGGAGGGGGCGGGTTGCTGGCACGTTGCAGGGGTCGGGGGGGCGGGGGGCGGGGGGGGGGGGGGGGGGGGGGGCGGGGGGGGCGGGGAGATGCCTTCGCGCGTGCCTCGTCGCTGTTGCTATTAATAATTATCTTCCACATACAATGTCCACTATTGTAGTTTTTTTTTGTGCGATTTCGGACGCCCAGGTCTTGTCATCAGTTTTTTATTTTTTGCTGCTCCTGTGTTGTTATACGGCCACGATGAATTTGAGTAGTAGTGGATCTTGTTGCGGTAGGTTTATGCTGTGGGCACCCTTTTGCCTTGATTTTGACCCCTCCCCGTTTGCGTATTTTTTGGACGAAAATGCATATGGTACACATATGGTACCGCAAGGCATCGTCCCCGATTGAATATTGCGCGGAGTTCGTCCTTACCAATGTTGAGGTCGTGGGTTCAAGTCTCACCGATGCATACTCTTGCTCGGAGGGACTTTTTTCTTGCGTAAACATTGACGAGCGGAAAGTTCGAGAGCTTGAGTTAGCAAAATGCGATGTAAACCGACGAGCACTGAACGCTGAAAATTGAGAATGCCGGGTCTTATGCGCGATAAAGATGAAGGCAGGTACCGCAGGGGGAGAAGGGAAGACGCACGTGACCACGGGTTGACCAGAAGGTCTCTGAGGATAAATCATCTTATGACTTAAGCTGGAGAGTTGGCGTGATGATATGGCCGTCCTCGCCCCCCCCCCCCCCCCCCCCCCCACCACGCGCCCCAACCCTTCCGTGCCCCACGCTCATGTCTGGACCAAAACTGCATATGATGGCATGCCTGGACATGGTGCTGCTGTATACAGCCATCGTCAGCACCCGAAGCAGCCCGTATTGGCTGCGGGAAGCTTCCGCCATAGGTGCTCGTGGAGCAAGAGGCCTTCGAGAGATACTACCCCTGCAGTCGACCGGTGGGTTTGCTGATTGGCTAGCCCCTGACTGTTGGGCTGTTGGTTGTTTTGGTTGGTTGGTTGGTTGGTTGGTTGGTCGGTGGGGCATTGTTGGTTGATGGGTTGGCTGTCTTGTTCGTTCTTTGGTTGCTTTTTGTTGTTAGTAGATTGGGTTGGTTGTATTCCAGAGCCGATGGCTAACGGTCGATCGGTGCGTATGCTTGCTCATTGCTCATTGGCTTATTCGTAGCCCCGACTGTTTTGATTGGCTAGGTGGTTGGTTGGCGGGGTTTTGCCGGTTTTGTTGGTTTGTTGGATTGATGGGATGGTAGCTTTTTTTGCTTTTGCTTTTTGGTTCCCAGAGACACCAGCCGCTCGGTCGCGAACGGTGCGCATTTGTTGCCCGTTTTTTGTCCCCACGTTTAACTCGACATCGTCGCAGTCTAGTCAATCGTCGCAAGAAGGGCTGCGATTTCTGTGGAGTCGAAGAACAACGCCTCCCAGAAAGGCAAAAAACCCCGAACAATTCACGTATTTCTGACGCATACCGTACGTCTCAAACGTTCGTTAGCCCGGACTGCTGATATGTATGGTTGATTGGGCTGTTGGTTGGTTTTGTTTATTCGTGTGTTTATTGCTTGGTTGCGGCTGTCGCTGCCTTCAATTTGCCGCGTTAAGGTTGCTAGAAATTTGGTGGCGCTGTTAGAACGGTGATGGTGCCTGACCGTTGACGGTCTTGAAAGGCTAACACAAGAGTCGTGGCGAAATGGTCTCGAGCCTGACCGATGATGGCTTAGACGACGGTGGATCACGTTAATTGGGCTCTTGTTGGGCCAACAAAAACTCATATCACTATGAACTGTCCAAGTTTAGATGCAGGTGTGAAGAGTGAACTCGATGTGCAAGCACTCGTGTCTCTTCCTTATTACGGCTTCAAACTATCTCGTATGGTAGTAAATATCTACTACATCCGACACCCAGGTCAATCTGACGCACGTGACCTAGTCAACACTTCGATCTTACGCACGTGCCCTGTCAACACGTTGTTTACTTGGTAGATTGCAGTACCATATATGTGTCCTCTTCCATACTCAAAGCAAACAACGTCTAACAAATGGTTCGACAGCTTACCCAGTACTCTGCATACACTTATATGTAGTGAACATCTGCCTTTAACGGATGAATCGCTTGTGGGTCCTCTCCTCCTTAGATGAAATTACCATACCAAATATGTTCGACCTTAGTCACGTTAATATCCTGGTCTGAAGCATAGTTTACCAACAAATGCCATTTCAGAGTGCGTAGTCTTTTTCTACTCAGCTTTACTCTACGTTCCTTATTTAAAGCATAATTTGCACGAACAAGGTCGTGTCAGAGTGTATCCTACCTTTTCTGCTTAGCTTGCGTATGCTATGTTTAGATCTTCCGAAGATCATCTCAACCCCCCCCCCCCCATTGGCCGGTAGGTTCTCTCTAACGATGTTGTGCAACTAGTATACACGTCACGGTGGACATTATAGAGCCAATGGTGTCTTCGGCTAGGTGGGTGATCGCCTCCGTCGCTGCCGACGAAGTCTGCCTTATTTCTGCTCTAATATCATCCATTACTTCTGACTGTTCGTGTGTAAGTCCCACTGTACATGCTTGATTCTCTCTTTCGAGTCTAGCCTTCGTATGACTAAGGCTGCGCCGGCATTCGTCTTCGTGCTCCTTGAGCTTCCCTAGACAATACATCTTCCACGGCCCCCGTTCGCGGTCAACTCCCTTGGCCTGCACGTTGTCTATCGAGAAGTTTTCGAGCTGAGACCATCTGATCTAAACTTGGGGTGGCAGCTTTGGCCCATGCGCTGGTGAGAAAACAAAAGAAGCGCTGTGTTTCCATCAAGTCCTCATATTCCGCTCTTTCTGTCAGTTTAAGTACGCCCCAAGTTTAGATCAGACGGCCTCTCAGCTCGAAAACTTGTCGATAGACAACGTGAACGGAACCGACAGAAAGAGCGGAATACGAGGGACGAGTGGAAGCACAGCGCTTCTTTGGTTTTCTCACCAGCGCATGGGCCAAAGCTGCCACCCCAAGTTTAGATCAGATGGTCTCAGCTCGAATTTGTACGCAAATCGCCTGACTCGTGCCGGTCTGTCCGCCGGGCTTCCTTTTCTTTGTAGACGTTGTTCCAGTGCCGTTCGACTCGATTCACGTTTGGTTCCCAATTTGTTGCGTAGTGTTCCAACAAAATCACCAGTCTTGTGCTCCACCGGGGGGGATGTTCATTCGCTGTGTGTTGCGCGCTAACGAGGCTCATAACCTGTTAGAAATATGGTGCTGCCTGACCGATGACGGTCTTTCGTCGCTAACACACAGTCGTGGCGAGACGAGCCGAGCCTGACTGATGATGGTTTAGACGATGGTGGATCACTGTGAACGGGCTCTCGTTGGGCCAACCAGAACTATTATATCACTATGCACTGTCCAAGTTCGGATGCAGGTGTGAAGAGTGAACTCGATGTGGAAGCACTCGTGTCTTATCCTTCTTACGGCAACAAATTATCTCGTATGGTAGTAAGCATCTACTACATACGACACCCAGGTCAACCTGACGCACGTGACCTAGTCAACGCTTCGATATTACGCACGTGACCTAGTGAACACGTTATTGCTTGGTGGAATGCAGTATCATGTATGCGTCCTCTTCCATACTCAAAGCGAACAACGTCTAACCCATGGTTTACTGTAGGTTTCTCTTGCTCGTTTGTTTGCTGGCGCTTCCACCTACGGGTACATGGTGCATGCTTCGACAAAGGTAGCAGTTTTCGTCTGAAACGATTTCTGAATGACGGGCCTCCTTAACCCCAACTCGTCGGAAACAGGCTGTAATTTTTTGGAACATTTTCGTTGTGTACCTAGGCCATGAGATTTTTCATCCGGGGTCAAAGCGGTTTTACTTATCTCTAAATCTGTTTTTGGGAGAGGTCTTGAGCTCCCAAATCGAGGAACCTCAGAAAAAACAATGGTTAGTGCACCTCTATCGTCGCACTAGTCACATGTCTAGGGCTTGTTTTCTCGTTACTCTTAGAGGTCGCATGCTACGCAGGAGCGGCCTGCTTTCATGCAAACGGATCGCAAACGGATCGTAAATCGGCTATGCTGCCCATACCACACACCCGTGCCCCGTCCCGAACGGGACGGGCGGTCAATGGTCACGTGGCTGAGGCGAGCATCACGCTGCGCACGCCGCTTTGCCACGCGCTCCCACACTTTGGCGGTTGCTGCCCCTGCTCCGCGTGACGATTTCGGCGGTGGTGTTTCTTTGCGCTGTATCGTTACGCTGCTAATGCAGGTGGGAGTATCTCGTGGGGAGGTGGATACCGCTGCAACTTGCTCGGTCTGGCGACGTGCTCGGGATTCGACGGTGAGAGCCGACCGGCGTTGTTGGTGTTGGTGTTGTTATTTTGTTTGGTATTGTGCTTGTTCTTGTTCTGGTTGATGTTGTCGGTGGTGGTGGTGGCGGCGGTGGCGGTTGTGGTGGTGGTGGTGATGGTGGTGGTGGTGGTGGTGGTGGTGGTGGTGGTGGTGGTGGTGGTGGTGGTGGTGGTGGTGGTGGTGGTGGTGGTGGTGGTGGTGGTGGTGGTGGTGGTGGTGGTGGTGGTTGTGGTCGTGGTCGTGATGTTATGGTTGTTGTTGGTGGTGGTGTTGGTGGCGGAGTTTGTTTTAGGTGCTGGTGTCGATGTTGTGCTGTATGCTATGGTCTATGTTCGCCGTCGTTGTTGCTGTTGTTGTTGTCGTCGTCGCTATTGTCGTTGCTGATACATCGTCCTGAACCTACGAAGTCGCGCCCACAGCCATGCTGCGTTGTGAATTTTGTTCGAATCAGATCTTGTCGTATGGTGAAAACAGCGTCTGTCCTCTTACCTCCCCCCCATAAGCATACCCTTGCCCCCCCCCCCCCCCGCCCGTTACGCTCTTCGAACAGGTTTCTAGAGAAGTTTCCGGCGTATCCCGATAAGCCTAACCTGTTGAGAGCGGCGGTGAGGTACAAGCAGTACTCTCTGGTCGAGTATTTTTTGGACGAACAGGTACGGCGAGGAGGAGCGAGTGCGAGGTTGTATTTGTTTGAGCGAACGTAGGTTCTCGGTTTTGACATCGCCCAATAAAAATCGGGACCCGTTTTGCGAGATGGCTGTTACGATCGCTGCCCGCTGACCACCAGCGCACCCAAGTTGATGACGGAGACACATATCAAATGTCCTGTTCTGTGAGGTCGTGGCGACATCTATACTGTCTTATGTAATTCGCAGCGCTAAAAGAAGGGGCCCTTTTCGAGTTGACTGGAGCCGATTAGTTCTATGACCGCCACCGAGAGATCTCCGAAAAGAGAAACGACGTAGAACCGCCGTTTTTTTTTTTTTTTACCAATCACACAGAAACCAACAGGTTTAGAACATACCACCTACATCGCACAAACATCAAAACATGAGCCGCCCCGCCCGCCCCCTATTCCATCCACACCTTTCCCTCTGCACGCCCGCACCCCCTACCCAGCACACGGACGTGAACCTGGAACACGTTGCCGTTGCCGGCATACCTCTGGTGTGGTTTAGCGGGTTCATTCAACCCCCCCCCTTCCCACCGCCCCCGCCCCCCCCCAACCCTCTCTCTGTCTCCCTAGTCCTCCGCTTCCCTCCCCCCGCAGGCCCCCAAAAAGCCAACCTAAACCGCTACGAATGCTTCCCCCCCCAGCACATGAACTTGAGCCTGGAAAACGTGGCCGGCATGCCCGTGGTGTATCCCCCCCCCGTCCCCTAAACCCAACTCAACCCAAGCCAACCCAAGCCAACCCCCAAGCCAACCCCGTCTCCCAACCTAGCCCAATCTCAACCCCAACCCCAACCCCAACCCCAACCCCCATTGCCACGCCCAATGCCCCCTCCCTCCCCCGCTCGACGCCCGCAAAAAAAAAACTCAACAAAATGTCGACCAAACGTTCCAGCACATGGACGTGAACCTGGAAAACGTGGCAGGCATGCCCCTGGTGTGGTTCAGCGTGGTGTTCATGCAGAAGGGGGACAGTGGGGTCATGCTGCGGTATTTGCTGCAGAAGGGGGCGGACATCAAGACCAAGAATCTCGTGGGGCAGACCGTGCTGTTCCTGGTGGTGTCCAGCCGCGGGAAGGAGGCCATCCCCATGCTCAAGTGAGAAAAGCCTCCTTGGGGTTGGGGTGGGGGCTTTCGGGGTTAGGGTTGGTGTTGGAGTTGGGGTTGGGGGTGGTGTTGGCGTTGGGGTCGAAATTTTGAGATTGAGGTGGACTGTGTTGTTCTTGGGAGGCGTCCAGCCGCGGGGAGGAGGTTCGCGTGATACAAGCCTCCTCGTGGTTGGGGTTGGGGCTGGACTATGGGGGGGCGGGGATTTTAGGTGGCATTCGTTTTTTGTTTGGGTTGAGGCGGACGGTGCTGTTCTTGGCGGAGTCCAGCCGCGGGAAGGGGGCGGCCCCCCTGCTCAGGTTAGAGGGGCCTCCTTGGGGTTTCGGTTATTTTTTCTGGGGGTTAGGGTAGTGGTTGTCTTGGGGATAGCGTTGGAGTTAGGGCTGGGTATACAACGGCAGCTTGCGCTGCCGGGGTTGTAACGAAGACCACTGATAGGGACAGCTTACGCTATACCTATAATGGGACCCGAAGGGTGCGCCAGCTAGCGTTGGGCTGCGAAAGCAGCTGAGTTAAATCGACACACGACGCGTATGAAAATACGTGGAAGTGTGGTGAGCTAAAGTTTTTTTTCCCCCCATCCGCCGGAGGATGAAAAAAAAAAAAAAGTTAGGGTTGGGGTTGGAGTTGCAATCGGGGCTGACCTTTCGGGGTTTGGTCTGGGGTCTGGGATGGGGTCGGAGCTTGGGAGGTAGTAGGGCATTTTTTTTGGCGTTGGTCTTGGTTTGGCCCATGAAGTAGGTTAGTTGGGGCATATTGGGGCATGAGCTTGCTCTTGAGCTTGGGCTTGATTTCTTTTATTTTGCTCTTGTCCTTGTTCTTGACCCAACCCCCCAGCTGTTGCTGCGGGGGTATACACAGCTGGCCGTAACCTGATCGAACTCTCACCCGCCCCTGCCCGTGACGTGAAGCTACTGTGCCGAGCGTCACAGCAAGCTCGCTCGCTGCGGAAGTGAGTGCCCCTCCTCTGCGTTTCCTCGGCGTCTACTCTGGACCCCCCCCCCCCCCGCTCAAGTTTCCCCGCCGCCCCCGCCCAACTCCTACCCCTCAGCCTCGGTCTCCAACCCCCGCCCCCCCCCCGCCCCCCCAACCCCGGACCCCCACCCCTCAACCCCCGTCCCCTAACCCCGATACCCCGATCCCCACCGCTCAACCCCTACCCATCGATGCCCAACCCCCATCCCAAGCTCCTCCAACCCCCGAACCCCCTGCCCGAACCCCCACTCCCGATTCCCAACCCCCAACCCGTCACTCCCACTTACCACCGCTCGCTCGGCCAGGTATTTGGTGGAGGAGTGCGGGTTATCGCTGACCGATCGCGACGACTTCGGAGCTCTGCCCCTTCACTTTGCTGTGCTCTACGGGCACATGGACACCGTGCAGTGGATAAGCCTCAACTCCCGCCACATCGCGGCTAGGGCGGACTGGGCTAAAGCTTTCGAGAGGGTAAGAAGGGGGTGGGGGGGGTTACGGTGTGGATGAGCGGAGGCGTAGGGGTAGTAAGGCCTATTTCCCATCGCGTCCCATCCCATCCCATATATTGTTGTACGCCGTCCCATCCGGTCCCATCACGTCCCATCGCATTCCATCCCATTCCATCCCATCTCTTTCCAGCCCATGTATCACGCCATCGCATCCCACCCCATCCGTCTCACCCCGTCCCGTTCCATTTCGTCCCATTTCCATCGCATTCACACCGTATTCCATCGCGGTCCGTCCGATCTCATCCCAGAGCCACCCCACCCCGTCCCATCCCATCCCATATAGCATTCCGCCCTGTCCTATCCCATGTATCGTCCTATCCCACCACATCCATCCTCTTCCACCCCCTCCCATCTCATCCCATCCCATCCCGTCCCGTCCCATGCTAGGTATCATCCTATTCCATATATCAGGTATCATTCCATTCCTTATATCATCCTGTCCCATATGCTATATCGCTCCATGTACACACTATATCATATGCTTGAGGTTTCGTCCTGACCCATATGTCATCCCCTGTCCCACCCCACCCCCACCCCCGCAGACGCAGGTAGAACCCCAGTCTGGTTATCCCATCCGATCCCATCCCGTCCCATATATCATGCTATCCCATCCCATCCCATCTCATCCCATCCCATCTCATCCCATCCCATCTCATCCCGTCCCGTCCCATCCCACCCCATTCCGGTTTTCCCCATCCCGTCTCAAACTATCCCACCCCACCCCATGTCTCATTCATTTCCCACTCCACCCCATATACATGCCATCCCAAATATAATATAATCCGGTCCTATCCGTTTCGATTGCACCCCATATAATCCAATCCCATACCATCCCATGTCTCATCCCATCCCATGTATCATCCCACCCCACTCCATCCCTCGCCCCACAGATGCAGAAGATCCGCCTGGTTAGGCCGGAACACATGGGCGCGGTGAGGTCGTGGCGCATGCGAGGGCTGCAGAAGAGCGCAAGGTCGCTAACTCCCCTGGGGGTAGCCGTCCTCCACAACCACGAGGGCATCGCCAAGTGGCTCATGGGGTAAGGGATAGAAGGGATGAAAATAAATAGGGACAGAAACCTATAATTTGGGGGGGGGGGGGGATGGGGATGAAGGAAACGCGCTAGATTCAATAATGAAGTAAGCTTTTATTTTTGGCGAGAAAATGGTATGTTTTTTTTTAGTATTTTTTTCGGGGGCTATACTCAGTTTGTGCATGGCCGTAGTCATATGACCCATGGACCCTCGCATCCCTAAGATGCCGGGAGGAGATGGACAAGTGTTTTTTGGGGGGGGGAGGAGAAATGGACAAGTCAACACAATTTAACATGAGAACATGAAAACATGAAGATGCGAAAAACCAAGGAAAAAGAAAGGAAACGCCCTGTCTTTGACTCCCCTTGGGAGTGGCTGCCCTCCACAACCACGAGGGCGTCGCTAAGTGTGCTCATGGGGTAAGAGAGAGAACAAAAAAATGGGAAGCGTTGAACGAAAAAATGGGCAAAATAGGCAAAATGGGCAATGGAATGGAAAAATGGGACAAAATGAACAAAATGGACAAGATGGAAATTTGCGAAACGAAGAGATGTAACCTAATTAACAAAAATAATGCATGGAAACGCGAAGTTGTGAAAATTGTAATTGTTCTCGGAAAATGCGACAATATGAAAATATGAAATGTATGAAAACATATGCCAGGTACCTGGTACCATATTGAAGAACACGAAAAGCGAATAACCAATCGCTCGGTCACTGGCGCCCCTTGGAGTGGCTGTCCTCCACAGCTACGAGGGCGTTGCTATTGATAAGTGGCTCACGAGGTAACGCTTGAGAGAGGAAATAAAGCTTTGTTTGAAAAGATGAAAAAAAACATTGAAGTAGAAATCCCAATCACCGCTTTAAGAGCTTGGTGATAGTCGTGCTCCTACTCGGCCAATACTGGCAAGTGACAACAGTTTGTCGCCCAAATATGCCGGCTAACTATGCAGTTGATGACGGCGATGAGCGTGAAATCAGGCCTGGGTCTTTTTCGCACGAAGAGCCGAAGGAACGGTTTATTACGGTATTGATTACGTGTAAAAATATTCGTCGCCTGTCGCCCACGCAAACAAGCACGACGCCTTTTTTACACAAATCCCGATAACTCGCACAAGCCCTCGTGCCTCATGGCTCGAGTTCTCTCTCTCGTATGTATATATTTTCTTCGTATGGTCTCACCGACTTTGGCCATGCATGCTAATGGTTACCCCTCCCTCCCTCTTACGATGACTACCTCCCCCCCACGACTCTCTCTCGCGCGCATGCAGATATGACGACGTTAACCCCCGTTGTGTCGCCTGCAAGCGAAACAATCTGTTCAGCGAGCACAACAAAGACTTGTCTCTAGTCGCAAAGACGTGGCCCGAGCTACTGCCAGGGGTAAGCAAGTTTTCGTGCTGACTATGTTGATGTTGGTGGTGGTGGGGGCGGGGCGGGGGTGGTGATGATGGTGGTGGCGGTGGATATGTTGGTGTGGGGGGGGGAGGGGTAGTGATGGTAGTGGTAGTAGTGAGGGGTTGGGCGGCGGTTGATGGTTGTTGTTGTTGTTGTTGTTGTTGTTGTTGTTGTTGTTGTTGTTGTTGTTGTTGTTGTTGTCGTTGTCGTTGTCGTTGTTGTTGTTGTTGTTGTTGTTGTTGTTGTTGTTGTTGTTGTTGTTGTTGTTGTTGTTGTTGTCGTTGTCGTTGTTGTTGTTGTTGTTGTCGTTGTCGTTGTTGTTGTTGTTGTTGTTGTTGTTGTTGTTGTTGTTGTTGTTGTTGTTGTTGTTGTTGTTGTTGTTGTTGTTGTTGTTGTTGTTGTTGTTGTTGTTGTTGATGGTTGTTCTTGTTGATGGTTGTTGTTGTTGTTGTTGCTGTCGTCGTCGTTGTTGGGCCTGGCTATCACCCTGGTCCCCCCACTGGATTTTTCTATACCTATTGCCTGTCTACTAAAACTCAGCCCCCTTTTGACTGGATTGCCCTGCACCTACTGGCATTGTGTGGACTCCTTGTGGCCTTTCTCCACCCCGGCTAGATTGCGGCATCGGCCGAATATGAGACCAACAGCAGCAACAGATGCGGTCGAACGTTTGGCCCAAAGTACGTCTGAAACTGACTGATCTGATTCTTCAACCGAAAGACTAACAGATGTGTGTCGGCATCCCGTCGGTTCTTCTTGCAACACCATTCGCCAGATGTCTAGGCCGTGGGATAATTTTATTGAAGCATTGTAACGACGTCAGCTGCGAGTTCGACGAGTTTTTGGGCCGATACTCATCTTTGAAAGCTGCGCGCTATACCGATCGCCTGTCTTGAGTAAGTTTCATAAACCAAGGCCTAATATAGATGGTATTGTATTATGTTACCTATGGTGTATAATCAATTTACATATACCAATAAATATCTAAACACTTTGATGCACTAATAGCTTCTCATTCGTTGATGCTTTACTATGTAGCAGTAAGGTATCGGTTTGGTCTACCTTATTAAAGCAGTTATAGGGTACTCATGTACTTTCGGTGGCGAATTTTTTGAGCAAAATCCAACACATCTGTTTAGAATTGTACTTTCTACTATACTACTGTACCAGGTAGCATTTATGTGTTACGCTCTACTATACTGCTGTAGCATACACAGGGCGGATGGTGTGTGGGTTTAGTACGGACGTTCTCAAAATGCCACGCATCGACACCGGAATACAGAGGGAACACCAACACACACCTAGTAGCAGCATACAACCGCGTTTCCACGGGGATAGGTTAGACAATAACGCAGGACGTTTCACGGTTCATGACTCCGCCCGCGGGTCGGGTCAGGATGTTTTAATAAAACTTGCGGGACGGTTCGGGTCGGGTGGGGTCAGGGGGTGTTTTCGAAATCTCATGGGTCAGATCAGGAGGTTTTCAGCATCTCGTGTCGGACCGGATCAGACTGACCCGGCCGGACCCGCTTGAAGTGATACGACCCGTGAAAGGTCCTGAGAAAAACGTACCACCGCGTTTATCGGCAGGTGCTGCAAGGGTTCGAACAGAAGGAGAGCTTGGCACGGACGTCGTGGGACACGGATGACAAGCTTACCGTCGCGCCTACCGGCTGGTCGGAGCGAACGTATGACATCAAGCTTCTCTACGGGTCGCCTGAGGTATAGTGTGGCGTTTAGATGGTGTTGTTTGTAAACGTATGCGCTTGTGATTGTTGTATTGTAGTTGCTGTTTGTGGTTGTGTTGTTGTTTTTGTTTTGCTTTTGTTTTGCTTTTGTTTAGCTTTTGTTTAGCTTTTGTTGTTGTTATTGTTGTTGGTGTTGTTTTTGGTGTTATTTTTGTTGTTGTTGTCTTGCTCTTGTTTTGCTTTTTGTTGTTGTTGTTGTTGTTGTTTCTGAAATTTATTTATCGCTGTGGTTGTCTGGTGGTGGCGTTGGGGGTGTTAAGTGGTGGCGTTGTTATATGGTCGTGGTTATTGCAGCTGTTGCGGTTGTTGATATTGGTCATCCATAATTTGAGCCTGGCCGGGAAAAAAAAGTTACGGTTCATAACGCTTTCACTACGACCCAAAATGGTCCCACGCCCCAATGGAGGAATCCGGGCGGACGATGGGTGTGTCGACGTCGTTTGGTGAAAAACGACGGTTTCATGTGAAGACAAGACACACTCATACACTCTGTATCGTCTCTACAGCAATAGTGTCGTCCTCACTTGAGCATGGAAAACTTGATGGCTGTCTTGAATTGGCATGAATACATCTAAAGCCCCCCCCCCCCCCCCCCCCCATCCAGAACGTCCTTGGAGAAATCCACGGGGTGTTGTTCCTAGCAATTTGTCCCAGAACTCCTTTGGGTGCAGTGCTGAAGTTTACGCTGCAGAAATGTTCCACTACAATTCCAGGTTGTTTGTCCCAAAAAAACAGGGCTTTTTACAGGTCGGATTTCTTCTCACGGGTCGGGTCGGGTCGGATCAGGTCGGATCAGGGTGACTCGGCTCGACCCGGGAGATTTTAGTGTCTGCTGACCCGACCGGCTGACCCGACTCGACCCGCGAGGTTTGACACTCTGCTAACTCGACCGGACCCACCCGGCCCGACTCGACCCAACCTGACCTGACGCTGACCCGATCCGACCCGATCCGATCCGACCCGACCCGACCCGACCCGACCCGTGAGCATTTTGAAACTCCTCCTGACCTGACTCGACTCTTCCCGCGAGGTTTTGGGGACTTCCTGCCCCTACCCGCGGGACGGGTCATGACCCCCCCCTCAAAACGCCTGCCAAAACCTGGTTGCAGGCCTTAACCTTTTAGAAGCGCAAAACACACATGGCACACTAGTATCCGGTCGGGTCGACATACTCATGCACCCATATACAACTATAGTTGGCTTGCGCTGCTGGAGTAGTAACGGGGACCGCCGGTAGGGACAGCTCGTGCTATCGCTATCGCGGAAACCGAAGGAGACACCAGCTAGCGCTGGATTGCAAATGCACCGGAGTTAAGTTGGCACACGACGCGAACGTGGATGAAGATGTGTGGAAGTGTGGTGAGCTTATGCTGAGCCTATGTTTTCCTCATCCGTCGGAGGATTAAAAAAATGAAAAAGCTACACTAATTTCGAGTTATTTGTGGAGAAAACGTCGATTTTAGTCCCAAAAGGGTCAAGCGGTTACAGTAGTGTCCCTCACGCTGTGCTGTGCCGTGCTGTGCCGTGCTGTGCCGTGCTGTACTGCTGTACTGCTCCCGTTTTGCAGGTTCCCCCGAGCCGCTCCCCTCTGACCATCCTGCTGAGCACGGACCATCCCCAGCTGTTCGAGGTCAAGGCTGTCCAGATGGTGGTCGCCCTCAAGTGGTCTATCTTCGGTCACAGGTGGGGGCCGTAGGGGCTGTTATGACTGGCGGTTCGATTGGGTCGTTCGAAGCTCCTCATACGAACGTCCCCTTTTACTACTATTAATACCACTGCGGAATATGATACACATACCAGGTATCACCTGGCTGTTAATTATATCTTGTTTTTGGCCGTTTTTTTTTTTTCAACAGTATGTGTCTTGACCCGTTTGGAATCCCTCCCCAAGAAATCGATGAGAAACAATCAAGAGGTGCGACCCTATCAGCCGGCTGCTGTGAGCGCGCAGCAATATAGTATCACGTGAATACTGTCATGCTGCGCGCGTGCCACGCACCTCGTTGGATTGTGATCTGGAACGTAAACTAAAACAGCCCCTGAGAACGCAAGGCAGGCCGCTTTGCTTTGTTTGGTCGATACCGTAATCGTCTATTTCAAAAAATATTCGAACAACGTCAGCTGTGAGTTCGACAAATTTGAGATCGATGCTAATCTTTGCGTGTTTATCTTGTCATTTTTTCCCTCTGATTTCCCCAAGGGCTTATTCCAAAATTGAATGTAGTTCTGCCTGATGTGTGTTGAGTAGGTTGTGCAAAAAAGTATTTCGATTGTGTTTTTTTGAGTAGAGAAGCCCTCCAGATGGTGGTTGCCCTAAAGTGGTCGATCTCGGTGACGGGTAAGGGTTAGAAGGGCTATGGATTTCGCGGTTCAGTTGGGTCGTTTTTCAGCTCCTCGTCCACGTCGTTTTTCTACGGCGGAAGGTGTGTGTGTTTCATGTTTTTTTGTTTTTTTGGGTAGAAAAGTTTGTTGTTTTGGCAGTTTTTCTTGAAGAAGTATTGGTATTTATGAACACAGCATGCCTGACGACCCCACGTACCATACCACACCGCACCGCACTGCACCACACCACACCACACCACACCACACCACACCACACCACACCACACCACACCACACCACACCACACCACACCACACCGCACCACACCACACCACACCACACCGCACCACACCACACCACACACCACACCACACCACACCACACCACACCACACCACACCACACCACACCACACCACACCACACCACACCACACCACACCACACTACACCACACCACACCACACCGCACCGCACCACACCACACCGCACCGCACCGCACCACACCACACCGTACCGTACCGTACCGTACCGTACCGTACCGTACCACATACACCACACCGTACCGTACCGTACCACACCACCACACCATACCACACCACAAAAACTCATCATTACACCCGTACATGACTAGGAGTTAAACGAACGATGCCTTGCGATCGTTTTTAAGGTACTACGTGTGGGAGCTCGGCCGGTATCTGGCGTTGTCCATTAGCTTTGTGGTGGGCTTCATCATCTGTGGCGGCTCGGGCAACTGGATCGGCCCCCTCGGCGCTGACGTGGACAAGACGGAGGTAAATTAAGTGGTGCCGTTTTTGTTTTATTTATTTTTTTATTTTTGTTGCTGCGTTTGTTCTTTGCTCATGTGTGTTTTGTTTTTTGTTCGTTTGTTTTTTGTTCGTGTTCGTGTTCGTGTTAGTGTTAGTGTTAGTGTTCGTGTTAGTGTTAGTGTTAGTGTTAGTGTTAGTGTTAGTGCTAGTGTTAGTGCTAGTGTTAGTGTTAGTGTTAGTGTTAGTGTTAGTGTTAGTGTTAGTGTTAGTGTTAGTGTTAGTGTTAGTGTTAGTGTTAGTGCTAGTGTTAGTGCTAGTGTTAGTGTTAGTGTTAGTGCTAGTGTTAGTGTTAGTGTTAGTGTTAGTGTTAGTGTTAGTGTTAGTGTTAGTGTTAGTGTTAGTGTTAGTGTTAGTGGTAGTGTTAGTGTTAGTGTTAATGTTCGTATTCGTGTTCGTGTTTGTGTTCGTGTTTGTGTTTGTGTGTTTTTTGCGCTTTGTTCGTGTTTGGGTGTTTTCTAAACACGTGATCGGCTACGGGGAAGGTGCGTATTAGTGGGGTGACGATGTTTGTTTCAGAAGCTCATCGGAGAAGGCGGGTGGGATAGGTGGTCGACAAGATAAAGATGAGTGACTGGTCGTTTTTATTTTGATATCAATTACTGTTTTGATTTTTTTTTTTTGTCTTACGTTCTTGTCTCACTCTTTTGTAGCAACGTGATTGTTTTTGGAGCGTAGGGGGCGGGGGGGGGGAGGGGGGAGGGTGGCAGACGTAGGCTTGTTTTGGAACTTGAATTGAGGAAGTGAGTGGGGTAGAGGGTTGTCGGCAAGAGGGCGGGGGAGAGGGTGGGGACAAGGAGTTGGCAGGCGTTTATAGTGCTTCGCAAGAAGTGACGATGGTCGGACTGAACTGCCTGCTGAACTGATGCCGCTGCCGCCGCCGTCGTCGACCGACCGAGCGAACAAACGAACGAACAATGTTTGAACTGACTTGCTGAATTGATGCCACCGCCGCCGCCGTCCGGTGAAAGATGGTTGAACTGACTTGCTGCGCTGATGCCACTGTCGATGCCATCGAGTTACTGATGGTTGAACTGACTGCTAAACTGATGCCACTGCCGGCATATCGTTGATCGTACCATGGTTGAACTGGCTTGCTGAATTGATGCCACCGGCGCTGCCGCCGCCTTCGAACGAACAATGGTTGAACTGATTGCTGAACTGATGCCATTGCCGCCGCCGTCGAACAAACAAATGAACGAACGAACGAACGGCCGATGACTGAACGGAACTGAACTACAGGTGGTGAGCGGGACTGTAACTCGCATGGTGTGCTGGGTGCTGACCTTGTACAACCTCTTGGTAGAGGAGGGGCGCGAGCTCCGGGCCGCGAAGAGCGTCAAAAAGTGAGAACATGAACGATACCTGTTGATGTATCCTACCCTGGTTGTGATGGTGTAGGCGGTGATGGTTGTGATGGTGTAGGCGGTGGTGGTTGTGATGGCAGTGGTAGTGGTGATGTGTATTGGTAGTTGTTGGGGTGGTGCTAGCGGTGTTGATTTGGTGGTGGGATCCAGGAGGGTGATGGTTGTTGTTGTTGTGGTGGTGGTGGTGGTGGTGGTGGTGGTGGTGGTGGTGGTGGTGGTGGTGGTGGTGGTGGTGGTGGTGGTGGTGGTGGTGGTGGTGGTGGTGGTGGTGGTGGTGGTGGTGGTGGTGGTGGTGGTGGTGGTGGTGGTGGTGGTGGTGGTGGTGGTGGTGGTGGTGGTTGTGGTGGTGGTGGTTGTGGTGGTGGTAGTGGTGGTGGTGGTCGTGGTCGTGGTTGTGGTTGTGGTGGTGGTGGTGCTTGCGGTTGCGGTTGTGGTTGTGGTGGTGGTGGTGGTGGTGATGGTGGTGGTGGTGGTGGTGGTGGTGGTGGTCGTGGTGGTGGTGGTGGTCGTGGTGGTGGTGGTGGCGGTGGTGGTGGTGGTGGTGGTGGTGGTGGTGGTGGTGGTGGTGGTGGTGGTGGTGGTGGTGGTGCTGGTGCTGGTGGTGATACAAAGAAAACGAGCGGCCGGTGTATCAAACAGCTTGCAAGTATGATTATCGACCCTAAATTTTGTCGAACTCACAGCTGACGTGGTTGAGAATAATTCTAAAAAGATCCGAAACGTAGCATGGACCAAAATTAACGCGTGTATTATGCGTCGCGCTCGTCAACCACATAAAAAGTAAGGGAAATTAATACATTGCGTTGGATAGTAGTAAACTAAGCTAAATGAAATTGAAAAAAAACATGTTGCTAAAAATAACGCGTTCATGCGTGCGATGCGCGTGGTCTCGTCTGCGTTATTTGTCTTCTGAAGGTACCTATTGGGGGGCTGGAACCTCCAGTCCGTGGTGGCCTACGTGTTGGTGTTGGCGCTGATACCCGTGTTCAAGCCTTGGCAGCGCGAGGTCGTCTGGGATTTCGAAGGAGATTTTAGTGACGACGAAACGCACTCACAGGCGGGAATCGTGAGTGAAGGGAGGGTGGGGGGGGGGTACTCATTTGCTGCATGCCTTAGTCATTTGGCCATCGACCACGCATCCCTTTCGAGACGGGGCACCGTTCCTACTCCGAGTAGAGACACGTCCAACATTTGGGCGCTCATTCCACTTTTTCCATGTACTAGATAGAAACTTTTTGCTTATCCTACCCCTGTCCTGTTTCGCCGTCTGCGGCCACAATCTATCTCCTAGGATAGCGATCGTTTTCTCGCTACTCTCTAGTCTACCCATCTCTTCCATGTCAAATACGTCGAATTTGCTCGTCTCCTCGAACTCATCCCGTTCCTCCATGTGTATTTCACATTACCCTACTATGTGAGTCGTACTCTGTATTGTTGTGCCACACGGGCGCGTTTGTGTGACCATGTCCTCCGCCTCCCGAGTACTGGTATATGTCTTTCTTCTTTGATTCGCGAGGGGGGAGGAGGGGGGGGGGTAAGCGTTGTCATGCATGGCCGTAGCGGGTATGACCATACGACCATAGACCCTCACATTCCTACAACGCCGGAATGGGGCACGTCGAGCTTTCACCGATCAGGCAGACATTGGTTGCGCCAAGCAGGGGCGGGCGGGAGGAGAGGGAAGGGGGTACGGGGGAGGAAGGGGAGGGGGGAGGGGGAAACAAGGGAGGATAGAAGAGGGGAGGGGGGGGGGGGGGTCCGGTGGGCGAAAGTATCGCTCATCTGCTGTTTGTGGGTCCGTTAGTGATTGCTTTTTGTTGTCGTGGTGTATTTTTGCTGTTTGTCATTTTTTTTTGCGTTTTGCGTTTTACGTTTTGCAGGTGCGGCGAGTGATGACGGCCCCTGCGGCTCTGTTCCTGTTCACCCGGCTCATGGAGCATTTGGCGGTGTGGAGGTCGACCGGCATCTTCATCGCGGTGATCCGGATGATGATCGTCAACACCGCGAGCTGGTCGGTCCTCTTCATTCTCTTCGAGGTGCCCATACATAATAGTAATAGCAAGTAGCAGTAGTAGCAGTAGCAGTAGTAGTAGTAGCAGTAGCAGTAGCAGTAGTAGTAGTAGTAGTAGTAGTGGCAGTAGTAGTAGCAGTAGTAGTAGCAGGAGTAGTAGCAGTAGTAGTAGCAGCAGCAGCAGCAGTAGTAGTAGTAGTATTAGTAGTAGTGGCAGTAGTAGTAGTGGTAGTAGTAGTAGGAAAACAGTAGTGTTGGCAGTATTTCCCGTATCAAAAGTTGTGTAAGTGTTGATATTACGGGCAGGAGTAGCGGTAGTGGTGGTGGCAGTGGAGGTATTACAAATAGTAACGTCTGCATGAATATGGTAAGTGTCGCTATAGGAGTCGTAGCGCCGGGATCTATCTCAACTCGCCTTTGTTTCAGGTTTCTACTCCCCACGTGGTTCCGCCTCGAAAGGTATGCGTGGTCAATAATTGTCAAATACCCGAGGCAAGCAACAAACGAGTACGCCCACGCGTGTTTCACCGCCGCCCGTGTGCCATTTTGCAGGTGGCGTTCGCCCTGGCTTTTTACGCCCTCTTACAGGGAAACCCCGGGTTCGAGACGGTCTGGGAGAGTATGGTGTCGCTGTTTGTCATGTCGATGGGGGAGATCACCATTCCCTTTAGCGACGACAAGTGAGTGCATCCGCCGCCGTCGCCGCCGCCGCGATGGTTCGGCAGCAGACCCTTTGCTGGACCATTTTGCCATTATATTCACAAAACTATCCGACGGTATTTTCAAGTCGTATGTATCCCCAGAAATGTGGCACACAGGGTTATATTATAGAGGGGACCGTTGCGTTAACCCCTGTCATCGTAAACAATTTTTTTTCTTGTTTTAAATTTTCAGTTTTCAAAATCTCTCAAGATTTTTCTTTTTTTGTTGTTGCCGTGAGAGTTTGTTTTGTAACCGCGACGCTGCGGCGGTGCGGTGCACGTTTAGAGGACAGCTGGAGGACCTCATTAGAGTACTGTTTCCCCCCTTTTTTTTTCTGCCACAGCTATCCCACGCTAGTTCCTAGCTTGCCCCCGAGCACGTGCGTGTAATTCTAACTAGGTTCTTTCAGGACTCTTCACGGGTCGAATTTCTTCTCGCGGGTCGGATCGGGTCAAGGATGACCCGACCCGACCCAACCCGTGATGTTTATTAAAACCTCCTGACGTGATCGGCTGGCCGGGTCATGACGCGTGAAAAGCCGTGTACCAGGTGTACATTTACTTGTGTAGCACTTTTCGGCCGAAGCATTTCTTGCTGACGCCGTTACTCAGTATGCATGGAAGCCCATATTTGTTTTGCAACGTTAGTGCCTTCTGGCGCTATGCGCAGTGGCCGTCAGACGACCGTTGAGAGGACCGTTTGAGAACCGACTGCGGGTTTTGGCTGCTATAGCAGGCCCGGAGGTTTTTAGCCACAGTCTCTCGATCTCTATCTCGATCTCCGTCTCGATTTATCGATGTCGAGCTCGCATCTTGATATCAGTTATCAATAATCCTATCTCAAGGTTGATCTCGATATTCGATACCCTGGAATCAATCATACTATTATATCGATCTTGGTTACCGATATCAATTTTCGATCTCGATGCTCGATACCCTGGCATTTTTCTCGATCTCAGTATGGTGGCAGTCGACATACCGATCTCAGTTTCGATCTCGATCTCGATCTCAATCCCAATCTCGATATGTATCAACGTCGACTTGTATGTCGTGTTTTTGCTTATTTGTTGTCGCTCGTGCCGCGGTGACTGCTTGCCGTATTACGATATATGTGAGACAGGTATCTGCACATCGTGGGGGTGCTCATGTTCGTGACATTCATGCTGCTGGTGGCGATCGTCTATCTCAACCTTCTCGTGGCCATCATGACCAGCGGGTACACAGAGGTAGGGAAGGAAGGAAGGAAGGAAGGAAGGAAGGGAGGATGGGAGGAACAGCAATGGTGTATGCGTAGATTTCGTTTTAATGGGAGGAAAGGAGGAGCGTTCTTTTTCGTTTTTTTTCGTTCTGTTTTCTGTGTTTATGAGGTAAACATTGCACACGTTTTGTTTTCGCTATTGCTGGCTGCCGCCGCTGCTGCTGCTGCCGCTGCCGCTGCTGCTACTGCTACTCTGCTGCTGCTGCTACGTCTTCTTCTGCTGCCGCCGCTGCTGTTGCTGTTGCTGGTACTCACGCTAATACTGCTGCTGCCGCTAATACTGCCGCCGTTGGTGCTGCTTTTGTGTAGGTTGCGAGCGGGGCCAATGCGCAGGCGATGATGAACCGCGCCGCTGCCCTGGTCAAGTGGGAAGGAATCATGTCCGAGAAAACAAGGATAAAGGTGAGACCTTATCATACATGTTCGCGTGGTGGTTTGTACTGACTTTGAGGGATACATCTTACATTGATTTTCTCTCTCACTGCTGGGAAAAAAATGCAACCAGTCCGACAAGAAATCAAAGCTCGATACGAAGAAATGCATGAAAAACATGTGCAACTCCCCATTATCGTAGGGAGGGGCTGATGAACAAACATCCCCGGGTCAACCAATGGTTTTTTCCTTTGATCTATCCACAAGGTCATACGATTGTAAACGATTCTTAGGTTTGTGATGGCAGTACACCCGATCGCCTCAATTCCATATCGAGCTTCTATTTATTGTCGGACACAAATTCCAATTACTTCGTCCCCGAAAACCTGTGTGCCGTTCTGAAGAGAATAATTCCGCTACCCCCCCGCCCCCGCCTCCGTCCTCCTCCTTTCGTTTCCGTGTCTCCACCGCGCACCCCGTTTTTCTTTTGGTGTTCTTGCACCATGCATCGTGTCGTCGGCACGCTTCTTGGTGTTTGATTGCTTTTTCGTTGACGTATCTTGTCACACCAGTCGTTTCGAAGTATTTCTCCGGGCAAGGGTAAGCGGTCGCACATCACGCTCAAGGGCTGGTTCGGGGGCGCTGCGACAGAGGTCTTTTGCGCCGACGAAGTAAGTGTGCTTTTACTGCTGCTGGGGGAGGGTGGGGGTAGCGGGTAGGGGGGGAGGTTGGAGGGGGTGTTGGTGGTAGGTGGTGGGGGTGGTGGCGGTGGTGGCGGTGGCGGTTGTTATTGGTGGTGGCAGCGGTGGTGGTAGCGGTGACGGCGGTGGCGTGGTGGTGGTGTGGTGGTGGTTGTGGTGGCGGTGTTGTTGTTGCTGCTGCTGTTGCTGTTTGTTGCTGTTGTTTGTGTTGATGTGGGTGCCGTTGTTCTTGTGCTTTTTGTTGTTCTTGTTCTTATCCAGGGAGCAACAGCGGTGGAGCCCGAGCAGAGATCTAGCGACAAGCGCGTGGATGCTCTGGGGACGGTGCTGAAAGAGCTCGCCGAGATGAGGTAGGCTGGAGGGGGGGGGGAGGGGGGGGTGTACTCAGTTTGTGCATGGCCGTAGTCGTATGACCATAGACTCTCGCATCCCTCCTATGCCGGGACGGAGCACGTCGGGTGTTCACCAACCAGGCAGACATTGCTTGCACCAAGCGCGAAGGGAGGGAGTGGGTGGGGTTAGGGGAAGGAAAATAATTGACATACATTATGGGTGAGAGGGATGGAGGGAGGGGGGAGGGGAGAAAGATAATTGATACGAAGAGAGGATAAGAAACAGAGGCAGGCAGAGACTGACAGGTATACGCACAGAGAGAGGGACAGAGCCTGAGATAGCAAGATAAAACGAAGAGACATAGAGAAATGGAGAGGTGGAGAGAGAAAGATTCGATAGAGTTACAGAGGGGGTGAAAGTGAGGCAGGCAGGGGGTGTGTTTCCGTGGCGCGAGCGAGCCCTTCTGTTCGTTTTGTCGCTTCGATTCACTTCGCTTCACATCGCTTCGCCTAGCTTCGCTTTGCCCCTCTGAGCGACCTGCCCCCACCGCTCCCACCCTTCCCTTTTTTTAACCTTCCGTGAACAGGGAGGTTTTGGAGAGGGCCACAAGGGGTGGCTTTCGCCGCGCGCCGCCGGCAGACGCAGAGGACGTCTCGTCAAGCGACAACCAGGAGTCCAGCTTCCGTCGGCGTCAGGCGGGGATGCTCGACGCTTCGGGGAAGGGGTTATCGCAGCTAAGGCTCGGCCCCCAGGGCCGCAAGGCTTCGACTGGCTCTGTCTCAGCAATGTCGATTCAGGTAGGGATGCAGTCACGCCTGTATTATATGTGTGCATGCGATGTTTTGGTAGTGGTAGATGGCGGAGCGATGGGCGGGGGGGTGGGAGGGGGTGGGTGGATACTTGAGTTGGAGATGGCATGCCGAAGGAGCCCACGTGTGATTCAATGCCAGAGCATTCGCTATTCAGAACTGCGTGCACAACGGCTCAACATATGCCCTTCCCCCGTCTCCTCCCGCCCTCCCTCCCTCGCCCCCTCTTTCTCTTTCCCCTTCTCCAACACCGCGTCCCTTCCCTTCTCCCATACGTTATGGCTCCGAACGGCTACGAACGCCGACTGCCGCTGTTGTGGTGCTGCCGACCGACCAATCAATGGATCGATGGTTGATTGATCGGGGTTGTTAAACTCAACATTTCTTTTTTTGTCATTCGTTTTTTTTGTTTTTAACTCACAAAATCGAAAACAAACGATTTGTTTTTTCAACACCTTGTTTTTTTTTTTGCGAAATTGAAAAAAATTAAACCAATAAAACTTATAGGAGTGGCGAGAAAAGGCGCGGGCTGTACAAGAGCAGGCTCACTCCAGGCGCGGCGTAGTCAGGGCCCAAGCCGCCATCCGCGGCTACCTTTCGCGCTCAAGATCTCGAGCGCGATTCCTGCCGGACAACCAGGATGAGACAGAGGCAGGCTGAGAGAATAGGAGGCGTGATTCCTCCCCGCAAGAGCTGGGGGGAAGAGAGGAAGATCGGTGATTTTCTCGTCTCGAGTTGTTTTGTTGTACCTGGTGTTTATTTTTTGCTGGAATCGTCCCCGACGTGTTGATAATCAAACACAGGGGTGGGCGTGCAAGTCGTATATGCGCTTGCGGTTTTGCTGGGCGTTGTTGTCTGTTTTTGGAGGCGTTGTCAGCGGCAGGAGATAGGGGACGGAATGGGGGGGTTATTTTGTGGTGTGTTGTGAGGCGGTGCAAGCATTATCGCGACATTTCGTGTTCATTGTTTGGTGATTTTGGTTGTTGTCCGTATATTTTTGTTTTTTGCGGTGTGGGATCGGAATGGCCCCCTCCCCCCCCCCCGCTGTCCTTTGTCAAATAGCACGTTTTTGTTGTGTGGGTTTACTCGGAAGGAGAAGGGGAGGGGGGGAGACAGGTTACAGCGCGCGGGGTTGGGGGGGGGTGGGGGGAAGTAGGTCGGGGGTCGTTGTGGTTTGCACAAACAAATCAGCCATTCGCTGTAGCATGTTTAACTGCGGTAATACGAGAATGCGATACACAATGTGGGGGGTGCAGGTAGTTTCATTATCGTGCATGGCCGTAGTCTGTAAGACCGTAGACCCTCGCGTTCTTGCACTGCTTGGACGGAACGCGTCGGGTTTTCGTGTACCAGGCAGACATGGCTTGGTGGGGGGTGGGGCGGGGTTCGTCTCACGCAAGGGTTTTTGCAGCTTCAATTTTGTCAATACCACAATTTTCCGCCAGGGGCGAGTTTATTTGCGTAGAAATAGAGAAGTATGTTGTATCGGTGCCGACAGAAAGGACACTACCCATGGTGCCCCCCCCCCTCCCCCTCTTCTGGCTGTTGCATCCTCATTCTCTTCCTAGTTTCGCTGGGGCAGCTGTGTGTGATGCTGATGGCATCCCCACTTCCTCTTTTTTTGTCCAGTGGGGTGATGGGTTGCTGGCAGCTGTGTCTGGTGGGGTGATGGGTCGGCGAGATGCGGTACTGAGTCTCCGCAAAGGCAGCTTGTGTGAAGACTGTCCTTCGTGCGGTAGTAGCGTTGGTGCCTGTTGGGGGCTAACCGAGCAGTAACACGGACACCTGTTGTCAGCAAGTACTAGCAGTGTCACCTGCTTGACCCTGTTGGGATCGAGGTATAGCAACCTAAGGAAAAAAGCACAAACGATTTTGTCAGCGGTCTAGGACGAGCGTGCAGCCGTATACACCACAATGCGACTATCTCGCACGCGTGCCGTACATCTCCGTACGCTGCATGTCCGGACGTCTTGTGCCCCAGCAGCCCAGGCTGCTTCTTGTGGCCGGTGCTGCAATCAAGGCATTTGTGTGTGTTTGTTTTTGCCTCTCAACTCCCAAACGGGTTGCGGTATCGTGCGTAGCGCGGCAGCTCGTAGCAGATGCGCCTGTGTGTGGTTCACTCAGCGGTAAAATTGGCACCGGGTTAAGCTAGGATGTGTGACGTGACAGCAGCGGCGGCAGTAGCGCAGTAGCCTTTTTGGGGTTAAACCCAAAGTCAGCACTGACGCTTGTTTGAGCTGTGAAACGTATCGCAGCAGCGGTAGCAGCAAGGGCCCGCCTGTTACCAGCGATGTACCGCTTCAGTAGAACGGGTGGCTGTTAGTTTGAAATATCCTGGTGTGGGCTAACGCACAAATACCTCGTACTTGAACTATGTATTGCACGAGTAGCAGCGGCAGCGTACGGTAGTAGCAGCAGCGACCTTTGTGACAGTAGCCGCAGCAGTGACAGCGGCAATAGCAGTGGTAGTGGTGTTTCTTCTTTTATTTTTTTTTACTAGTCCAATTTTTTTGCTTGCTGGTCTATTCAGCCCCCCCGTTTCCCCAAGTAGTGCTGACCCTTGCCTTTCCTTCGTTGGGACTCAGATCCGGGGTCACAAAGCACCCCCCCCCCTTCTGTAAACTGCCTTCCTGATTTTTTGTCGCGCGAAGAAGTCGGGAATCGTTCGTTTGCTCGTCGTCGACTCACTCCCTGTACGTCGAACGGGCGGGGTTCTTTTCGTTATCTCTATTGCAGTACTTGTGCCTGTAGTCTAGTGCAACCGCAACCACGCTTGTTGAGATAAACCTCTTGGTGGTAGAGCACGGTCGTTTTCGCAGGAGTACAAGGCCTAAGCGCTTTTCTCCCCAACATACACTTTATATAGAGTACCCTCTACGTTCAAAATAACGTGTATACTGGGAGTTGATCGAAATACCCGGGCCCTGCGTATGCTGCCGTGTTTGCTGGACTGAAGGAAGTAGTGGCGTACCTCGCCCGGACACGTGCGTAAACTTCTTACATAGGGCCTACACCTAAAAGAGGAAAGCGTGCATGCCGAGAACTGAAGCTGCAGCCTAAAACCGCTGTGTTTTGTTCTCGAGAGGGTGACCACCACTCGAAAACTCCGGGGGCTGATGGAATTGCGCCCCCGGCCCCGAGCGAGTTGCGGTATGACATACATTTGCATTTACCTTTTTTTGTTTCGGTGTCGCCCTCTGAAACCATCTCGCCTCTGTGGACTTTGTCAATAAAAAACAGTTATTGAGGTAGGGAGGCTGCTTATCAGATATGTTTGGGTGGAAAAAGTGCTGCCCCCATCGCAGCACGTGTCAGAAACGCGCAAGTATGACGCGGGAATACTCCTGATCGTGGACGGTTTTGGAGGTACAGTGCGGTGCAGCTCGGCGAAAAAAAGGTGGACGAAAAAAAAAAAACGCACGGCAGTAAGTAGTAGCGAACCCCTTTTCGCATGTTTAAGGCCGACCTTTTTTTTCGGGTTTTATTGTTGTACCATGGTAAATGAATTAGAGCTGCACTTGCTAGGCTCACGTTTGTTTCGAGGGAGTTGAGGGGACGTCGTCACCCCTGCCCGATCTTGAGAACGCCACATAACGTACGTAAAACCCCTTAGACTAGCCTTTACCAGGTACGGATATGACATACATACTGGTGAAGGGGTACTCTAATGGTTTTACATATGATCATAACAGCGCAAGGCCTAGTTGTTCGTATTTTGTTTGTCGCTTGTGCGTAAAAAACATCAAGGGTTCGCGCACCCAGTTCGTCGTTCGTGTTTTTTTTGTTTTAGAACTGCACTCTTTTCAGGCACACACCTGCTTGTATTTTGTCGTATACTGGATATGTAAACGTACGAAAACAACGTAACGGAGAAGACGGGGTTTATTCAGAAGTAAGAATGAGGCATGCCTGTGCCGGGTACCTCATCATGCAGATTATATGGTAGAAATACGAAACGAGCATCCCAGGGTCAGTCTCGTGTGGAACTCGTCGCGTGCAGAGTAGCGAACGCATGCCGAACGCAAGCGAGTTGGGGCTCATGCTGATAACGGGAGCACACACGAGGTAGTCACTGGATTGGTCAGCCAAGCCAAGCATTTGAGCCTTTTATTTCTCTCCATGTTTCCCTGAGTGGAGTCGGGCGTATGCACGTGATCAGCTCCGAGGCAGGGGCCGCGGGTTCGCGAAAGCTTGATCTGAACGTGCTGGATTGTACCTGCGACCCGGAGATCGGGCGGCGGGATCGTCTAACTGGATCTACGAAGCGGTCCCTGTGCGGTGTACGTGGGTGGTCACGGCTAGAGACTGCGGAAGCTGGAAGAATATATTGATCACACGGTTGGGGCGGCTTGGAAATGATATACATAGGTTTGCGCTAGTTCGTGAGGTAAAACTATATAGACTAACCCCTTCAAATCAGCCCGCACCCACTCTGTGTGGATAATTTACCTGGATTTTTAGATTTCCGTACTAGTTGTGTAGTTAAGAGGTTAAGAGCCTCGAGTCCCTCTACATTTGTAAGGGCTCCTCGCCGAGTGCTTTCGGGCCGTTCGACTGGCTGGACGTGGCGCGCCTGTTACGCCACAAACGGCGGCGGCGGTGCAACTTGCTTGGAATTGATTTTTACAAATGCCCGTTGGCAGAGAAGCGGTGGGATATTGAGAACAATTCACGGGTGGGAGATTGAGATTGAGAATGGGTGGGAGGCTGAGAATGACACAGATCAACGCTGTGGGTAGGAGGTTTAGAATGGTAGTGATTATCCTCGATGGGAGACTTGAGAATGGAAATGGGCAACGCCGCGCCGAATTTGAGAACGGAATGATCAAGCTGTGTGCCGAAATTAAGAGAGAGAAATGTCAACGCGGGGCCACGATTGACACAGAGAATGGTCAACAAGGTGCCGAGATTGAGAGTGAGAGTACTCAACGCGGTGCCGAGATGAGAACTGAGAATAGTCAACGCGGTATCGTGATTGTGAAAACGGTCAACGCAATGGAAGGTTGAGAATGATAATGGCCAACATGGTGCCCATGTTGAGATTGAGAATGGTGCCGAGATTGAGCGTGAGAATGCTCAACGAACGCTGTGCCGAGATGGGTGGGAAGGCAGACACGATGCCATGATCCATAATGAGAATGACCAACGCAATGGAATTTTAATTCGTCATAATATGGATGGCCAACGAAGTAAGAAATTGACAAAGCTAATGGTCAACGAAACTGCCTCCATTTTTTTGGAGAATAAGTATGGGTTAACGCCATGCGTTCTGCACGATATCTAGCGCGGTAGTAGCGCAATAGGATGGTGGCCCTAACCTAGTCCTGCAATTTCCTCAAGTTTGCATGCCTCTCTCCGCATTGGCGTTGGCGGTGGTAGCAGCCAGCCAGCGACTGTGCTGAAGGCGAATTAATGTCGTCTTATGTTAGGTTTTGGCTCATGAAAACTTACTAAAGACGGGCGACCAGTGTAGTACGCAGCTTGCAAATATGAGTATCGACCCTGAATTCACCACACACACTCACAGCTGACGTTTTGAGAATACTTTTAACGAAAAATCTGTATGGTGTGGGCGCACGTGAAATATTCAGCGTACCCACTTGATTGAGCTATAGACTATACGTCGTCCAAAACCTGAAGTGGATAAGTGTTGAACTGTTGTTGTGCTCCCGATCCGATGAGCTATCCGCTGGGCTGCAGTAGGTATAAAATATTCATGATACTCCGCTGTTTCATGGGGTTTTCTGCGGCAGAAAAACTGCTAGCGCGTGCTGTTTCAAAATCAAAATATTGTGCGCAAGCAAGTGTCTGCCGCGTCGCTCTACGCTCAAAACGCGATATTATTGCAGTCACAGCCTTTCTCCCGTTTTTCCTGATCTTGGTGAAAGCGTGCGTTCAAAACGGAATGTTGTAGCCAAACGCCTTCCAACAACAAAAAAAAGCAAAAAAAATGTTTTTATTAAACACTCATTTCTGAATTGAAGCAATCTGAATCCCAGCCAAATAATCGATTCCAGCGGCCAAAGTGCGGAAAAACCAACACCAACCAGGAACAAACCCGAACAACAACAGCAAGCAGCATACCCCCACAGCCTACTATACACGGCAGCCCTACATCCGACACCCCACACCCCGATACACGCATGCCTTACCCTTACGAAAACCACGCCACAACCAGCAAGACAGCTTTTTACTACACACCAGCAAGCCAGATGAGACGCCTCACTTTCTTCATCAGATTTTTCGCTTTCCTTATACCAAATAAGGATGAATTACCAGGTGGATCTCGGTGAACGTGTGCAACACAGTTTACAAGAGTTGTAAAGCGTAGGCCATATAATTGTTGATCGGATTCGCACGTTTCAGATTTCGGCACCATGATGAAGCTCTTGGGCTCTCGGTACGGACCTCCTCAAACGAAGAGCCTCGTAGACAGTAGTAGGGTGCGCATCCTTCCTTATCAAGAGCACGCGTCACCATTCATTCGTAGTGCATAGGTACAAGAGCGTGGTACGATACGCATCATACATACGTTAGCGGCAGTTAGCGACACCTCTGTCGGGGACAACTGATCACAACTGATCGTCGTTGAAGTAAA
Source organism: Undaria pinnatifida (assembly GCA_012845835.1). Lineage (NCBI taxonomy): Eukaryota > Phaeophyceae > Laminariales > Alariaceae > Undaria > Undaria pinnatifida. The sequence goes on from JABAKD010000029.1 coordinate 7,273,065, forward strand.
ACATGGTGTAGTCTTTGTATGAAACTGAAAATGCGTGGGCTTTATAACAACGCCGTTGTAACCGCGTAATACTCCAAACGTCACCCGCCCACACTCTAGGGGGGAAATGCCCCACACCACTACGGTAGGGGGGGTACCCCCATTTTCACTGGTGTGTTTGAGCCACTCGCACGAGTAGCTCTGTACCCTACGGATGAAGATGGTTTAGGCACTTGGTTTGGCGCAGCTTAGATCACCTTTGCATTGCGGATTGATTTCGTCAATGTAAAACATAAAGAAAACATAAGATTGCATAGGAACAAAGGGGTTACTCGCGCGAGTGACCCCTAGCCACTGAAACAAAAGGCCCAAAAGGGGACCCCCCTACCGTAGCCTGGGTCTAGACTACAGAGTGGTTCTACGGTAGCCCCCCCAGCTTTTCTTTAACGAAATCGCCGTTTTTTTCAAACCAGCTCCCGGTCGTATCTCCTGAAATACCGTGTCCCTTGAAGCCCCGACGTCATCGTTCGACGGACCTTTGCACGCAAAATAATAGACTCTAGACTATAGAGAGAGATACCTTTTTGTTGATAGCATCCTTCCTCGTGTCGAGCAGCCATACCGTTACATACAAAACATTGACAACCTGGAAAACATGCTGGAACCCCCGGGCGTGCGCCCCGGGTTCCCTTCGTATTTTTTATTGCCTAGAGAAGTGCACATTGCGTTCATGCGTTCATTTACTCATTTCACAGTTGACAGTTCCCTGTTGCTTACTGCATTGTGTATCACCGCTGGTGAATCGACCTCCGACGACATGGATGGGACAACGAAGAACGAACGACGAGAGAAGACCATAGGAAGATGACCGAAAGGCGTGATGATGGTGGCCAATTTTTGTGACATAACACTGCTGCTGTAATATGCTATAATACCTGGTAATGGACACTGTATTATCAGCTGGTAATCGGCGTATTTAGTTAATCTTCAAATCCTTCTTCGACAAGAAGATGAGACGTCTTACGGAGTACAGCGCGCAGCCAACATATAACAGCGCCTGCTAAGTCAAACCCTTGAGTACCCGGTTTGAAGCAAACGTGCTGCATGGCATGCATATATGCACGACGTGCACGGTATCGCAGGACGCAAAGCACGAAACAGGAATAATACTGCTGACCTACGAGGAGGCTGTAGATCGTGCGCTGTATTCTACCGATAAATCTAGAAGAGTCTGGGAGCGCTTTCGGGACCCGGATACAACTAACAAAACATTGAGGAGGGTGGGCTCCCCAGTTAACAAGGTGGAACGCTCTCTCCCCCCTGCATCATGATACTGTATCTTTGACGTGGCAGAACGCCACAATCTCTGCAATGTCGCAAGCTCCCGGTACTATTGACACTCTTAAACGTGCATTACTTTATTTTTGTGGGAGTCCCATGGCTGGACACACTGTCGTCATGAGCTATCCAGGGGAGACTCATGAGCCAACTCCATGCACCCATGGGCAAGATACGATTGGTCAACGAGCGACCCATGGGCCGGCATTCTGACCCCTGGGTAGCCCGTGGGCGCCCCATCGTACCGCGACAGGGGGAGGGGGGGCATCTCCTCCACCTGAGTCGTGGTTTTGATGGTTTGTTGTTGCAGAAGGTAGTGTAGGTCATTCCTAACGAATGTAAAGCAATGAATGAAAAAGCTCGTGCGAGTTGACAAATGAGATCTGGAAGGAAAGAAAGTTTGTGCAGTATGCAGTGCCTGTCAAATGCAAAATAATATACGGTAGATCCGGTCAGACATCATCAACAAGACACATCTAGACCAATTCACATGTATTTCGTCGTTTTCTTGTTGGGTTGTGCTGTTTGTTGTTGTATTGTGCCGCCTGGTGTTTTTTCTTTCCCGGCGCTTCCTACTTCCATCATTGCCATCATCATTACCATTATCACAATCGTTATCATCACCATCATCGTCATTATCATCATAATTATCATCACCATCATCGTCATTATCATCATAATCATCATTGCCATCATCATGATCATCATTACCATCATCCTTCCATCATCATCATCATCTTCGTCATCACCATCACCAGGTCACCTGCATGCGCCTAAAACGTGTGAGGTTCATACTACCAAGAATACCTACTATTGTTACAGGGGGCGTGCATTTTGACGGGCCGGTTGCGGCGCTAGCGGCAACAACTTTCTATTCATTTTGATAAAAAAAAACAACCTGCTACGTCTTCTCTTTCTGAGTTCGGTATGGCTACCCGGCCTAAGTTTCCCGGGCTTTAACGCTTATTCCAAAAACGTGCAAAAAACAAGTAAAAATGGATCACGGATTGCCTTTCGCCGAGCAAAACAAACCCGCCGCTATCCTCCAGCTCCCCCCCCCCACAATCAGTTCCTCTTCCTTGCTTCCTCTATCCCAGATTACGCAAATTTCGACCCCGACCCCCCCACGCAGTTCTTGTATAATACGCTGCATTTTTCCCGTTGCTGCCCTTCGTGCTCCGCTCCCTGCCTTGTCTTCGCAACTCAGGCTGTTAGTAGGATGTAGTCTACCCTTCATGCGACTCGCTGAACACCTAACGGCGCTTCGCACTAGGTGCGCGCGATGTCTGCTCGGTCGGTGAAAAACCAACGTGTTCCATGCCAGCATTGTATGGATGCGAGGAGGGTCTCTGGCCATGCATAACATGAGCATCCCCCCCCCCCCGTCCCGCCTCCCTCCCCAACAAGTGTTTGCTCATGAAATTGTTCTACTCTTGCACACTACTCTTCACGGTTGACACTTCGGACTAAGCAAGCAAATGTCCCGCTATGATGGCATCATCAATCAACTAGCGAGATGATGACTGATAGCATCTAACGAAATGACTGATGCTATGCAGCCACGATGGGTTGAGCCGTCCGGCACTTGTTTGCTTACCCTGTGGCATCCATCATTTGATCATAAGGCAGTTGTTCGCTTACGCCGTGGCATGAACCAATCGACCGCAGTGGAAGAATGGAGAACATCATCACACACAGACACAAACAATCGAGGGGGGGGGGGGGGTTACGAAAAACAAATCGCCGTCGCAGTGGAAGCAAGTCTCGAGCCTCGCACCGGGGAGGAGTGAGCGCCATCATCGTTGTCATCACCATAATAAACAGTATCCTCCTCATCTTCCGCCCCCCGCCCCCCCTTCCTCCTCCTCCCCCTCATCATCATAATCAGTCTTCCTCCTCTTCGTCGACGACCATAATAAACAGTATCCTCCTCATCTTCCGCCCCCCGCCCCCCCTTCCTCCTCCTCCCCCTCATCATCATAATCAGTCTTCCTCCTCTTCGTCGACGTCCTCCTCCTCCCCCCCCACCCCCCGCTGCTCCTCTTCCTCTTCATCAACATCATCATGATCTGCCTCCTTCTCATTCAATTCATCATCAAATGACTCATAAGACCCGTGGTTCCCACCCATTCCACTTACACAATTTCGGTAAACCCATCCGCAAAAATCACAACATAATAAAAATATACAATTTTCCTTGACCCTTAACCTGCAAATGTAACACGCTACACTCCTTCCCAGGTAGGTTTTTCAGCCAAACAACTCGAATGGATGTCGTCATTGAAAAATAAGGACTGCCAATCTCCTTCACAAGCAAGACTTCCACATGTAGCTTGTCGGTGGCGTACTATAGATAGTTGGACCAAAACAAGTGCTGGGCTGAAGTTTTTGTCGTCTGCAAAGACGCCGTCGATGCCACGCAGCGAGTCCACCCCCCGCATTTCGGTGACATCTTCAAGCTCGACGTCTACCGGTGGTTCTGTGGGGTACGTAGAACAGCAATGTAGGGTACGTGGAAGAGCAAGACATCACGAAGCACGGCGATCGAAATGGGGCCGATGCCGTCAAGATTAGAGTCTTCTGTTGACGGTCTAGGCCTTACCCGTCAGAGCCTATTGAGGGGTAACGTATTAGTTTTAGCGTGGATTGTTTGTTACTTTCTGTCCTTGACGGCTGTCCTTGACAGCTGTCCGCCAAGGGGCACGAATGCCACCATACGACATATTTGCTCAGGACAAGCGCGATATGACAAGAGAACAAAATTATGTGCTACAAGCAGCCCGTGGGAGTATTGGGTTCATGTGGGACTCAAAGATACCATGTGGATGTACGGATGGAATCAAACCAATATCAACACCGCTGTTAAAGATTGTATCATACAGATGTCGAGCTTTGTAGGAATTCGCGCAGCAAGATGTTTGGCAAATGTCGTCAACGTCTTCGCGTGGGTGGTGGTTGGGACGTTTCAGGCGACTCCAAAAGAGGCTCTCGAAAGAGAGGCAGATGCACATATACTCTTGCACTATCTGTCAGCATTTTAGAAGCTCACCTTCGCTTGTGTTTATTATTTTTGTGTGAAAAGCGCTGTTGCGCCACCCAGCACAACACGCAGGACAGCTCAACCCCTGGGACGAACTTCAGAGCCGGTGTTCTACATAACAAGGGGAGGGGGGGGGGGGTTCTCATCTATTGCTTGCCTTAGTCCTTTGGCCATCGACCACGCATCCCTTTCGAGACGGAGCACCGTTCCTACTCCTATAAAACAGACACCTCCAACATTTGGGCGCTTATTAAGCTTTTTCCACATATTACGTGAACAGCGTTTCGCTTATACTCGTATCCACTTCCTGTTTCGCCGTCTGTGGCCACCATCTATATCAACCATCTTTTTCTCGCTACTCTCTAGTCTACCAAACGCTTCCATGTCACATTCACATTCGTCTAATTTCCTCATCTCCTCTTCTAACGCATTCCGTTCCTCCTTGTACATTTTACTTTCTCCTTCTATGCGAGTCGTACTCTCTATTGTTGTGCACATATCATTCTTCTCTTTGGTAGGTCCAGGTCCCCTACACGAAATCGCAGTTTCAGCTTTTCGCGTAGTCCATTGGGCCGTGCAAATACGTTTTCATTCCAATATCTTCCCTCAATCCCCCGTATATCTCGTAAGTGTTTCTCCTCTATCGCCAAATTTAGTAGCGCCAGCCTTTCCCTTTCTTCTGCCTTATTGTTTCCTTCTGTTTTGTACCCGCCAAACTTCTTCACGGACAGCACCCTTTCTTGTTCTCCACTTAAACCCTTCCATATTTGCTCGACTACGCTATCCCATCTTGTTCCTGCTCGTACTTTTGATATTTTCTCCCGTCATGCAGCCCTACCAGCTACAGCTGGCAACCTCTTTTCTGGCATATTCCTTGCATCATATTGCCATTTCACATTTCTCACGTCTTTGTTTGTTTTATGTGGGTACATTCCTAGCTCTGCTCTCAACATTGTATTACTCGTCGTACTCGAGCATCCTAGTGTTTTTAGCTGCTGTCATCTGCACTTGTCTACGATCGGTACGTCATGTTCTCGCCACTTCCATCTGAAGTTTACCGGATTCACCTTATTTCTGTTACATAAAACTACGTACGGCGCACGTTTTTTACGTTCGCTGTCACCCTCCATTTCCTAGTGTACTCTAGTGCCGTCTCTATCTGTTCCTGCAATGCTTCGGGTGTTTCTGATATCAACACGAAATCATCCGCAAACATCAACCCTGACACCGTATCTTCCCCAATCGTGACTCATTGCTTTGTTGCTTCGGCTGCTACTATTATGTCATTACTATTTACCTTCAATACGGTTGGGTGATAGTGTACATTCCTGTGCAACTCCTTGTAAAATATCAACATACTTGCATGATTCCCCGTCCAGCATCACGGCACTTCTCGCACATTCCGTCATATTTGTTCATCATTCTCCATATCTTTCTTTCCATCCAAAATTCCCAACATAATTCATCTCTTCACATCTGTTTGCCTTTTATTCTCGAAAAAGAACAACAGCGGCACTTTCATGTCTAGATTTTTTGTTGTTGAGCTGTCATTCGAATGGTGTCTAACGTCTCCTTTCTGCGCTACCTGTGCGAGAAGGGGCAGTCTGTATTTTTTTTCTGCATGTCTAGCGTCTGGTAGCCTGTTTTGCAGCGACTATTGCCATTCGACGCCAACCCATCAACGCCTAGAGGTGTGTGTGTGGGGGCGGGGGTTAACGCCTTTATAACTGGAAAACTGTTTTTGGGGACAAATTATTCGGAGTTAGTATAGGGAGGGGTTTTGGGGCTCTAAAAGGGGGCGGGGGGGGGGGTCGTAAGGATTGGAGCGGGTCGACTATGTTTGGGCATTGTCAACGGCCTAGGAAAAGCGTGAACCTGTACACATAATTTTCATCCTGCGCGCGCGTCACGCGTCTCCCGACGTTGCCCTTCGGACGCGCCACCTACCCCGCCAGCGAGCGACGCCTACTTCTTGTGGTCGATGCTGCAATCGATATTTTATTTCTGCGCTACTTTCCTCTGAAGACCCAACTAGGTTAATGTTTAGCGGCGTGGAGCGTGGAAAGGGCAATCGCAAACGCACCGGGTTCATTAGCATGTGGTCATAACTTGCTCTGCTTCTGGGATCTCTCAGGGTGTCGTAGGCCTGCTGTATCTCCTTGAACTTGTCTTCTGCCGGTTTGACGTTTTTAATGTTCTTGTCCGGGTGCCACTTCATGGCGGCCTTCCGGTATGCGCGTTTTAAATCGTCCTCGCTGACGTTCGGCTCCACGCCTAGGACCGAATAGTACGTACTTTGTGATGGTGCTGCTGCCGTACAAAACAATAAGGGGGGGGAGGACACAACGAAAACGATGGCGTTGGATGGATAGATCTCCATCAGGATTTTTCAATAGACGCACCGCTCGGGGTTTACACTCTTCCCGTTGCCGAGATAGTCAATTAAGGAAAAAGTAAGGACGGGGTGGGTGAGTTATATTGCATGGGCGTACGGTATGATCCGAGTGGCGTACGGTACAGCAAAGATTTTCGTTTCGATTACGATTTTTAGTCCAGGGCATGGTAATCGTGGGAGCAGGGACTGTGTTTTCTCGCGCTACGATACAACCGGTGTCCGGTACAATAACGGTTTTGATTTTGGTGTTGGCTTCGATTTATATCTTGGGCCATGCTCTGTCACCTGGCGAAGGGCAGGGGGCAGGGCGCGGCTCTGGGGTGTCCTTTTTTTCTTCCCAAGCGTTTCTCTCGGGCTTGGTCTGTTCGCTTCTCGGTTCGTGCGGCACACCTGTCCATCTATCACGAGACGGCACACCTGTCGGCCAATAAACAATTGGGGATAGGGTGTTCAGCTGATATCGGAATGGAATGTGCACTGCACATCGAAGGATAAGGGTACCTTAACACCAATTCGAGACAAAGGTTGGCGTACACTTGAATTGTGCATAACCTTGGCGCCAACCCGAACCCTCTCAAACCCATTTAACCAATCAAAATCAATCCACCAAGGTAGAGACGGATCACCCCATTGGTCTCTTGCGCTTTGTGCCTCAACCATGTATGAGAACAGTATAGGCGGTAAGCTCTACTGCGTCGAATGGCGAACCAAGCCGTAAAGACCCTGTAGCTCTCGCTGCAGGGGCTCTTGCTGGTGGACACTTGCAACTGCCGTCAACTATTGGTAGGAAACAGCAAAAACAAACCCAAGTAGACCGTGTTTCGGCTGCTCTTCATGGGAGATTCCGATCGTCAGACGGGGACACGGAGATTCGGTCACACGTGACAGGCAACGAGCCCCTATTGCGTTGGCGTCGACTTGAACTTAGAAACCGCTGCACACTGTCGGATGGCAAACCTATCAATGATGTTATACATTACTTGGAGGAAGTGTTTGTTTATATGGGTATCTGGTATAAACGGTGAGTGGTGGCAATATGTTGTACCAATAACAACTATACCAGCTGCATATTAGTAAAATAGGAAAAATCACACAAGCTTTTGCGCAGCAAAATAAGTACAAACAAATGAAAGCACACCATCCTCCTGGCGTCACTCACCAATCTCCGACGCCTCTTCCTCATGAAAACGCCTTGCGAACCGCTGTCCAAAAACAACAGGCTGCTCCGCTCTGTAGCGAGATTGACAGTTTCGGCCTCCGCTGCCGTCTCGGTCGCCGCCACCACCACCACCACAACCAGGGCGGGCACGGACACGAGCATTTTCACGCGCGCGAACACGATCATCTTCACGCGCGCGAGCTTCCGCATAGGCGTCTTCACGCGCACGAGCTTCAACGCGAGCATCACGGCGAGCTTTCGCACGCGCTTTCGCACGCAAGTAACGATTCGCACTAGAACCGCGAGCAGCAACACCCCCAGCGGCAACATCGAGACCCGCAACAACAGCAGCACGAGTAGCAGCAGCATCGCGAAGAGCTTTGCGGTCATCTCTAGCACGAGCACGAGCAGCAGCACTGCCGCCGTCTCCGCCACCAACACTATGGCCATCACCACGGCCACCGTCACTAAAAGGGGGGCAAGTCAGAGCGAGGCGTCAACACCAGGGAGGGGTGGGGTGGTATGGAGGGGTGGATCGACAAGGAGGGGGGTAGGGCGGGGGGGGGAAGGGGGGTAAGGAGGGGGCGGGGAGAGGGAGAGGGAGTAGCCAGGGGTGAGGAGGGGGAAGACCACGACGGGGAGAGGCAGGGGGGGTGCAGAGGAGGAGGGGGCAGGCAGAGGGGGAAATGGCAGGATGGGGGGGCCGCTAAGTTCGCTCTGAGCTTTAAGTAGGCGTTATAAAAAGGTGTCAAAAATGCATCAATATCTGGGGGACGGGTTCGCCACCGGGGAATAGGGAGGGCGCATGGCGTATCGCGTGCCAGATATACCTTACACAACTTGGCGCTAACCCAAACTATACGCCAAGTACAGAGATTGAAATAATAGTTTTGAGTTTAAATCAAATTGTACGTGTCTCACCTCATACCTGGGTATATTGTTTTAAAGATTTATCTTAAGTTTACTATTCAATTCGTCTACATTTCAATTGAATCAAACAAATTTCAATTACCAGTGCTATCGATGGGTTTTAACGATATTGGAACATTTTTCTGTCAATCTCGCTTTTGCTCAAAAGAAAAAAACGTAATAATGTCATTGTATTCACTTGTTTACCTCGTGTAGCAAATTCACTTGGTTTACGCCAAGATTTCGATGATAGTAAAACAAAACAATCGATAGACATATTTGTCCGCATCGTGCTTGCAAAGGATCACGGTCATACGCCGAAGTACATCGTGTTTAGCGATCGCGACACTATACTGTATAGTGACCGGGGACATAAGTCCGCGATCTCGTTTTCCAATCATCAAGAATACGCCAATACCATGTCGTAATAACAAAACAAAAAAAACACGACTAATACCACTGGCGATATATCGTCCCCGCAACCCGCACAAACGCCGGACGAAACACAGCAAACCCCTCCGACGCCTTAGTCCCCCTATCCCCCCCCCCCCCTCCCCCCTCCTTCCGCATAGAAGCCGAACGAATGCGATAACCCACCGAAGCACTCTTCTCACTCACCAGCCAACGTCGACCTCGACTTTGACGTGGACCTTGCGGCTGCTCATGGACGGGGACGCTCCACACCCAGCGGCCGTATCGGCAGCGAGGGTGGCGGTGGCGGGGGCGTAGGTGTAGAAGGGGGTCTTCGCGGGGGTTGGGGCAGGGGTTGGGGCGGGGGCCGGGATGCGGGCAGGAACAGGGGCGGTGGTAACGGCAGCAGCGGCGGGGGCAGGAACAGGGGCGGTGGTGACGGCAGCAGCGGTGGGGGCAGGGGACGGGGCAGCAACCGCGGCAGCGACGGGGGCAGCGGGAGAGGCGGCGGCGGTGGCGGACGTCGACTCGCACACGTCTGGTGCGCCGATCGCGCTTCCCTCCTGGAAGCAGTAGTATCAGCAATAAAAGCACACGGTGGCAATCGGACAGGGGCGAAAAACGGGTTGAGACGGGGTGGGGGGCGGGGTGTTCGGTTAGCGGTCTAGTCTAGAAGCTTACCTGGGGGAATCGATTCGTTGCGTTTACGAAACGACAGTCTCCCAAGGCGGGAGTTCGAGGACCATACTTGATGATCGAAATAACAGCGAGAAGGCACCGCATAAAATTCCTAGTGGTGGCACGTCCCCCCCGAAATGACCACGGCAAGACGTAAGACATCTCTGGCTACGCTGTTACGTCTACACTGTCGTCTGTACCGTAGAAATACCCAACCGCCCTCACCTCGCTCACCACCCTGCTATCCCGCCCTGCCGCCCCTCCGTTTCCCTCCGCCTCCTGCTCCTCTGTCTCCTGCTCTGATTTCCCCTCCTCTTCCACCTCCTCTTCCTTCTCGTCCTCGACATCCTCTTCCGCCTCTTCTTGTTCTTTTTCATCTTCCTCCCTACTCTCATCCTCCTTCTCCTTCTTCTCCCCCATCCCCCTACCCGCCATGCACCCCTGCCTGGCGGGTCCCTGAGCGGAAACAACTTCGCTGCGGCCACCGCATCGCAACCCCTGTCTAGCTTTTGCGGCCGCGACAAGCTCCTCCAGGCACGCACGCCACGCAAGTCTTTCGCTCATCCGCGCAGCGGCCAGCACAAGCTCCTCCAGGCATGAACGCCTTGCAAGTCTTCCGCTCATCCGCGCAGCTGCCAGCACAAGCTCCTCTAGGCATGAATGCCACATGCCTCGCCGGCTCATCCGCACAGCGGCCAGCGGTATCTCCTCATGGCACCGGCGCCATGCCATCCTTGTCCGCATCCACACAATCTGGCTGTTTCCCTCATCCTCTCTGCTCCTCGCGTCAATGGCCGCGACCACGGCAGCCTTCTTCTTGGCGACGGCTTCCTGTTTCTCTAGCTTGAGTCGATGGTAGGCTCTCATACTGGCTTTAGTCTCGTCGACAACAATCATGTGTCGACGAGCTAGCTCCGCCGTTGTCTCTTCGGCCTTCACCACCGCTAGTTGAGCCTCCCTTTTCGCGAGTTCGGCGTCGTGTACCCTTCTCGCGGCCGCCGCTGTTGCCGCTGCTGTTGCTGTCGCCACCGCGTCGGCCACTGCCTCCGCTTTCGCCGCCTCGGCCTTCTCCTCCGCTTCTGCAACCGCGTCCGATACCGCTGCTGATACCGCTGCCGCCACCGCTCCTGCTACCGCTGCCGACGTAATCTCCTCGGTGTTTGCCGCATTTACCGTTTCGGCCGCCGCCGAAACCTGGTCCACGGTTTGGCGTCCGATCACCCTCGCCGTTGCCAATACCTTCTGCACCTCCACGACGTCTTCAGCCGCTTCTGCTCTTGCCCCGGTTGCCGGTCGCTGGTTCGACGCCGCTGCTTCATCTGCGATCGTCACCGCCACCTCTCTGGAAGAAACCCTCGTCGCTGCCGTCGCAAACCTTTCCGCTGCTTCTGCCGCAATGGCGTAGCGAAACCTGGCGAATACTTCAAATTTCTTACGGTTGCACCGGCGGTGAGCCATCCGTGCCAGCATGCGACAGGCCAGGGATCGTTTCTCGGTTTTTCGTGTCACCTCTGCAGCCGCTGCTGTTTCCTTCAAGGCCACCCTCATCACTGCCTCCGCTTCCGCTGCCGCAGTAGCTGCCGCCGCCACGGCCACCGCTGCAGTACCCGCTGCCGACACTTCCTCCACCACGGTCGCTTTAACCTCCGCAGCCGCAGCTCTTGTCTCCGCTGCGGCTGCTCTTGCTTCAGCTCTAGAAGCCCTTGCTTCAGCGACCGCCGCTCTTCGTTCGGCCAGGGACGTTCGTGCTTCAGCCGCATTAGCTCTTGCCTCTGCTGCCAACACACGCGCCGCAGTTGCTGCTTCCTCTTTAGACGCTGCTGCTACTCCTGCAGCTGCCATCGCTTCGATTGCCGCCGCAGAAGCCGCCATCGCTGCCTCTCTTGCCGATGTCGCCCCCGTCACCGCCGTTGCCGCCGTCTCGGCCGCCGCAGACGCAACCGCCGCTCGAGCCTCTGCCGCGATTGCTCTCGCCTCAGCTGCAGCCACTCCTGCCTCCGCCGCAATCTCTCTGGCTTCGGTCGCTGCCTTTTCCTTGGCCACTAGTGTTTTCCCTGCGGCCGTCACCGTCGCCGCTGCTGTCTCTGCAACCATCACCGCTGCCTTCCTCGTTGATGCCGCTGCAGCTGCCGCCGTTATCGCCGCCTCGGCCACCGCCGCCGTAGCTGTCACTCTCTCATCTGCCATCGTCACTTCCGCCTCGGCGGTCGCCATGGCTTCCTCCGCCGCCGCCGTTCCTTCCTCGACTACCTCCACCTCAGCAACCACTGCGACGGTGGCCGCCTTCTCTGCAGTTGCCACCGCAGCCCCCGTCCCCGCCCCTGCCACCGTTGTCACCGCCACCCCACACACGGATCCTCCGTCGGAGGGGGCATCCGCGCGTGGTTTCTTGATCGCTTCGTTCGGCACCAAGGTCGGTGTATTTCTATACTCCACCAGCCTCTCCACCCCCTCCCTCTCACCCCCCCGCTCCACCACCGCCGCAACCGCCACTCCTTTGCCGGCTAGGGCTACTCCTGCCTCGGACACCATCACGTCTTCCTGCTCGGACACCATCACATCTCCCTTCGCCGCTGTCGTCATTTTCCTGGCAAACTCCGCCGTACTTATCACTGCGGCAGCCATCGTTTTCCCCGTTTCTAGCACCGCTTCCATCTCCTCCGTCACTCCTGTCGTAGCCGCCACTGCTGTCCCACAGTCGGAACGCCCGTTGAAGGGAACCTGCGCGTGACGTTTCTCGGTCGTCCCGTTCCGCACCAAGGCCGAGACAGTATCGTCTACCGCAATCCTCTCCACCCGCTGCCCTCCTCCTCTCCCCTCCCTCAGTATCATTGCCGCCGCCGATCCGTTGGCTGCCGACGCTCTTGCCGCGACAATCCTCATGGCTCCCTCCGCCGTCGCTGTTGGGGTCTCGGCCACCTCCGCCGCAGCTAAGCCTGCTGTCGCCGTCGGTGCCCCAGCCTGTGCCACTGTCTTCACCTCCGCCACCGCCCCTCCCGCCACCGCCACCGCGGGCGCCACACGCTCGGAACGCCTGTCAAAGGAGGCATGCAAGCGTGGTTGTTCGTTCGATCTATTCCGGACCAAAGACACGATTGGTTCATCTTGTATCATATGTTGCACTGCTTCCTTCTCCTGTCCCTCCGCCACTAACGCCGTAGCTGCCGCTCCTCCGTCTACCACCCCCGCAGCAGCTAACGCTGCGGCCGCCGCCGCTGTGCCAGCGTCTTCCACTGCCTTCAACCCCGTTGCCGCCTCTACCGCCGCCGCTGCCATGTTCTCGGAATTCCCGTCAAAGGGGGCGTGCGCGCGCGATTGTGTAGGTTCTCCGTGCAGCACGAAGGTCGGGATAGTTTCTCCCTGCGCCACCTCCTCCGCACCCTCTCTCTCCTCGCCCTCCTTCTCCACCTTCTCCACCCACTCTCTCTCCGCCCTCGCCCCCACTTTCTTCATCCTCGCGTCCTCCTTCCCCTCCCCCTTCCCCTCCTCCTCCCCCTCCCCCCCCTCTCCGCCATATTGCTGCACACTCCCCCCCTCCCTCTCCTTCACCCTCTCCTCTTCAGGCGACAGCATAGTTAAACGCTTGCTGTTCAACCCTCTCTTTGCCCTATAAGCAAAATAATCAGCCATGAGGGTGCTGACGCCCCCCCGTTTTCCTGTGCCTGCCCTGGCTGCAGAAGGGACTGGCTGGGACGTCAACCCGCCACCTTCGACCTCGTTGGAGTCGGTCGTGGCCTCCGTGTCCATCCCGCTTCCAGCCTTGGCGTCTGCATTTGCCTGTGCATTGGGAAAAGAAACACGGGGCAAGGGAAAGTCAAGCGTTTCGTGTTCCATCGTATACGGCCGGATACAAAAAATGTCCAAGAAGGGGCAAAAACAAACATCCCAGGGGTATTACATACTTCGTATAAAACATAACTCGTATAATACATGCACAAATAAAATTGACGCGTAGTCGATTACGACGTAGATTCTGGTTTTCCTGAAAAATGAGCACAGGGAGCACAGTTCCAACAAAAGGAGCTACTTATTTTACCAAGTACGCATACCTAAGTAGGCGCTTTGGAGAGGCAAATGTTGATCAGTTTCTCAGTACACTCTCTCCAACGAATGAAAAATCTGTAGGGTTGCGGCAGATTGCAATAACTTTGCTCGGACGAAAACAGAAAACGGCAACGGGCGGTATATAATATTTATAATATTTAGCACAGAAAATTGGCGACGACACTACTTGTACGGTACAAGAACAAGTACAACTGCAGAGGTATTTTGGAATGGCACAGTTGTGTACGGCGTTCGTACGATGATACGGGCCTGGACGGTACAGACTACAACGAAAATACAACGTAGTATCTTTGGGCGGGAACGGTAGCGGCACGCAGCAGTGATATGTGTCTGATCGGTATATATTATCATAGAACTACGACGAGGCCGCGGTAATTTGAGGTGTCCGTTCATACGGCGCAAAACAACATAATTAGGAAATAGTCTATTAATAATTGTACAGTTTTTTGGGCGATATCTGGTATACCATAGAGGAATCCTTGATATTATTGGGCATTCAAGTCGATGTTCCTTCTGGCATGTATTGGGGATAGGGGCGGGGTGCGTCGACAATCAACCGGATTCGGGGTTCGGTGAGAAAATGTCCTGAGCACGAGCGAACGAGAAAGCATATCGAACAGGTATATAGAATTGCGGCTAAGCTAGATGAAGGGGGGGCGGACTGTGAACCCGGATTTACGGTGTAACAGCAAAACAGCAGGCCCCAGTCTCTCCCAAATGACGGCAAGTCATCATGACCATCATGGACAATGCAACGTCCAGCAAGGAGAAAATAACCGCAGCAGTAGTAGCAGTAGTGGTAGCAGCAGCATTTAATAGTAGTTGTGGTAGCAGTAGCAGTAGCAGTAGCTTTAGCAGTAGCAGTAGCAGTAGCAGTAGCAGTAGCAGTAGCAGCGGTAGTAGCAACAGTAGCAGCAGTAGCAGCAGTAGTAGCAGTAGTAGTAGTGGTCGTAGTATTTAATAGTAGTAGTAGTAGCAGTAGTAGCAGCAGCAGTAGCAGTAGCAGTAGCAGCGGTATTCTTCAATAGTAGTAATAGTAGTAGCAGTATTCTTTAATAGTAGAGGTAGTAGTAGTAGCAGTAGCAGTATTAGCAGTATTAGCAGTAGCAGTAGCAGTAGCAGTAGCAGCGGTGGTAGCAGTAGCAGCAGCAGTATTCTTTAACAGTAGTAGTGGTAGTAGTAGTAGCAGTAGTAGCAGTAGCATTTAATAGTAGCAGTAGCATTTAATAGTAGTAGTTATAGTAGTAGTATTTAATAGTACTTCAAAGTATTAATATTATTAGTATTTATAAGTAGTAGTAGTAGTAGCAGTAGCAGTAGTAGTAGTAGAAAAATACCAATCGCGTTTCAGTGTACCGTATACGCTATCTCACATACTATTATTTAATTAGTATATTGTAAGGACGTCAGCCGTGAGTTCAACGAATTTCGGGTCAATACTCATCTTTGCAAGCTGCGTTATTGGTACTTGTAATATACTATGTGGGTGAGTTTCTTCTTAATGGGGGGGGTCCTCTTAAAATATAGTCTAAATATATATTATAAAAATGAAAAAAATATATGTACCATGACATGTTTTGTTTTTCTCCAATGTAATGGTTAGTGTTGGTATTTGTGCTTTAGGTGGGGAATTTTCAGCTACATCTAACATCATATTTTATAATTTTCTTTTTACTGTAGTTTCCACTATATATACTGCTCTATCATATGTATGTATGGTAGGTGGTTTATTTAGTTACATCGGGAGGAGTACGAATACAGAGTATTACTAGTTACATAGTATGTTAATAATAATACAGCATTCGAGAGTAAAAGTCGGCTAACTACTCCCCCGCTCCAAAAAAAAAAAAGAAAGACTCTGTGGGACTCGAACTCACGATTCCAAGTTGATACGCTGTCACTCTTAACATTTGAAAAACAAAACAAAAAACGACCGGACGTCATCTGTGGGTTTTATTTATTTGGCGAAGAGCGCAACTCGTAAATGCGCTTTGCCATATGGTTCACATCACCATTTGTTGTCTCCTACGGGCGGTCTCCGAACCCATAATGTCATATAAACACTATTAATACGTACCATGGTACCTGTTGAGGTTTTTTATTGGAGATGAAGCTACGCTCTTTCGAAATGACCCATGCTCCCAGAGACAGGGTCGGTGTACGACGTACGAGGTGGATGTCTGACACTAAAGTAGTCAGCTATATTTAGTAGTATTGCTTTTTTTTGCGGCACGTGGCGGTATCCTACATTATTGTGTTTTTCACCATGGATGGAACTAACCCTAACCCTAACCCTAACCCATAGATAGGGAATATACCGATGACTGCCCCCTAGTGACGTCACGGGGGTGATAGCTCGTGATAGCTCGTGAAAGGTCATGGGACATGTCATGGTATGTCATGGGACATGTCATGGTATGTCATGGGACATGTCATGGTATGTCATGGGACATGTCATGGTATGTCATGGGACATGTCATGGTGTGTCATGGGACATGTAATGGGAGGTCATGGACGTGTATTCCGGCTTAATGTCATGGGAGGTCATGGGATGTCATGGGAGGTCATGGACATGCAGCACTTCAATACGGTGTTGGTTGGTACAACGGTGGTACAACACCGTTGCAACGGTGCGACGCGATATCACATATATGGGAAGTTTCGTGCTATTTCCCGCGGGCATACCGCAGCATGTTACGATATGTCGCGATATATCGTGGCATATCGCGGCATGTCGCGACACGTCGTGGAACATGCCATGGCATATCATGGGTTTCCGTGGGACACCATGGGTTCCTATGGCATGTCCCACGGCATGCCGCGACAAGCCGTGGGACATGCCGTGGGACACGCAATGGGAACCCATGACATGCCATGGCATGTCCCACGACGTGTCGCAGAAAAAAAACACAATAATGTGAATACCAGCCGTAATGAGCACGCGGGAAACAAAAAAAATACACCGGGTATACATATAATATACCAAAAAGTACCGGCATTGGTATCTAGTATCAACATACTCGTACTCAGGGGAGTACACAAAAAAAGAGAAAACGGAGCCAAACTCACTCCTAAAAAGGCCAAAACGAAAAAAAATCGGAGCGTTGTGATTTTTGGGCGTGCGAATCGAGAAACTGACGGTTTTTTAGCAACGTTTCTTTTACTTGGTGTTAGTAAATCCCCCTTGTCTGCCTCCTCGAGAAAAAATGTGGGTAATTTTTTCTTCATCTTTTGTGCTCCCCTGCCTGACGTTCTTCGTACAACAATACTTCCAAGTACGATATATAGGCAGCACCGTACCAGGTATGAAATTTTTGGTACAGTTAGCATAACACGTAAAATGGCAAGATAGCAAGAGAGCCCACCCCCGGAGGCCAATTCTAACGCAGCAGTCGGATCCGTGAGTCGAAAAGGGCCTTTTCCGACCGGACACTTTGGTCGACTGGACTCTTCCGGGTCTCCTTACCGTTTGGTTTCTTGTCCTATTGTCCTATTGTACAGTAGGTGCATACTACCACGGATATCATGTATCTGGAATCGATTCTTGAGCGGGGCGGCGTCAGCCGCAGAACCCTGGTAGAATGCCTACACAAAGTATATAGACTATACTGTACTCTACCGTACGAAGTCAGTCGCACCGTAACACACGCAAGATGGCAGGACAATGCCGCACCTCCTGGGATGAGAACTTCGAGGCTGTTTCCATGGTCTATCCGAAACAACGGGGGGGGGAGGGGGGGGGAGGGGGGCACAACGGAAAGGATCGCTTGCGTAAGATCTCGTCCCGCAGGTGTTTCCACAGACAGACGCAAAAATAGCCGCATCCATTGCTCCGCGTTTGCGCTGTTCACATTGTACCTGTTGTCGATGACATGTGATCAGCTTCAATCATGGTCCTAAAAGTACTCCATCTCGCGCGTTGACGTGCGGCATACGCTCTCCCCCCAGTTAGCCAACGAGGAGGAGAGGAGGAGAGGAGGAGAGGAGGAGAGGAGGAGAGGACGGGGCAACCGCAGCACATAGTGGTCCTTCGTCGATCAACCGCGCCGAGATTCGTTGGCACGCCGTCTGCATAGATAA
This sequence comes from Undaria pinnatifida, assembly GCA_012845835.1. NCBI lineage: Eukaryota > Phaeophyceae > Laminariales > Alariaceae > Undaria > Undaria pinnatifida. The sequence goes on from JABAKD010000029.1 coordinate 7,291,119, forward strand.
GACGCCGGCAGCAAGCCACACCGACGATTGCATCCACATCGCACAGCCGCTTTCTACGGGCTGGGATAACGGTGAGCAAAGGATATACATCTGGTACGTCTCTTACCGTCGTCAAAACTTTCTCGTTTTTGCTTTCATCCTCCGGCGGATGGGGAAAAATATAGCTTAAGCTCACCACACCTCCACATATTTTCATAGACGTCGTGCGTGTGTCGATTTCACTCAATTGCTTTCGCAATCCACCACTAACTAGCTGGCGTGTCCTTCGGTTCCCGCGATAGCGATAGCGCGAGCTGTCTCTACCGGCGGTCCCTGTTACTACTCCGGCAGCGCAAGCTGCCGTTGTATGCGGATGCGTGATTATGTCGACCCGGCCTGACCCTGAGGGCCAGGTGCGGTAGAGATAGCCACCCGCCATACATGCTGCTTTGTAGGTTTAACCCCTTTGCAACTGGAAACCTGTTTTTGGGGACAAAATTACTTGGATTTAGTAAAGGGATGGGTTCCGGGGCTCTTAAGGGGTTAAGGCTACAATGGGTGCTCTGAGCCTCGACACGACGGCAGACAGCAGTCAGCAGTGCTACGAGGGTATATGTATGTGCTACGAATGGGATGATGGTTGCTGGTTAGGTATTGCTGCTCCGTGGAACGTCTTGCACTTATGCTATAGCCTTGTTTAGTTATAAATTGACTTGACGAGAAAAGCGAGAAACGGAAACGAAAAACAGCAGGTATATGATATACGTACAGTGAGGTACTCGATTTAAGAGCCTGTCTCCGAGCCGCCCAGAACGACCGCTCACATCGCCGTGACTCTTTTGTGTCACATTGGGTATCATATAGGTCTAGTGTACGTATGTAGGCGTCACAAGGCGTGAAAAGCCGGTTTGACGACGGCGCCTATTTACAACCTATGGACTGCGAAACTTGTTCAGCAGTCCACACCCCATTATTATTTGTGTGGAAGGGTTGAAATGGTTGAAACGGAGTACTGAATCAGCCACACCTACTTTTTTATTGGTGAACACCTCTACCCTCATCCCGGCCGGACCGGATTACATTTTGGCACCCTGCTCCCTCTCTAGTGTTGCCAATCAACGAAATTGCGTGGTTGATTTGATTATTGACTTTTTGGGCTTGTTTCGATCATGTTTTTTTCTTTTTTTCTTTTTTTCCATCCCAATTTTATCCTCGCATTAACTCTCGCGCTCCCTCCCAGTCATAGCTCAGATTCGGGGTCACATAGCGGGCCCTCCTCTCCCCTCCCCACTACGGTATAATAACGTCTTCACTTTTATCGCGAGAAGAATTCAGCGTTGTCTTCCTTCGTCGACTCGCGTCGAATTGTGCCTACCCACGCTGCTAGGCGTTCTCAGCAGTTAGTTGGTCCTTTTTTGCGCATTTTTGCAAATAAAGTCAAAAACTCACCACGGTGGAAACTCAAGGACCAACGCTAGTAGTATTCGGGGGTAACCACTAGACCACCGGGGCGACCGGCTGGTTGTGGTGTAATCATGTTTAGTGCTAGTTGACAGATTCATTATGATTATTTTATTATTTGTACATAGCATAGGTCTAAATGGATACTTTTTGGTTTTCGGCTGGTCGTGATTAAATCATGATTAAAATAGTGATGATAGTTGATATTTAATAAGTTAATCATGATTGTTTGATTATTTGTAGAGAAATGGGTATTTTTTGTGTTCGTTCTGGGATTATATTGTTTGACCGTTTCGTTTCGTTTCGTTTCGTTTGTCACGAGAGAGACTTGTGCTGCCGTTGCCTCCGGACGTCAAGAATCTAGCATTGAGCAGGAGGATGGATGGAAAATAACGAAGGAATATATCAAGCGAAAGCTTTATAGTGTCTTCTTCCTTGTCATATCATAGGTCATGGGGATACCTTGGCCTCCCCCAAAAGTTTTCGCTGTTGTGAGTAAGAGGTTACATACTGCTTCTGCGCAGGCCATGGTACTCATACCTACTTCAACTTTGTGTACGGCCCAGGCTGCGTAGCTTTCTTATACCAGCTACTGGTATGATTTAGAGGGTGTGCTCCACGCACTAACTTTGGTATATATATGTCAACCTTTCGAGGGCAGATGTCTCGGTTATAGCTTATTTCGGTCCAAGTCGAGGGCGTACGAAAAAAACACCCGCAACCCACACTACACACTGGTTCAAGTGAAAAGCCCGAGAGCATCTCCCCCACGAATGGGGACGAATGCCGCTCGCAATATCTAGTCAAAGAGTGAATACTTGGCGTCATACTGACTCTTATGACCAGCGGAAGGGGGTGACATGGCCAGTTTTTTATCTAACAGCCTCGGGCTGTCTGTCTCTAGGAGCGAAACTCGTATCGACCAATGACACAGGCCTTCAGTTTTTCAATAATATTCAGGCTTTTCCAAGCGGGGGGGAGAAAAAAATTGTATAGCATTTTGCACGACCCGGTGGGAGATACTCCAAGGCATGTATGTCTGTAGATTTTTTTTTTGCGAAAAAAAACGAAGATCTGACCTGCCTCTGTTCAATATTGAGCAGAATCCAGCGTTGAACTGGATCCTCCACTAGAACCAAGTCATTTAAAGGAAGTGACGCATCTTACTCATTTTTACGAACAAAAGTCCAAATGCCCACGCCGTTTTTGAGAGATAGAGAGCTTGACGTTTTGCACACGTGTTATACATATTCATCCCGAGGCCTGACCTCCTTTTTTTCTTTTTTTTTTCGCCGAACATTTTTGGTCTGAAACCACTGTTTTTGAAAAACGAATCTTGATCTTGTTTTTCATCCAGATATTCTCTTCCCCGCGCATTCAACCCCTTTAGAGCCCCTGGACCCCTCTCTATACTGAATCCAAGTAATTTCGTCCCCAAAAACGGGTTTCCAGTTGTAAAGGGGTGTTAAGTCGATTTTCATCGCGGAAAGCACAAAACCGACTATTCTCTCATTAAAAAAACTGTTCGAGTTCTCTTTCAGGGCTTCCCGGCAAACCTACCCATCGCCACAGGGGCACATAACTTGATTTTAAGATTCGCCCGAGACGTAAAAAATCCCGTTATTTTCCATATATGTATATATCTGGCCAAGATTATCGCAAAATGAGTGTTAATGTTGCAGAAGATGTTGATTCTCTCTTTGTTCTGGAAATAATTGACAATCAACCCCTGTAGCAACGGATAGGTTCCATCGATGGAAAGCCCTGCGAGAGAGCTCGAAGATTTTTATTTTCAACAGGATGGTCGACTGTGTGCTCTCCGCGAGAAAATTGACTTAAATACGTAGTAGTAGGAAAGAGAAGACCTGGAGGAAAAACAAGATCAAGATTCGTTTTTCCATGACGGTGGCCAAACGTGGTCTACCTTTTCCAAGAAATCTCGACTGACGAAAAGTCAGGCGAAAAAATAAACAATTCAACACAACACCCAGGCGAGGTCTTCGCAAAACGGCACACAGAAGACGTGTGCAAAATTCCATTTCCAGCTCCCGGTCTGAAGCGAGAAAACGGTGTGGTTCCCGAGTAGCCGTTACCCCCAACAAACTCTCCAAACATCACCCTCTGTGGCAGACGCTGCTCCCCCATACGTGCTACGAATCCCGCAAACAATATCCTCCGTTTGCGCACTATCGCCTCTATGCTCTCGGAAGCTGCCTTGGCAAGCGCGTCGGCGTACGATAGGGTGTGGTCGTCGCGATTCCGTTTCCGCCATCCGAGGCATTGGAGGAGCATGGAGTTTTCAAAACACTGGTGAACATTCGCCGGGGAATACGTTTCGGGCTTTTCACTTTAACCAGCCTGTAACACCCCCGCCGCCCTTAGGATGGGCCGATCTATTTCGCCATTTATCGCCATACAATACAAGCATACACAGCCCCAAATGTGGTTACTGCCTGTCCAGATATGCACAATCAATGAAGCCCATCTCATATTAATAAACAAAAATCACCAAAGTTGGGGTGATTGATGTAATCAGGATTATGTGATTATTAATCGATAAATCAAGCAAATATTGATTGTGATTGTGATTGGAAATAATCATCATGAAAAAAAACGCGATTCATCATCGCGTTGATTGTTGATTCACAACACTACATTTTTTTTTCTTTTTTTTTTTTTTATCCTCCGGCGGATGGGGAAAAATAAAGCTTTTGCTCACCACACTTCCACGTATTTTCATACGCGTCGTGTACAATTATCCCTCTCGGCAATAGTGCACAAGTATATAAGGGTAAGGGTTAGTGGAATAGCGTATGGACCTCAGTAAAGAGCTGCCGTCCACATGGGCTGTAAATAGTAAATAGTCCCTCCCCGATTTGACCGTTTTCGCTTCCTCAAACGCTCTTGAACCGCGTATCATACTGCTGCACAGTATGGCCTTCACTCTTTCCCTGGTGGTGCACTTTCTTTCCAGCTCACCCTCTTTTCGTATGGTACGGGCAACGGATCCGGGGCCACATAGCAGGCACTTCTCCCTCCTCCCCTCTATGATATTAAGTATCCCGTTTTTTCGACCAGTCAGTGTGTAGTGAGCAAGAAGGGTTCAGCATTTGCTTCCCTCGTCGACTGGCGTCTTACTGTGCGTGCCGGGAACTGGGGCTACGAAGAGGCGCTTTTTGGTGCAATTTTCGCACAAAAGCGAAAGTCAAAGTTCCTTCGGGGGGGCTCGAATTGCGAAATCGACCTCACTTAATTTCTGCGGCTACTTATTGTAGTGACTACAGGCAGGACGAAGTTGTCAACAGACCACCGGGGGCGCCGTCGTTATTGTTTCTTTCTTCTATCGATTTTACTCACACTGCTGTTACTTTCCAAGCCAACTAACTGATTGCCAGAGGTTTATCCTCAAGTGACCTTCTGGACAAAAGCCGTGGTCACATATATATGTCTTCCCTTCCCCCCGGTGCATTAATTTCATACGTGCCTTCATTTTTCTTGCGCGTGGATTTGATACAGGGTTCAGCATTCCCACCGCTCGTCGATTTTCATCGACTTTTGCTGACTGACGTTTTCGCGCTTCCTTTCCGAGAGCCCATCTTTTGCACAACAAGAAAAAGTCTATATCGTGTACGAGTATATACGAGTACAGCAGTATGCGGATCTCTTGTTTCTGGCCATGCTGCAACTCTCACTGGTATGTAAAGCAGGGAGTTCCTACACTATTTTTCAGTACAAAAGCGACCATGTTATTATTCTCTTCAAAAAACTCGAGCCTAAAATTCTCAACTGCCCAACCCTTAATTGAGCGATGCCGCGTCCTGTACGCACCGTTTACGATGATGTGTATCACGTTCGGGCTCTAAAACCTCATCACCCTTTACCACATACATACTCCAGGCAGGGGTGGAATTAATTGTGGAATTAATATTCAGCGTACCACGGTGATAAATTGGCTTGGTTATTTCGAATTACAAAAACATACCTCGTACCGGGTATGTACGAGGTATGATATACCAGGTATACAACATCGACCGACCGAGGTGGTATATGCTTTATTAACGGGCGTGATAAGAGAGGTGTGGTATATCATACTTGTGATTTTTCAAGAGAGGTTTGCTGCCACACTCCGAGCGAGTGGGGCACAAAAACACGGGACTTGACCAAACAAAACACAGGACGGGCATGTGGATGCATTGCCAAACCTTGCTGGCTGTTGATGTTCACGGTCAACGCTGACTTTTAGGCCGCCCCGGTTTGTTCTGGAAAAACGATACCAACACACGCTGCGGAACTCCGCGACTGTCCTTGCCGACCTCGAGCCGCCCAAAGGGTAAGAGTTGAGGTTAGGTTAGGGCTATGGCTAGCTCTGCGGTCGGATTGGTCTGGGTTGACTTGCAACATTGAAGTTGACCATAAACGACAGGCAGGACGTTTGTTGCCTGCGCGTCCTGCAGTTGGGGGAGGGCGATATCTTGGGGGTGTCATACTGATTACGAGGTATAGCCTGGGTGTTTTTTTTTTTTTTTTTTTGCGCACAACTACTTTCCAGCTTCTGGACAAGCCGTGGGGTCACAGGTGTCGTCCCTTCTTCCCCCCGGTTCTTGCCTTCAATTTTTATCGCGCATAGGGTTCAGCAATCTTACTGCTCGTCGTTTTTCATCGACGGTTGCTAACTCACGCTCTCGCGCTTTCCGCAAGTCAATTTGTGCTCAAGGAAAAGTCCCGCCGAATTTATACGATTATGCACTCGGGGGAATTCGAACTCACGAAACTGACCAGGCTCGAGGATAACCTGATACGCCACCGGGGCTGCCCTATTTCCAAGTGACTATGTTGCAATTGCTATTTTGCTATTTTGCTAAATGCAAAAAGTAAAAGGCGCCCATCTACCTACCAAATATCCAGATACAGCGACGCTTACCCTGAGCCATGTTGGAGGAGAGAAGGGCAGCGAAAGAGCAGGTTGTCAGCTTAGCTTTGCAGTGTTGAAGAGTCCACACGGTAGAGAGACGGATGGCTTTCTAGGCGGTGCGAGGCGAAACGCTGACTGACCGACTGACCGTCGAAAGCGGAGAGTTTACAGCGAGAAAAAGGCGTTTCCCACTAGGGATTTTTTCCCATTTTTTCCGTTAACTTTTACCACAGACAGGTACAGATTTGTGTGTACGGCGTTGTTTCCACAGGTACTGAGTATTATGCCAGGCATGCGGTATTAGGTTGTGTTGACAGCTCAGTTGGCCTTGTTGACAGCCCCACCAACCCGTGGGACAACTGGGCGTTCGTTTGTCGCCCAAGAGAAGGGCCCAAGCCAGCCTTTCAGTGTAATGCGAATATGATCCTGCTATTAACCACTTCGAAGCCTATTATTGTGTAGCACACAGACAGACCGAAAACGAGACAAGCTCGATCTAATCAACGATGGGCCTCTTGTATCGGGAGAGCTTGCAGTGGTACGTGTGTCGGCAGTTCAGTAGGGAGGGGCTGTACAACTCGGTTCAGACATTGGACTATTCCAAACTCTATACTTGGTCTACATTCATTCGTAAGAAACCTGAAAACCGGCTCTATCATAGGCAGGTCATTTTCTACCTTTTTTTTTTTTTTTTTTTCATCTTCCGGCGGCTGATGGGGAAAAATAAAGCTGTATTTAGCTCACCACACTTCCACGTATTTTCATACGCGTCGTGTGTGTGTCGATTTAACTCAGTTGCTTTCGCAGCTCAACGCTAGCTGGCAAAAATGACCCTTAGTCTGGTGCGTCGAGAAGGGACAGAAATAAATTGCTGAATACGTACCAGTATATGAGATGAGCACAAAGCAAGCCGAACCAAAAATAAAAAAAAAGATTTCTTATACATTCCTACAGACAGCGAGCGCCTAGACGACCTATTCGTACTTTCTTATTTTTCAAAATTCTAGGAGGGCAGATTTCTGAAAATGGGTTTTCCTTCATCAAGAGGGCCGATACTATTATATATCTTTGATCTCACAGCCGAAGTGTATTTGAATATTATTTGTGACCTAAACCTCCTAAAAAATCCCCCCCCCCCCCCCCCCCTCTTACTCTCCCTTACTCAAACGCCCCACCAAATATCGAAATCCGCCACATTAATAAACACTTCACGCACAGGATATCACCTCATTATCCCACCAAATATCGAAATCCGCCACATTAATAAACACTTCACGCACAGGATATCACCCCATTATCTTTCGAGAGCCATCCATGCCGCTGTGTCCCCCCCCCCCCCCCCCCCCCGCCTCGAAAGCCCATCACCCGCACCATCGCCTAGACCTAGCACCACACGTATAACAAACCCCTCACCTAAAGCCCTCCCCCCCCCCCCCCCCCCCCCCCGGCCCCCCCCCCGCCCCCACCCCCCACCTTCCCCCCCAACCCATCCCAAACCCACCCCCTCGAACACTCCACCCTCTCTTTACTTCCTGATTGTACGACTTACCCAAGGATATACATGATAAACTGATGTATTATTTCCAAAACCGTCACATTTATCCCCTCAAAATAATGTAAGGTTTCCAGGCACATATTGAGCTGCCCCCCCCGCCCCCCCCCCCCCCCCCCCCCCCCGCCCCAACCCCCCCCCCCCCCGCCCCCAATAATATACTGGTGCCATAACCGTCAGATTTATCCCCTCGAAAAGATTTATAGCTTACATGCACAAATTGCCCCCTTCCCCCCCCCCCCCCCCCCCCCCCCCCCCCCCCCCCCCCCCCCCCCCCCCCTCCAAACCCGCTCGCTTTTGATCAAAACCAGGCCCCCTTTCCCTTCACAGCTGTCAGATTTTGTCCCCCTCAGAAACGGGTTTTATAGTTTCCGCGCACAGACTGACTAAAATCACCCTGTTGACCCTGATAGCTACACTGTAGTTGTAAGGGGAGTCGCCGACCTATATCCTTAATGAGGACACACAACTCGTAATGCGCGCGATCGGAGTATCACACACAGCTTGCAAAGATGAGTTTCGACGAAATCTTCGATCTCACAGCTGGAGTGTATTTTCGTTTTTTATAATATACTTACTTGCTACACTGTAGTTGCAAGGGGAGTCGCCGATCTACCACACAACCCGTAATACGCGCGATCGGAGTATCACACACAGCTTACGAAGATGAGTTTCGACAAAATCTTCGATCTCACAGCTAGCTGGAGTGTATTTTCATTTTTTATAATATACTTGTTCTTAATACACTTGTTCTTGTTCTCTTCAACGCGCCTCGTGAGCGAAGCAAACCCCGTGGATATTGCATCCCATCATGTCTTGTGTATTGAGGATACAATATTATACTTACCTGTGGTACCTGTGTAGGGGGGGGGTGCATACAGCAGTTGTGCGTACTCAATCAAGAGGGTATATATATGCTGGCAAGGAGAATGGATTGGGTTAGTATAGACTATAGTATTCGAAGCATTTTATCAGTTGGATTTGCGTTCGGAATTAATTTAATTGTGAACTGCACATACATTGTCGGCAAGGTGTTCATGAGGGAGGACAGACCTTTCCTTCACCCGTCTTAGCACACAAGAAAGAACAGATGATACACACAGCACTAAAAATTACCGCTTGTTTTTGAAAGCTTTTTGTTGCGCTCGGCTGTGTGTTTTTTAACAATTCATGAGAGGGCATCGACCCAACCCAACCAGCCCCAGCCCGAAACCTGACCCCAACACTAGCCCAAACCCAAGTACAGGCTAATCAGAGGCTCCGACCCGAGATCGGCTTCGCCGCGCGTTTGGGGAAATCTGCTAGAACTCTGCTACTTACCTCGCAGTCGGCGGCCACCTCGGTCTTGTTGTCAGGCTTCATCGCCGTACTCGCAGTAGAACTTCGGCGGCTCGTTGTTGTTGTCGTCGCAGTTGTTGTCGTAGCGAACGATCTTCTTATACAACCATCTGCTGTGATGCCGGACGCATCGCAGGGAGGTGTAAATGTGTGTTGGATAGTTGCTATGTTTGCCATTTTTTTTTTTTTTTTTTTCTTTGTTCTCCGGCGGCTGGGAAAAAAAAGCTTACCTGGTATTGTTTGCCATCATCCGCCGATCAATGTAGTATGTATAGTATGTGCAGTAAGATGTACATTCATATCGACAGCAATAACCAAGGGGAAAGCCCACAGCAGTGGATACATATGTGCACATAACATCATACAGATAGGTATGATATAACAAAGCCGGTAGTCTATACAAGTACGTACCTGGTAGTCTATATGGTTTGTATGTAATCGAGATGAGATATTTCCATACTCCTCGCAGACGCATCGATCGGCGTGAGACAATCTGCAGGCACTGCTGTGACCCCCTTGTCGAGAAGATCAGCTTCGAAAAACGTCCGGAGGGGTGTGTTATCCTGAGGAGTGCTTTACGACGTTGGTAGTCGTCAACCACCAGGGGGCGGAGATCTAATACCCGTCGGGCAGATCAGATAGATAGATAAATAGATTATCTAGTTTTTTTGGGAAGCATTCCGGATTTACCTCGTCTGCAAGGTCTAACCGTATCTATGCTTGCTGGCTGAGATCTGTATCATATGACATACCTGGTACATATTTTATCACTACCGAGGACCAACGCCCGAATGGGTAGGGTGGACCGTAACTGGACCAAGTCCGGCGGAAGGCCATCTCCCATGGCCAGGGGTTTTGTTAGTGGTTGAGCTTGCGCAAGTCCCACACTACTACCCGGAAAGATGACATTCCGGGTGGCTATCTCCACCGAAACTGACCCTCAGGGGACAGGCCGGGTCGACATACACACGCATCCGTATACAACGGCAGCGTGCGCTGCCGGGGTTGTAACGAAGACCACTGATAGGGACAGCTAACGCTATACCTACAATGGGACACGAAGGGTGCGCCAGCTAGCGTTGGGCTGCGAAAGCAACTGAGTTAAATCGACACACGACGCGTATGAAAATACGTGGAAGTGTGGTGAGCTAGAGCTTTATTTTTCCCCATCCGCCGGAGGATAAAAAAAAAAAAAAAAAATTATAACTAATTTTCAAGGACGTGGTCAGCCGTGAGTTCGACGAATTTCAGGTCAATACTCATCTTTGCAAGCTGCGTTGTTGGTACTCGTAATATATTATATGGGTGATTTTTTATTGGGAGATGTCCTATTTTTTGTCCACTATAATGGTAAGTGTTGGTATTTATACTTTATTTAGGTGGGGAATTTTGAGCTAGGTGAAACATCACATACATATATTTTATAAATTTATTATTAATACTAAAGTTTCCACTATATACTCCGAGTATAATATTATTTTTACTAGTATAATATACTGCTCTATCATATGTACGGTAGGGGGTTTATTTTGTTTTTCTCCCCCCGGCTTTAATATCGTGAAGAGTACGAATACAGGATATTATTAGTCATCTATATGTTGCTCTTAATACAGCATTCGAGAATTAAAGTCAGCTACTCCCACCCCAAAAATAATAAAAACTCTGTGGGACACGAACCCACGGTTCCAAATCGATACGCTGTCACTCTAATGTTTAAATACAAGGGCTTCGCTCGCGGGCGGCTGGACGCCGCCCGCTACGCTCGCGCAAGGCAAGGAAGAATGCAACTAAAAACATGTGAAGGGGGCAGAAAGAAGGGGCCCACGATTTGGTGCGGACAGCGATTTGATAATGCCAAGAGCTGCTTGTGCAAAGCAAATTGCCTTGTTGTTGTGCTCAGCTGTGTTGTGTGCTTTTGGTACCGGTGTTACGTTCTGATCGGCGGTACGGGGGTACTTTCTTTGCGTGGGGGAAAAAACAGGGGGCCGTGCAAGATCGAATACATGTAGAAAAAAAAGAAGAAGTATAGACTATAGTACACAACAACACGTATTATACCCGGTACTGCTCAAGTCTATGTTCGAAAGAAAGGACACATCGCAGCACGACACAGCACCGCAGCGAAGGGCACACGGCACCGCACCGCACGGCTCCCCACGGCGCTACGCTGAGCTGCTGGGCTGTATAAAGCCGGACTGATCTGAGCTGGGCGTGAATTGTGATCCAACAGCGTAGTACCTGATAGTATGTACAAACCTGGTGTAGTAGTACCGGTATGTACTACTATAAGCCTCAAGGTCTCCTCGTAGGTTCGAATCCCGGTGTCATCGGGGAAAGAAAATGATCCTCATGAAAAAATAAATGGATATCAACGTGACCTTGTGGCCTTCTAGTAGATAGACTGTCCACTTATAAGCCTGGTGTTCTTTGGTTGAATCCAGGGGTCATACGAGGAAAAAAATTTTCCTCATGACAAAAATGATGTTTATTTTTTGGTAAAAAATGCTAGTACTGGTAGATACACCACTCACTGCTGCTGTGACATATTGTGGTCTAGTACATAGACTGTCCGCGTATAATCCTGGTGGCCTTCGCTGGTTCGAATCCGGGTGTCATCGAAAAAAAAATTGATCCTCATGAAAAATCGATATTTATTTGTCAAGAAAAAAATAAGATAGCAATGTGACTTTGTGGTCTAGTAGATAGACTGTCCGCTTATAAGCCTGGTTTTCGTTAGTTGAATCCAGGCGTCATCGGGGAAAAAAAAAATGTCCTCTTAAAGGAATCGATATATTTTATACCATGGTATAAATTTTGAAAAACATCAGCTGTGAGTACGACCGGTTGAATGGTTGAAACTCAAAGCAAGAAATCAAAGAAAAGCTGGACCAGTTGTGCATGTCCAGAAGAAAATGAAAAACGAGTTCGAACGAATCAAATTTAAAGGAGATGGTAGAAAATGAACGAGGAAACAACTGAAAAACGAAAAAAGTACAATAATTGTCATAACTGGTCCACAGCTTAAGCTTGCTCCTGTTGTTGCCTTGTGTGCTGTGTGCCCTTGGGCGCATTACAAAAAGCTCGCATGGACGTACGTCTATTAAAATGCAAGTTCAACTCCCTCGCATGGACGTCCTTTAAAATGCATATTCAGCTCCCGAAGAAACAAAGTTGCAAGTTCAACTCCCAAAAACAAAAGTTACTTGGAAAAAAAGAGTTGAAAAAAAAAAAGTTAAAAAAACGTTCAGAACATGGGCTGACCTGAGCTGGGGGTGCGTTGTGATCCAACAACGTATTATGTACAAACTTATTACTGGTACGTGGGATGATACTGCGAATGAATGTTACTGGCATGTACGAACTATTAAAAGTACCGCAAAGCACGCAGCATGGCAAAGCAGCAAAGAAAGCACGTCAAAGCACAGCGCTGCGCTCTGCTAAGCTAGAGCTGCAGGGCATCGCAGGGCACTGCACGGCGCTGCGTTGCTGCGAGCTATAGCGCTGCGGTGGGGTGCTGGGCGGTGCGAAGCTGATGAGCCAAGCCCAGATCTCAGCTGACGAAACTCGGGGATGCCAGAGGGAAGCACCAACCGAGCGCTTTCGGCACGAAGATATTTGTAATTTCCCCAGCAGCAACTAATTGGGAACTTCGGGACGGTTCTTTTCCCCAGCAACTAATTTTCTTTTCGGCAATTACGGGCTGAGAAGGGCTGAGAGGGGGGAGGATATGCCGAGCGAGACCTCCGAGGGGGTCGAGGTCTAAGTAATTAAGTTTACATGTATATATTTTCAGGACGTCAGGTAGGTGTGAGTTCGACGAATTTCAAGTCATACTCATATATTTTGAATCTGCTTGTTGGTACTTAAGTTTTGTACTATCTATGCTATGTGGGTGTTTTTTTTTTGGGAGGGGTCCTTTTCTTTTATAAATGAATGTTTTATTTGTTCACGCGTTTTCCGGATGTCATCTTTTAATTTCTGCTCTTCTTGTACAACATCTCAAAACTAAATATTTAGTCTAGACTAGACTATATATTTAGGATTTTGGTTATTATCTAGATCGCGATCTCACCCAATCAATCATAGAGATATCGGTGGGCGGTCTAACTTTGACCCGTTAGCTCATCAACCTGGCCCGTCAAGCCACCAAGGAATATTCACGTGTATTAGCTTTGTGGGGACTTCCCTAACGGCCGTCCGTCAAGGGGCAAGAACACCGTCAACAGACATAGTCTATATCTTCGGTCCGATCCGTTACTGCATTTTTTCGAGTAAATGTAAAACTTAACAACGGTAAAGGATTTTACAAAGGCATTGGTCTATCAAACTGTCCCTGCCCGGCTGATCGGCTGGATGTTCACGTCGTGACACGATTTATCTGACGAACAATGGTGCCAAAACATCAAAACGTCAAAACAAGTGTCGAATGTCGAAATAATGTCAAAAACCGTCACAAACTTTGTATGTAGCCAAATGAATCAGGAAACGGCAATTTAGGCCTGTGACGGACGACCGCCGAGACGTAGATATATTATTTCTAGTGAGTGAGATCCAGCAACAACAGGTGCTACTGCTATATATACACCCCCTCGAACACTCCACCCTCTCTCTACTCACTGATTGTACGACTTACCCCAGGATATACATGATAAACTGATGCATCATTTCCAAAACCGTCACATTTATCCCCTCAAAATAATGTATAGTTTCCACGCACATATTGAGCTGCCCCACACGCCCCAGTCCCGCCCCAACCCCCCCCCCCCCCCAATTAATAAACTGATGCCAAAACCGTCGGATTTATCCCCTTGAAAGGATTATAACTTACATGCACAAATTGCCCCCCCTTTCCCCCCCCCCCCCCCTCCCCTCCAAACCCGCTCGCTTTTGATCAAAACCAGGCCCCCACGTCCTTCAAAACTCCGCCCCCCTCCCCTCACCGGTTATTCGACTTACAAGATTCACTTGATAAAAAGATACATTTCCCTCCACAGCTGTCAGATTTTGTCCCCCTCAGAAACGGGTTTTATAGTTTCCGCGCACAGACTGACTAAAATCACCCTGTTGACCCTGATAGCTACACTGTAGTTGTAAGGGGAGTCGCCGACCTATATCCTTAATGAGGACACACAACTCGTAATGCGCGCGATCGGAGTATCACACACAGCTTGCAAAGATGAGTTTCGACGAAATCTTCGATCTCACAGCTAGCTGGAGTGTATTTTCATTTTTTACAATATACAATAATAATTGTTCCTGCCTAACGCCGGTGCGCGCGAGGCCCATGTACGGCCATTCTAACATCCCAGTTCTGGGCCTCGTCGTCGGTTGTGCCAGGTTGTGTACCAGGCTTTTAGTGGAATCATGCCGACAGACATTCTCATGGAGTAATTACTGATTCGACGGTATTCGTGCTTTATTTGGGATGCCAATATAATACCGACACAACAGCAGAGGCGCGTATGTATGCACGTACGTATTGATCGCGGTAAAGTACCATTTATCACGGATAACAGCACACCCCTCTTGCAAAAGAACACCCGCCGGGGGTATATTTTTTTAATCGTTTTTCGACAGACACTTTAATACCGCGCCCCTTTCGGACGTATACCTGAAAACATGGAGTATCACACCCCGTGGACACCATTCACCTACAACACGCACGCTCCGATAAGGATATCTGCACGTACCAACATGGAGGCAATTGCTGCGCCCCATCACAGTAGTGGGTCGTTTGAGCCTACGACCCGGACCGCATCGGTACCTGTGCTGCTGCCGCGCCTCGAGCGGGGGTCAAGTCCACTTTTCTGGCTCCATCCCGCCTAACGGTACCAGTACTGGTACTGCCATTCCTGCCGTGGCGCAAACCCCCACGGTAGGAGTGGCAGTACCCGTACCAGTGAAGACCAAAGCGCTCTGGCAGCAGCGCCCAACACCTCAGCCGCAAGGCCTGAGACCATGGCAGCAGCTCCGGAATTGTCAGCCACTCACACCCCCTTCAGTCTGCTGGGGTCTATTTACACTCCAGAGCAACCAAAGGTACCGCTAGCCCACCCCCTCGTTCTCACACCTCCTGGCATCTGGCTGAGTCTGTTTCCACTCGTTATGCTAGCAACCGACGTCCCGTTATCAAACCCGATTGTTATCACACCCCCGAGCTGCGGGGTTCCCGCGCACGGTGCTTATCACCGGGGGTGCGCTCGATACCTCACCCCCCTGTATAAAAAAGCGCCCCCGTTGATGTATTCTCAAAGGTACAAAGTTTATCACCGGGGTGTGCTTTCATCCATGTTATACGGTACGTACACTCGTACAGTATCACAGTAAGACAAACTGCTTATGCCGAAAATTCCACTGCTGTGCACTATTCATACAATAGTGTTGTAATGGTTGTACTGTTAGTTAGGGGTATATCTACTGATGGTGTCGGTGTGTGTGCTGCTGTCGTTGCTCTGGCGCTTGGAGGTGTTTAGATGTACAGCAGCAGACAGTACTTGCTAGCACGCTCTGCTCGTTGTACTGCTGTAAACTACAGCGTACTGTACTGTTACTGCGTGTTGCTCTACACGCGGTGCCGGTGGGTGTGCTTACAGCAGTCTTACTGTTGTGCCGGTGTTTGTGCTGTGTCTGAGTGTAGATGTAAAGTCTCGCCCCTGGGTTGTGCCAGGTTGTGCCAGGCTTCTCGGGGGATCGTGCAGATAATAAAGCGGACTTGGGCACAATTATTGCTGAAGAATCATCATGGAGTCTGTGGAGTATTAGACAGGCAGCACGTTTGACACGATAACCCGAGAAAATACATCTATCCGTACTACGTCAGCCTTGGGCCACCTTATACGATGTATGTTGGGTTTTGTTTCCAAAGACCTGGGTTGTTCGAGCGACTTGATAATCTGAAATCCTAATGAGGTTTAAACCACGCCGGGGCAAGGGGCAAGCAAGTACTTGTGCGAAGATAAAAGGGAGAGGACATTGGAATCTCACGCGGCCACAATAGACAGAGTGATTGTCCCACACCAGCTCGACCGAAAAAAGGTTGTTTGTGTGTGGCAGACTCCTTCGTGATCGCAGATGAACAATGGATGCTAAATTGGAGATACGGCGTGGCGGGTTGAGGGAGGGAAAGACTCTTTGGGCTTGGCGATTTGTTTACTTGAAAAGTTGTGTTGGTTTGTCTTCGAAAACAAATGCTGCGATCGTTCGTTTTACGTGCGTTTGGGTGAGAAATGTCTCATCAAGTGTTTTTCAGGCGAGACTGGCTGCAATTTTTCCGAAGAGAAGCAAGAAGAGGTGTCTGCCTGTTGCTTGCTATTGATTGGTATAGGTACAGCAAAGGACGGGGAGGCTGCCATACATTGATTCTCCACACCTGTCCGCGAGGACGTAGGGTGGGGCTTATATCAGCACGCGTTTGCTCAAATTGGTGCATGCGGGGGACACTTTGTGCAATTCATTGTCGAGCAAAAGGTATTCTCCGTATCGAAGCATTCACCCGTTGAAAACTCTCGAGAAGTCTCGACAATCTCTTTCTTCTTTCCTAAGCAGTTCGCAACTCGGCAGCAGTCCAAGACATGACAGCGGACGACTGCGCGCAGGCCAGAATCGCTCACCTTGATGCAATGGTGGGCCTTTATTGCCCGGGTCCATGAATGACCCCCTCGTCAAGGTCATCTGTCTTTCTCGACCGCCGCAGAAGGGGGCGTTGTCGTTGGTGTTGTTATGTTCGTGGCCGCCCTTGCTTGTTGTGGGCGGTTTCGTCAGGTGGGGGCTTTTGTACAAAAACAAAACATGCAGACGAAATTTCTAGAAACCCCTGGACGGACATCAAATGTCCCCCAGGGACGGTCTGGTTGAGTCGTGAGTAGTAGTATCGACTGTGCAGCTACGAGGCTCTCGCAGGGCTTGGGCGTTTTTTCTCTTCTTTTCTTCGTTGTTCACGCGTGCCTCCTGCCTGCTGTGGTGCTGCCTGCTGTCTGCATTGATTGCCGGTTGGTTGTAACCAATGCAATAATAGTGCCCGAATCCGTTTTATCTGCTGCGTGATCCCACCCAGAGCCCGACACAATCTGGGACAACCAGGGGCGAGACTGTGCATTTACACCACAAACACCGGTACAGCGGTAGTACTGTATACAGTGCGCTAAAAATATAGTTTACAGAAGAAGCAGTACAAGCATATATTATTAGGCGGACCGGAGCAAATGATACGTGATGTTGTGTTGGAAAGTTAATATCAGCTGTCGATTTCAGTATAGTAGAATAATATATGAATACCTCGAGTAATGGTATTTATGTGGTATGCTGTTGAGTTGGTGTTTCTGTGTTCACCCTGGTATTAATTAATTAAACATTCATTGCCATATAAGGGATGAATGCTGTTCACACGAAAAAAAGTGGGAACTACACTGTACGTGAATCACAGTGTTTCCGTGGCTCGCTGTGGCGAGAAGGCAGTTTCGGGGAGGTTCGTGTTGGTGAGCCCAATGGCAAGCAATGTGTTTAGATGGCTTGCTTGGCGAGAATAACCAAAGCATGACTATTCGAACACTGCTATACAAGGGGGCAAGGCGGGGGGGGCTCCTCTCCACCTGTGTGGTCGTGGTTTGCTGTTGCAGAAGGTCGTGTGAGTCATTCCTAACGAATACAAATAATTGTCTTAAACAAGTCTGCCATGAACAAGCTCGTGCGAGTTGACAGTGAGAGCTAGAAAGTAAATTCATGTAATATCAAGTGCCTCTGGCATTTAGAAGCATATTGATCAAGTCAGACATCAGGAGTGCAGCAGCAAGAAATATTCAGACAATTTTATTTATTCGCCGATTGCTTATTGGGTTGTGCTGTTTTTGCTGTATTGTGCCAGGTGCTTTCTTTCAGCGCGCTTGCTATCTGCATCATCGTTAACCACCACCACCATCATCATCAGCGTCATCATCATCTTCATCATAATCGTCATCTATCATCATCCTCATCATCATCGTCATCATCATCATCGTCATCATCTATCATCACCATCGTCATCTACCATCATTGTCATCGTGATCACCATCACCATCATCGTCATCATCGTCATCATAATTATCATCATCGTCATATCATCTGTCATCTACCTGGTATCACCTATCATCTATCATCTATAATTCATCATCTTTCATCTATCATCATCATCATCATCGCCATCATAATCATCATAATCATCATCGCCATTACCGTCATTGTCATCATGTCACCTTCACCTAACGAGTGAGGTTGATGCTGCCCAGAAAACCTATTACTACATATGGGGGGCGTGCATTTTTACGGACCGGTTGAGGTGCTAGAGACAAGAATTACTATAGCTGTTCACAAAAATATTACCAAACTACTGCCGCTTCTCTTTGTGTGATCGGTATGGATAACCCCCCCCCCCCTCGTCCTAAAATTCCCCGCGGTTCAGCTCGCGTTCAAATAACAATTACTGAACACAGCAAGTAAAAACTGATCACGGCTTGCCTTTCGCCAGGCGAAACAAACCAGCCGCTGTCTCCTCCAGCTGCCCGCCCCCACGATTAGTTCCCAGTCCTCGCTTCCTCCATCCTTGACTACTAAAAATTACGACCCCGCCCCCTACGCAGTTTTGGTATATTTGATAGCATTCATTTCCCACTGCTGCCCTTTGTGCTCTCCCCTCCCTGCCTCATCTTCGAAACTCAGGTTGTTAGTGGCATGTAGTTTACCCTTCATATGACTCGCTGAACACCTAACGGCACCTTCTGCTTGGTCGGTGAAAACGCAACCTGCCCCGTCCCGGCATTGTGCGGATACGAGGAGGGTCTACGGTCATACGACTACGGCCATGCATGACACGAGCATCCCCCTCCCCAACTCCTCCCCCCTCCGTCCTCCTCAACTTGTTTTTTGTTTATGGAATTATTATCTACTTGCTCACTGCTCTTCACGATTGACACTTCGGACTAGGCAAGCAAACGTCCCACCGTGATGGCCCCATCAACTAGCGAAATGATGACTGCTGACACGCAAAGAGACGGGTGATACCATGCAACCAAAACGGCCCGAGCCATCGGGCACTTGTTTGCTTACCCTGTGGCACCCATCAATCGATCATAAGGCAGCTGTTCGCTTACTCCGCGGCATGAACCAATCGACCGCAGTGGAAGAATGGAAAACAAATCGCCGTCGCAGTGGAAGCAAGTCTCAGTCTCGCACCAGGGAGGAGTGAGCGCCATCATCGTCATTATCACCATAATAGACAGTGTCTTCCTCCTCTTTCGCCCCCCCCCCCCCCCCCCCCCCCTCCTCCTCCTCCTCCTCCTCGCCCCTCCTTCTCCTCCTGCGCATCATCAGCCCTCCTCCTCCTCGTCCACGTCCTCCTCCTCCCCCGCTGCTCCTGTTCCTCTTCATCGTCAACATCACCATGATCTGCCTCGTTCTCATTCAATTCATCAATAAATGATTCATGAGGCCCGTGGTTCCCGCCCATTCCACTAACCCAATTTTGGGAAACCCATTTGGCAAAAATCACAACATAATAAAAATATATGATTTCCCTTAACCCTTCCACCACACGCTGCAAATGTAACACGCTACACTCCTTCCCAGGTAGGTTTTTCAGCCAAACAACTCGAATGGATGTCGTCATTGAAAAATAAGGACTGCCAATCTCCTTCACAAGCAAGACTTCCACATGTAGCTTGTCGGTGGCGTACTATAGATAGTTGGATCAAAACAAGCGCTGGGCTGAAGTTTTTGTCGTCTGCATAGACGCCGTCGATGCCACGCAGCGAGTCCACCCCCCGCATTTCGGTGACATCTTCAAGCTCGACGTCTACCGGTGGTTCTGTGGGGTACGTAGAACAGCAATGTAGGGTACGTGGAAGAGCAAGACATCACGAAGCACGGCGATCGAAATGGGGCCGATGCCGTCAAGATTAGAGTTTTCTGTTGACGGTCTAGGCCTTACCTGTCAGAGCCTATTGAGGGGTAACGTATTAGTTTTAGCGTGGATTGTTTGTTACTTTCTGTCCTTGACGGCTGTTCTTGACGGCTGTCCGCCAAGGGGCACGAATGCCACCATACGACATATTTGCTCAGGACAAGCGCGATATGACAAGAGAACAAAATTATGTGCTACAAGCAGCCCGTAGGAGTGTTGGGTTCATGTGGGACTCAAAGATACCATGTGGATGTACGGATGGAATCAAACCAATATCAACACCGCTGTTAAAGATTGTATGATACAGATGTCGAGCTTCGTAGGAATTCGCGCAGCAAGGTGTTTGGCAAATGTCGTCAAAGTCTTCGCGTGGGTGGTGGTTGGGACGTTTCAGGCGACTCCAAAAGAGGCTCTCGAAAGAGAGGCAGATGCACATATACTCTTGCACTATCTGTCAGCATTTTAGAAGCTCACATTCGCTTGTGTTTATTATTTTTGTGTGAAAAGCGTTGTTGCGCCACCCAGCACAACACGCAGGACAGCTCAACCCCTGGGACGAACTTCAGAGCCGGTGTTCTACATAACAAGGGGAGGGGGGGGGGTTCTCATCTATTGCTTGCCTTAGTCCTTTGGCCATCGACCACGCATCCCTTTCGAGACGGAGCACCGTTCCTACTCCTATAAAACAGACACCTCCAACATTTGGGCGCTTATTAAGCTTTTTCCACATATTACATGAACAGCTTTTCGCTTATACTCGTATCCACTTCCTGTTTCGCCGTCTGTGGCCACCATCTATATCAACCATCTTTTTCTCGCTACTCTCTAGTCTACCAAACTCTTCCATGTCACATTCACATTCGTCTAATTTCCTCATCTCCTCTTCTAACGCATTCCGTTCCTCCTTGTACATTTTACTTTCTCCTTCTATGCGAGTCGTACTCTCTATTGTTGTGCACATATCATTCTTCTCTTTGGTAGGTCCAGGTCCCCTACACGAAATCGCAGTTTCAGCTTTTCGCGTAGTCCATTGGGCCGTGCAAATACGTTTTCATTCCAATATTTTCCCTCAATCCCCCGTATATATCGTAAGTGTTTCTCCTCAATCGCCAAATTTAGTAGCGCTAGCCTTTCCCTTTCTTCTGCCTTATTGTTTCCTTCTGCTTTGTACCCGCCAAACTTCTTCACGGACAGCACCCTTTCTTGTTCTCCACTTAAACCCTTCCATATTTGCTCGACTACGCTATCCCATCTTGTTCCTGCTCGTACTTTTGATATTTTCTCCCGTCATGCAGCCCTATCAGCTACAGCTGGCAACCTCTTTTCTGGCATATTCCTTGCATCATATTGCCATTTCACATTTCTCACGTCTTTGTTTGTTTTATGTGGGTACATTCCTAGCTCTGCTCTCAACATTGTATTACTCGTCGTACTCGAGCATCCTAGTGTTTTTAGCTGCTGTCATCTGCACTGGTCTACGATCGGTACGTCATGTTCTCGCCACTTCCATCTGAAGTTTACCGGATTCACCTTATTTCTGTTACATACAACTACGTACGGCGCACGTTTTTTACGTTCGCCGTCACTCTCCATTTCCTAGTGTACTCTAGTGCCGTCTCTATCTGTTCCTGCAATCCTTCGGGTGTTTCTGATATCAACACGAAATCATCCGCAAACATCAACCCTGACACCGTATCTTCCCCAATCGTGACTCATTGCTCTGTTGCTTCGGCTGCTACTATTATGTCATTACTATTTACCTTCAATACGGTTCGGTGATAGTGTACATTCCTGTGCAACTCCTTGTAAAATATCAACATACTTGGATGTTTCCCCGTCCAGCATCATGGCACTTCTCGCACATTCCGTCATATTTGTTCATCATTCTCCATATCTTTCTTTCGATCCCAAATTCCCAACATAATTCATCTCTTCACATCTGTTTGCCTTTTTTTCTCGAAAAAGAACAACAGCGGCACTTTCATGTCAAGAGTTTTTGTTGTTGAGCTGTCATTCGAATGGTGTCTAACGTCTCCTTTCTGCGCTACCTGTGCGAGAAGGGGCAGTCTGTATTTTTTTTCTGCATGTCTAGCGTCTGGTAGCCTGTTTTGCAGCGACTATTGCCATTCGACGCCAACCCATCAACGCCTAGAGGTGTGTGTGGGGGCGGGGGTTGACGCCTTTATAACTGGAAAACTGTTTTTGGGGACAAATTATTCGGACTTAGTATAGGGAGGGGTTTTGGGGCTCTAAAAGGGGGCGGGGGGGGGGTCGTAAGGATTGGAGCGGGTCGACTATGTTTGGGCATTGTCAACGGCCTAGGAAAAGCGTGAGCCTGTACACATAATTTTCATCCTGCGCGCGCGTCACGCGTCTCCCGTCGTTGCCCTTCGGACGCGCCACCTACCCCGCCAGCGAGCGACGCCTACTTCTTGTGGTCGATGCTGCAATCGATATTTTATTTCTGCGCTACTTTCCTCTGAAGACCCAACTAGGTTAATATTTAGCGGCGTGGAGCGTGGAAAGGGCAATCGCAAACGCACCGGGTTCATTAGCATGTGGTCATAGCCTTGTCTGCTTCTGGGATCTCTCAGGGTGTCGTAGGCCTGCTGTATCTCCTTGAACTTGTCTTCTGCCGGTTTGACGTTGCTCATATTCTTGTCCGGGTGCCACTTCATGGCGGCCTTCCGGTATGCGCGTTTTAAATCGTCCTCGCTGACGTTCGGCTCCACGCCTAGGACCGAATAGTACGTATTTTTTGATGGCGCTGCTGCCGTACAAAACAATAAGGGGGGGGAGGACACAACGAAAACGATGGCGTTGGATGGATAGATCTCCATCAGGATTTTTCAATAGACGCACCGCTCGGGGTTTACACTCTTCCCGTTGCCGAGATAGTCAATCAAGGAAAAAGTAAGGACGGGGTGGGTGAGTTATATTGCACGGGCGTACGGTATGATCCGAGTGGCGTACGGTACAGCAAAGATTTTCGTTTCGATTACGATTTTTAGTCCAGGGCATGGTAATCGTGGGAGCAGGGACTGTGTTTTCTCGCGCTACGATACAACCGGTGTCCGGTGCAATAACGGTTTTGATTTTGGTGTTGGCTTCGATTTATATCTTGGGCCATGCTCTGTCACCTGGCGAAGGGCAGGGGGCAGGGCGCGGCTCTGGGGTGTCCTTTTTTTCTTCCCGAGCGTTTCTCTCGGGCTTGGTCTGTTCGCTTCTCGGTTCGTGCGGCACACCTGTCGATCTATCACGAGACGGCACACCTGTCGGCCAATCAACAATTGGGGATAGGGTGTTCAGCTGATATCGGAATGGAATGTGCACTGCACATCGAAGGATAAGGGTACCTTAACACCAATTCGAGACAAAGTTTGGCGTACACTTGGATTGTGAATAACCTTGGCGCCTACCCGAACCCTCTCAAACCCATTTAACCAATCAAAACCAATCCACCAAGGTAGAGACGGATCACCCCATTGGTCTCTTGCGCTTTGTGCCTCAACCATGTATGAGAAGGATATAGGCGGTAAGCTCTACTGCGTCGAATGGCAAACCAAGCCGTAAAGACCCTGTAGCTCTCGCTGCAGGGACTCTCGCTGGTGGACACTTGCAACTGCCGTCAACTATTGGTAGGAAACAGCAAAAACAAACCCAAGTAGACCGTGTTTCGGCTGCTCTTCATGGGAGATTCCGATCGTCAGACGGGGACACGGAGATTCGGTCACACGTGACAGGCAACGAGCCCCTATTGCGTTGGCGTCGACTTGAACTTAGAAACCGATGCACACTGTCGGATGGCAAACCTATCAATGATGTTATACATTACTTGGAGGAAGTGTTTGTTTATATGGGTATCTGGTATAAACGGTGAGTGGTGGCAATATGTTGTACCAATAACAACTATACCAGCTGCATATTAGTAAAATAGGAAAAATCACACAAGCTTTTGCGCAGCAAAATAAGTACAAACAAATGAAAGCACACCATCCTCCTGGCGTCACTCACCAATCTCCGACGCCTCTTCCTCATGAAAACGCCTTGCAAACCGCTGTCCAAAAACAACAGGCTGCTCCGCTCTGTAGCGAGATTGGCAGTTTCGGCCTCCGCTGCCGTCTCGGTCGCCGCCACCACCACCACCACAACCAGGGCGGGCACGGACACGAGCATTTTCACGCGCGCGAACACGATCATCTTCACGCGCGCGAGCTTCTGCATAGGCTTCTTCACGCGCACGAGCTTCAACGCGAGCATCACGGCGAGCTTTCGCACGCGCTTTCGCACGCGAGTAACGATTCGCACTAGAACCGCGAGCAGCAACACTCCCAGCGGCAACATCGAGACCCGCAACAACAGCAGCACGAGTAGCAGCAGCATCGCGAAGAGCTTTGCGGTCATCTCTAGCACGAGCACGAGCAGCAGCACTGCCGCCGTCTTCGTCACCAACACCATGGCCATCACCACGGCCACCGTCACTAAAAGGGGGGCAAGTCAGAGCGAGGCGTCAACACCAGGGAGGGGTGGGGTGGTAGGGAGGGGTGGATCGACAAGGGGGGGGGTAGGGCGGGGGGGGGAGGGGGGTAAGGAGGGGGCGGGGAGAGGGAGAGGGAGTAGCCAGGGGTGAGGAGGGTGAAGACGACGACGGGGAGAGGCAGGGGGAGTGCAGAGGAGGAGGGGGCAGGCAGAGGGGGAAATGGCAGGATGGGGGGGCCGCTAAGTTCGCTCTGAGCTTTAAATAGGCGTTATAAAAAGGTGTCAAAAATGCATCAATATCTGGGGGACGGGTTCGCCACCGGGGAATAGGGAGGGCGCATGGCGTATCGCGTGCCAGATATACCTTACACAACTTGGCGCTAACCCGAACTATACGCCAAGTACAGAGATTGAAATAATAGTTTTGAGTTTAAATCAAATTAAACGTGTCTCACCTCATACCTGGGTATATTGTTTTAAAGATTTATCTTAATTTTACTATTCAATCCGTCTACATTTCAATTGAATCAAACAAATTTCAATTACGAGTGCTATCGATGGGTTTTAACGATATTGAAACAATTTTCTGTCACTCTCGCTTTTGCTCAAAAGAAAAAAACGTAATAATGTCATTGTATTCACTTGTTTACCTCGTGTAGCAAATTCACTTGGTTTACGCCAAGATTTCGATGATAGTAAAACAAAACAATCGATAGACATATTTGTCCGCATCGTGCTTGCAAAGGATCACGGTCATACGCCGAAGTACATCGTGTTTAGCGATCGCGACACTATACTGTATAGTGACCGGGGACATAAGTCCGCGATCTCGTTTTCCAATCATCAAGAATACGCCAATAGCATGTCGTAATAACAAAAAAAAAAACACGACTAGTACCACTGGCGATATATCGTCCCCGGAACCCGCACAAACGCCGGACGAAACACAGCAAACCCCTCCGACGCCTTAATCCCCCTATCCCCCCCCCCCCCACCCCCCTCCTTCCGCATAGAAGCCGAACGAAATGCGATAACCCACCGAAGCACTCTTCTCACTCACCAGCCAACGTCGACCTCGACTTTGACGTGGACCTTGCGGCTGCCCATGGACGGGGACGCTCCACACCCAGCGGCCGTATCGGCAGCGAGGGCGGCGGTGGCGGGGGCGTAGGTGTAGAAGGGGGTCTTCGCGGGGGTTGGGGCAGGGGTTGGGGCGGGGGCCGGGATGGGGGCAGGAACAGGGGCGGTGGTGACGGCAGCAGCGGCGGGGGCAGGAACAGGGGCGGTGGTGACGGCAGCAGCGGTGGGGGCAGGGGACGGGGCAGCAACCGCGGCAGCGACGGGGGCAGCGGAAGAGGCGGCGGCGGTGGCGGACGTCGACTCGCACACGTCTGGTGCGCCGATCGCGCTTCCCTCCTGGAAGCAGTAGTATCAGCAATAAAAGCACACGGTGGCAATCGGACAGGGGCGAAAAACGGGTTGAGACGGGGTGGGGGGCGGGGTGTTCGGTTAGCGGTCTAATCTAGAAGCTTGCCTGGGGGAATCGATTCGTTGCGTTTACGAAACGACAGTCTCCTAAGGCGGGAGTTCGAGGACCATACTTGATGATCGAAATAACAGCGAGAAGGCACCGCATAAAATTCCTAGTGGTGGCACGTCCCCCCCGAAATGACCACGGCAAGACGTAAGACATCTCTGGCTACGCTGTTGCGTCTACACTGTCGTCTGTACCGTAGAAATACCCAACCGCCCTCACCTCGCTCACCACCCTGCTATCCCGCCCTGCCGCCCCTCCGTTTCCCTCCGCCTCCTGCTCCTCTTCCACCTCCTCTTCCTCCTCGTCCTCGCCATCCTCTTCCGCCTCTTCTTGTTCTTTCTCATCTTCCTCCCTACTCTCATCCTCCTTCTCCTTCTTCTCCCCCACCCCCCTACCCGCCATGCACCCCTGCCTGGCGGGTCCCTGAGCGGAAACAACTTCGCTGCGGCCACCGCATCGCAACCCCTGTCTAGCTTTTGCGGCCGCGACAAGCTCCTCCAGGCACGCACGCCACGCAAGTCTTTCGCTCATCCGCGCAGCGGCCAGCACAAGCTCCTCCAGGCATGAACGCCTTGCAAGTCTTCCGCTCATCCGCGCAGCTGCCAGCACAAGCTCCTCTAGGCATGAATGCCACATGCCTCGCCGGCTCATCCGCACAGCGGCCAGCGGTATCTCCTCATGGCACCGGCGCCATGCCATCCTTGTCCGCATCCACACAATCTGGCTGTTTCCCTCATCCTCTCTGCTCCTCGCGTCAATGGCCGCGACCACGGCAGCCTTCTTCTTGGCGACGGCTTCCTGTTTCTCTAGCTTGAGTCGATGGTAGGCTCTCATACTGGCTTTAGTCTCGTCGACAACAATCATGTGTCGACGAGCTAGCTCCGCCGTTGTCTCTTCGGCCTTCACCACCGCTAGTTGAGCCTCCCTTTTCGCGAGTTCGGCGTCGTGTACCCTTCTCGCGGCCGCCGCTGTTGCCGCTGCTGTTGCTGTCGCCACCGCGTCGGCCACTGCCTCCGCTTTCGCCGCCTCGGCCTTCTCCTCCGCTTCTGCAACCGCGTCCGATACCGCTGCTGATACCGCTGCCGCCACCGCTCCTGCTACCGCTGCCGACGTAATCTCCTCGGTGTTTGCCGCATTTACCGTTTCGGCCGCCGCCGAAGCCTGGTCCACGGTTTGGCGTCCGATCACCGTCGCCGTTGCCAATACCTTCTGCACCTCCACGACATCTTCAGCTGCTTCTGCTCTTGCCCCGGTTGCCGGTCGCTGGTTCGACGCCGCTGCTTCATCTGCGATCGTCACCGCCACCTCTCTGGAAGAAACCCTCGTCGCTGCCGTCGCAAACCTTTCCGCTGCTTCTGCCGCAATGGCGTTGCGAAACCTGGCGAATACTTCAAATTTCTCACGGTTGCACCGGCGGTGAGCCATCCGTGCCAGCATGCGACAGGCCAGGGATCGTTTCTCGGTTTTTCGTGTCACCTCTGCAGCCGCTGCTGTTTCCTTCAAGGCCACCCTCATCACTGCCTCCGCTTCCGCTGCCGCAGTAGCTGCCGCCGCCACGGCCACCGCTGCAGTACCCGCTGCCGACACTTCCTCCACCACGGTCGCTTTAACCTCCGCAGCCGCAGCTCTTGTCTCCGCTGCAGCTGCTCTTGCTTCAGCTCTAGAAGCCCTTGCTTCAGCGACCGCCGCTCTTCGTTCGGCCAGGGACGTTCGTGCTTCAGCCGCATTAGCTCTTGCCTCTGCTGCCAACACCCGCGCCGCAGTTGCTGCTTCCTGTTTAGATGCTGCTGCTACCCCTGCAGCTGCCATCGCTTCGATTGCCGCCGCAGAAGCCGCCATCGCTGCCTCTCTTGCCGATGTCGCCCCCGTCACCGCCGTTGCCGCCGTCTCGGCCGCCGCAGACGCAACCGCCGCTCGAGCCTCTGCCGCGATTGCTCTCGCCTCAGCTGCAGCCACTCCTGCCTCCGCCGCAATCTCTCTGGCTTCGGTCGCTGCCTTTTCCTTGGCCACTAGTGTTTTCCCTGCGGCCGTCACCGTCGCCGCTGCTGTCTCTGCAACCATCACCGCTGCCTTCCTCGTTGATGCCGCTGCAGCTGCCGCCGTTATCGCCGCCTCGGCCACCGCCGCCGTAGCTGTCACTCTCTCATCTGCCATCGTCACTTCCGCCTCGGCGGTCGCCATGGCTTCCTCCGCCGCCGCCGTTCCTTCCTCGACTACCTCCACCTCAGCAACCACTGCGACGGTGGCCGCCTTCTCTGCAGTTGCCACCGCAGCCCCCGTCCCCGCCCCTGCCACCGTTGTCACCGCCACCCCACACACGGATCCTCCGTCGGAGGGGGCATCCGCGCGTGGTTTCTTGATCGCTTCGTTCGGCACCAAGGTCGGTGTATTTCTATACTCCACCAGCCTCTCCACCCCCTCCCTCTCACCCCCCCGCTCCACCACCGCCGCAACCGCCACTCCTTTGTCGGCTAGGGCTACTCCTGCCTCGGACACCATCACGTCTTCCTCCTCGGACACCATCACATCTCCCTTCGCCGCTGTCGTCATTTTCCTGGCAAACTCCGCCGTACTTATCACTGCGGCAGCCATCGTTTTCCCCGTTTCTAGCACCGCTTCCATCTCCTCCGTCACTCCTGTCGAAGCCGCCACTGCTGTCCCACAGTCGGAACGCCCGTTGAAGGGAACCTGCGCGTGACGTTTCTCGGTCGTCCCGTTCCGCACCAAGGCCGAGACAGTATCGTCTACCGCAATCCTCTCCACCCGCTGCCCTCCTCCTCTCCCCTCCCTCATTACCATTGCCGCCGCCGATCCGTTGGCTGCCGACGCTCTTGCCGCGACAATCCTCATGGCTCCCTCCGCCGTCGCTGTTGGGGTCTCGGCCACCTCCGCCGCAGCTAAGCCTGCTGTCGCCGTCGGTGCCCCAGCCTGTGCCACTGTCTTCACCTCCGCCACCGCCCCTCCCGCCACCGCCACCGCGGGCGCCACACGCTCGGAACGCCTGTCAAAGGAGGCATGCAAGCGTGGTTGTTCGTTCGATCTATTCCGCACCAAAGACACGATTGGTTCATCTTGTATCATATGTTGCACTGCTTCCTTCTCCTGTCCCTCCGCCACTAACGCCGTAGCTGCCGCTCCTCCGTCTACCACCCCCGCAGCAGCTAACGCTGCGGCCGCCGCCGCTGTGCCAGCGTCTTCCACTGCCTTCAACCCCGTTGCCGCCTCTACCGCCGCCGCTGCCATGTTTTCGGAATTCCCGTCAAAGGGGGCGTGCGCGCGCGATTGTGTAGGTTCTCCGTGCAGCACGAAGGTCGGGATAGTTTCTCCCTGCGCCACCTCCTCCGCACCCTCTCTCTCCTCGCCCTCCTTCTCCACCTTCTCCACCCACTCTCTCTCCGCCCTCGCCCCCACTTTCTTCATCCTCGCGTCCTCCTTCCCCTCCCCCTTCCCCTCCTCCTCCCCCCCCCCCCCCCCTCCCCGCCATATTGCTGCACACTCCCCCCCTCCCTCTCCTTCACCCTCTCCTCTTCAGGCGACAGCATAGTTAAACGCTTGCTGTTCAACCCTCTCTTTGCCCTATAAGCAAAATAATCAGCCATGAGGGTGCTGACCCCCCCCCGTTTTCCTGTGCCTGCCCTGGCTGCAGAAGGGACTGGCTGGGACGTCAACCCGCCACCTTCGACCTCGTTGGAGTCGGTCGTGGCCTCCGTGTCCATCCCGCTCCCAGCCTTGGCGTCTGCATTTGCCTGTGCATTGGGAAAAGAAACACGGGGCAAGGGAAAGTCAAGCGTTTCGTGTTCCATCGTATACGGCCGGATACAAAAAATGTCCAAGAAGGGGCAAAAACAAACATCCCAGGGGTATTACATACTTCGTATAAAACATAACTCGTATAATACATGCACAAATAAAATTGACGCGTAGTCGATTACGACGTAGATTCTAGTTTTCCTGAAAAATGAGCACAGGGAGCATAGTTCCAACAAAAGGAGCTACTTATTTTACCAAGTACGCATACCTAAGTAGGCGCTTTGGAGAGGCAAACGTTGATCAGTTTCTCAGTACACTCTCTCCAACGAATGAAAAATCTGTAGGGTTGCGGCAGATTGCAATAACTTTGCTCGGACGAAAACAGAAAACGGCAACGGGCGGTATATAATATATATAATATTTAGCACAGAAAATTGGCGACGACACTACTTGTACGGTACAAGAACAAGTACAACTGCAGAGGTATTTTGGAATGGCACAGTTGTGTACGGCGTTCGTACGATGATACGGGCCTGGACGGTACAGACTACAACGAAAATACAACGTAGTATCTTTGGGCGGGAACGGTAGCGGCACGCAGCAGTGATATGTGTCTGATCGGTATATATTATCATAGAACTACGACGAGGCCGCGGTAATTTGAGGTGTCCGTTCATACGGCGCAAAACAACATAATTAGGAAATAGTCTATTAATAATTGTACAGTTTTTTGGGCGATATCTGGTATACCATAGAGGAATCCTTGATATTATTGGGCATTCAAGTCGATGTTCCTTCTGGCATGTATTGGGGATAGGGGCGGGGTGCGTCGACAATCAACCGGATTCGGGGTTCGGTGAGAAAATGTCCTGAGCACGAGCGAATGAGAAAGCATATCGAACAGGTATATAGAATTGCGGCTAAGCTGGATGAAGGGGGGGCGGACTGTGAACCCGGATTTACGGTGTAACAGCAAAACAGCAGGCCCCAGTCTCTCCCAAATGACGGCAAGTCATCATGACCATCATGGACAATGCAACGTCCAGCAAGGAGAAAATAACCGCAGTAGTAGTAGCAGTAGTAGTAGCAGCAGCATTTAATAGTAGTTGTGGTAGCAGTAGCAGTAGCAGTAGCTTTAGCAGTAGCAGTAGCAGTAGCAGTAGCAGTAGCAGTAGCAGCAGTAGTAGCAACAGTAGCAGCAGTAGTAGCAGTAGTAGTAGTGGTCGTAGTATTTAATAGTAGTAGTAGTAGCAGTAGTAGCAGCAGCAGTAGCAGTAGCAGTAGCAGCGGTATTCTTCAATAGTAGTAGTAGTAGTAGCAGTATTCTTTAATAGTAGAGGTAGTAGTAGTAGTAGCAGTAGCAGTATTAGCAGTAGCAGTAGCAGTAGCAGCGGTGGTAGCAGTAGCAGCAGCAGTATTCTTTAACAGTAGTAGTGGTAGTAGTAGTAGCAGTAGTAGCAGTAGCATTTAATAGTAGCAGTAGCATTTAATAGTAGTAGTAATAGTAGTAGTATTTAATAGTACTTCAAAGTATTAATATTATTAGTATTTATAAGTAGTAGTAGTAGTAGTAGTAGTAGTAGTAGTAGTAGCAGTAGTAGTAGTAGAAAAATACCAATCGCGTTTCAGTGTACCGTATACGCTATCTCACATACTATTATTTAATTAAAATATTGTAAGGACGTCAGCCGTGAGTTCAACGAATTTCGGGTCAATACTCATCTATGCAAGCTGCGTTATTGGTACTTGTAATATACTATGTGGGTGAGTTTCTTCTCAATGGGGGGGGTCCTCTTAAAATATAGTCTAAATATATATTATAAAAATGAAAAAAATATATGTACCATGACATGTTTTGTTTTTCTCCAATGTAATGGTTAGTGTTGGTATTTGTGCTTTAGGTGGGGAATTTTCAGCTACATCTAACATCATATTTTATAATTTTCTTTTTACTGTAGTTTCCACTATGCTGCTCTATCATATGTATGTATGGTAGGTGGTTTATTTAGTTACATCGGGAGGAGTACGAACACAGAGTATTACTAGTTATATAGTATGTTAATAATAATACAGCATTCGAGAGTAAAAGTCGGCTAACTACTCCCCCGCTCCAAAAAAAAAAAAAAGAAAGACTCTGTGGGACTCGAACTCACGATTCCAAGTTGATACGCTGTCACTCTAACATTTGAAAAACAAAACAAAAAACAACCGGACGTCATCTGTGGGTTTTATTTATTTGGCGAAGAGCGCAACTCGTGAATGCGCTTTGCCATATGGTTCACATCACCATTTGTTGTCTCCTACGGGCGGTCTCCGAACCCATAATAATGTCATATAAACACTATTAATACGTACCATGGTACCTGTTGAGGTTTTTCATTGGAGATGAAGGTACGCTCTTTCGAAATGACCCATGCTCCCAGAGACAGGGTCGGTGTACGACGTACGAGGTGGATGTCTGACACTAAAGTAGTCAGCTATATTTAGTAGTATTGTTTTTTTTTTGCGGCACGTGGCGGTATCCTACATTATTGTGTTTTTCACCATGGATGGAACTAACCCTAACCCTAACCCTAACCCATAGGAACTATACCGATGACTGCCCCCTAGTGACGTCACGGGGGTGATAGCTCGTGATAGCTCGTGATAGCTCGTGAAAGGTCATGGGACATGTCATGGTATGTCATGGGTCATGTCATGGTAGGTCATGGGACATGTCATGGTGTGTCATGGGACATGTCATGGTATGTCATGGGACATGTCATGGTATGTCATGGGACATGTCATGGTGTGTCATGGGACATGTAATGGGAGGTCATGGACGTGTATTCGGGCTTAATGTCATGGGAGGTCATGGGATGTCATGGGAGGTCATGGACATGCAGCACTTCAATACGGTGTTGGTTGATACAACGGTGGTACAACACCGTTGCAACGGTGCGACGCGATATCACATATATGGATGGGAAGTTTCGTGCGATTTCCCGCGGGCATACCGCAGCATGTTACAATATGTCACGATATATCGTGGCATGCTGAACGATGTTTCACCGAAGGGAATGCCGCGGAATGTCGCGGAAGACGCTGAAACAGTCCGCGGCATGTCACGGGATATCGTGGGATATCGCGGCATGTCGCGACGCGTCGTGGGACATGCCATGGCATGTCATGGGTTTCCATGGGACACCATGGGTTCCTATGGCATGTCCCACGGCATGCCGCGACAAGCCGTGGGACATGCCGTGGGACACGCAATGGGAACCCATGACATGCCATGGCATGTCCCACGACGTGTCGCAGCAAAAAAACACAATAATGTGAATACCAGCCGTAATGAGCACGCGGGAAACAAAAAAAATACACCGGGTATACATATAATAAACCAAAAAATACCGGCATTGGTATCTAATATCAACATACTCGTACTCAGGGGAGTACACAAAAAAAGAGAAAACGGAGCCAAACTCACTCCTAAAGAGGCCAAAACGAAAAAAAATCGGAGCGTTGTGATTTTTGGGCGTGCGAATCGAGAAACTGACGGTTTTTTAGCAACGTTTCTTTTACTTGGTGTTAGTAAATCCCCCTTGTCTGCCTCCTCGAGAAAAAATGTGGGTAATTTTTTCTTCATCTTTTGTGCTCCCCTGCCTGACGTTCTTCGTACAACAATACTTCCAAGTACGATATATAGGCAGCACCGTACCAGGTATGAGATTATTGGTACGGTTAGCATAACACGTAAGATGGCAAGATAGCAAGATAGCCCACCCCCGGAGGCCAATTCTTACGCAGCAGTCGGATCCGTGAGTCGAGAAGGGCCTTTTCCGACCGGACACTTTGGTCGACTGGACTCTTCCGGGTCTCCTTACCGTTTGGTTTCTTGTCCTATTGTCCTATTGTACAGTAGGTGCATACTACCACGGATATCATGTATCTGGAATCGATTCTTGAGCGGGGCGGCGTCAGCCGCAGAACCCTGGTAGAATGCCTACACAAAGTATATAGACTATACTGTACTCTACCGTACGAAGTCAGTCGCACCGTAACACACGCAAGATGGCAGGACAATGCCGCACCTCCTGGGACGAGAACTTCGAGGCTGTTTCCATGGTTTATCCGAAACAACGGGGGGGGGAGGGGGGGGGGGGGGGGCACAACGGAAAGGATCGCTTGCGTAAGATCTCGTCCCGCAGGTGTTTCCACAGACAGACGCAAAAATAGCCGCATCCATTGCTCCGCGTTTGCGCTGTTCACGTTGTACCCGTTGTCAATAACATGTGGTCAGCTTCAATCATGGTCCTAAAAGTACTCCATCTCGCGCGTTGACGTGCGGCATACGCTCTCCCCCCAGTTAGCCAACGAGGAGGAGAGGAGGAGAGGAGGAGAGGAGGAGAGGAGGGGGCAACTGCAGCACATAGTGGTCCTTCGTCGATCAACCGCGCCGAGATTCGTTGGCACGCCGTCTGCATAGATAAGACGCCGGCAGCAAGCCACACCGACGATTGCATCCACATCGCACAGCCGCTTTCTACGGGCTGTGATAACGGTGAGCAAAGGATATATGTCTGGTACGTCTCTTACCGTCGTCAAAACCTTTTTTTTTTGCTTTATCCTCCGGCGGATGGGGAAAAATATAGCTTAAGCTCACCACACCTCCACATATTTTCATAGACGTCGTGCGTGTGTCGATTTCACTCAATTGCTTTCGCAATCCACCACTAACTAGCTGGCGTGTCCTTCGGTTCCCGCGATAGCGATAGCGCGAGCCGTCTCTACCGGCGGTCCCTGTTACTACTCCGGCAGCGCAAGCTGCCGTTGTATGCGGATGCGTGATTATGTCGACCCGGCCTGACCCTGAGGGCCAGGTGCGGTAGAGATAGCCACCCGCCATACATGCTGCTTTGTAGGTTTAAGGCCACATCGGGTGCTCTGAGCCTCGACACGACGGCAGACAGCAGTCAGCAGTGCTACGAGGATATATGTATGTGCTACGAATGATATGTTGGTTGTTGGTTAGGTATTGCTGCTCCGTGGAACGTGTTGCACTTATGATATTGCCTTGTTTAATTATAAATTGACTTGACGAGAAAAGCGAGAAACGGAAACGAAAAACAGCAGGTACATGATATACGTACAGTGAGGTACACGATTTAAGAGCCTGTCTCCGAGCCGCCCAAAACGACCGCTCACATCGCCGTGACTCTTTTGTGTCACATTGGGTATCATATAGGTCTAGTGTACGTATTTAGGCGTCACAAGGCGTGAAAAGCCGATTTGACGACGGCGCCTATTTACAACCTATGGACTGCGAAACATGTACAGCAGTCCACACCCCAATATTATTTGTGTGGTAGGGTTGAAATGGTTGAAACGGAGTACTGAATCAGCCACACCTACTTTTTTATTGGTGAACACCTCTACCCTCATCCCGGCCGGACCGGATTACATTTTGGCACCCTGCTCCCTCTCTAGTGTTGCGAATCAACGAAATTGCGTGGTTGATTTGATTATTGACTTTTTGGGCTTGTTTCGATCATGTTTTTTCTTTTTTTCTTTTTTTTCCATCCCAATTTTATCCTCGCATTAACTCTCGCGCTCCCTCCCAGTCATAGCTCAGATCCGGGGTCACATAGCGGGCCCTCCTCTCCCCTCCCCACTACGGTATAATAACGTCTTCACTTTTATCGCGAGAAGAATTCAGCGTTTTCTTCCTTCGTCGACTCGCGTCGAATTGTGCCTACCCACGCTGCTAGGCGTTCTCAGCAGTTGGTCCTCTTTTGCGCATTTTTGCAAATAAAGTCAAAAACTCACCACGGTGGGAACTCAAGGACCAACGCTAGTAGTATTCGAGGGTAACCACTAGACCACCGGGGCGACCGGCTGTTTGTGGTGTAATTATGTTTAGTGCTAGTTGACAGATTCATCATGATTATTTTATTATTTGTACATAGGTCTAAATGGATAATTTTTGGTTTTCGGCTGGTCGTGATTAAATCATGATTAAAATAGTGATAGTTGATATTTAATAGGTTAATCATGATTGTTTGATTATTTGTAGAGAAATGGGTATTTTTTGTTTTCGTTCTGGGATTATATGGTTTGACCGTTTCATTTCGTTTCGTTTCGTTTGTCACGAGAGAGACTTGTGCTGCCGTTGCCTCCGGACGTCAAGAATCTAGCATTGAGCAGTAGGATGGATGGAAAATAGCGAAGGAATATATCAAGCGAAAGCTTTATAGTGTCTCCTTCCTTGTCATATCATAGGTCATGGGGATACCTTGACCTCCCTCAAAAGTTTTCGCTGTTGTGAGTGAGAGATTACATACTGCTTCTGCGCAGGCCATGGTATGCATACCTACTTCAACTTTGTGTACGGCCCAGGCTGCGTAGCTTTCTTATACCAGCTACTAGTATGATTTAGAGGGTGTGCTCCACGCACTAACTTTGGTATATATATGTCAACCTTTCGAGGGCAGATGTCTCGGTTATAGCTTGTTTCGGTCCAAGTCAAGGGCGTACGAAAAAAACACCCGCAACCCACACTACAGACTGGTTCGAGTGAAAAGCCCGGGAGCATCTCCCCCACGAATGGGGACGAATGCCGCTCGCAATATCTAGTCAAAGAGTGAATACTTGGCGTCATACTGACCCTCA
Source organism: Undaria pinnatifida (assembly GCA_012845835.1). Taxonomy (NCBI): domain Eukaryota; class Phaeophyceae; order Laminariales; family Alariaceae; genus Undaria; species Undaria pinnatifida. The sequence goes on from JABAKD010000029.1 coordinate 7,327,708, forward strand.
TGACCAGCGGAAGGGGGTGACATGGCCAGTTTTTTATCTAACAGCCTCGGGCTGTCTGTCTCTAGGAGCGAAACTCGTATCGACCAATGACACAGGCCTTCAGTTTTTCAATAATATTTAGGCTTTTCCAAGCGGGGGGGAGAAAAAAATTGTATAGCATTTTGCACGACCCGGTGGGAGATACTCCAAGGCAGGCATGTCTGTAGATTTTTTTTTTGCGAAAAAAACGACGATCTGACTTGCCTCTGTTCAATATTAAGCAGAATCCAGCGGTGAACTGGATCCTCCACTAGAACCAAGTCATTTAAAGGAAGTGACGCATCTTACTCATTTTTACGAACAAAAGTCCAAATGCCCACGCCGTTTTTGAGAGAGATAGAGAGCTTGACGTTTTGCACACGTGTTGTACATATTCATCCCGAGGCCTGACCTCCTTTCTTTTTTTCTTTTTTTTTTCGCCGAACATTTTTGGTCTGAAACCACTGTTTTTGAAAAACGAATCTTGATCTTGTTTTTCATCCAGATATTCTCTTCCCCGCGCATTTGACCCCTTTAGAGCCCCTGGACCCCTCTCTATACAAAATTCAAGTAATTTTGTCCCCAAACACGGGTTTCCAGTTGTAAAGGGGTTAAGTCGATTTTCCTCGCGGAAAGCACAAAACCGACTATTCTCTTATTAAACAAACTGTTCGAGCTCTCTTTCAGGGCTTCCCGGCAAACCTACCCATCGCCACAGGGGCACATATCTTGATTTCAAGAGCTGGGTAAGATTCGCCCGAGACGTAAAAAATCCCGTTATTTTCCATATATATATCTGGCCAAGATTCTCGCAAAATGAGTGTTATGTTGCAGAAGATGTTGATTCTCTCTTTGTTCTGGAAATAATTGACAATCAACCCCTGTGGCAACGGATAGGTTTCATCGATGGAAAGCCCTGCAAGAGAGCTCGAAGATTTTTATTTTCAACAGGATGGTCGACTTTGTGCTCTCCGCGAGAAAATTGACTTAAATACGTAGTAGGAAAGAAGAGAAGAACTGAAGGAAAAACAAGATCAAGATTCGTTTTTCCATGACGGTGGCCAAACGTGGCCTACCTTTTCCAAGAAATCTCGACTGACGAAAAGTCAGGCGAAAAAATAAAACAATTCAACACAACACCCAGGCGAGGTCTTCGCGAAACGGCACACAGAAGACGTGTGCAAAATTCCATTTATTTCCAGTTCCCGGTCTGAAGCGAGAAAACAGTGTGGCCCTTACCCCCAACAAACTCTACAAACATCACCCTCTGTGGCAGACGCTGCTCCCCCATACGTGCTACGAATCCCGCAAACAATATCCTCCGTTTGCGCACTATCGCCTCTATGCTCTCGGAAGCTGCCTTGGCAAGCGCGTCGGCGTACGATAGGGTGTGGTCGTCGCGATTCCGTTTCCGCCATCCGAGGCATTGATTGGAGGAGCATGGAGTTTTCAAAACACTAGTGAACATTCGCCGGGGAATACGTTTCGGGCTTTTCACTTTAACCAGCCTGTAACACCCCCGCCGCCCTTAGGATGGGCCGATCTATTTCGCCATTGATCGCCATACAATACAAGCATACACAGCCCCAAATGTGGTTACTGCCTGTCCAGATATGCACAACGAAGCCCATCTCATATTAATAAACAAAAATCACCAAAGTTGGGGTGATTGATTCAATTATGATTATTTGATTATTAAGCGATAAATCAAGCAAAAATTGATTTGACTATGAGTGGAAATAATCATCATAAAAAAAAACGTGATTTATCATCGCGTTGATTGTTGATTCACAACACTACAATTACCCCTCTCGGCAACAGGTAGTGCACCAGCATATAAGGGTAAGGGTTAGTGGAATAGCGTATGGACCTCAGTCAAGAGCTGCCGTCCACATGGGCTGTAAATAGTAAATAGTCCCTCCCCGATTTGACCGCTTTCGCTTTGTCAAACGCTCTTGAACCGCGTATCATACTGCTGCACAGTATGGCCTTCACTCTTTCCCTGGTGCACTTTCTTTCCAGCTCACCCTCTTTTCGTATGGTACGGACAACGGATCCGGGGCCACATAGCAGGCACTTCTCCCTCCTCCCCTCTATGATATTAAGTATCCCGTTTTTTCGACCAGTCAGTGTGTAGTGAGCAAGAAGGGTTCTGGATTTCAGCATTTGCTTCCCTCGTCGACTGGCGTCTTGCTGTGCGTGCCGGGGAACTGGGGCTACGAACAGGCGCTTTTTGGTGCAATTTTTGCACAAAAGCGAAAGTCAAAGTTCCTTCGGGGGGGCTCGAATTGCGAAATCGACCTCACTTAATTTCTGCGGCTACTTATTGTAGTGACTACAGGCAGGACGAAGTTGTCAACAGACCACCGGGGGCGCCGTCGTTATTGTTTCTTTCTTCTATCGATTTTACTCACACTGCTGTTACTTTCCAAGCCAACTCATTGCCATAGGTTTATCCTCAAGTGACCTTCTGGACAAAAGCCGTGGTCACATATATATGTCTTCCCTTCCCCCCGGTGAATTAATTTCATACGTGCCTTCATTTTTCTTGCGCGTGGATTTAATACAGGGTTCAGCATTCCCACTGCTCGTCGATTTTCATCGACTTTTACTGACTGACGTTTTCGCGCTTCCTTTCCGAGAGCCCATCTTTTGCACAACAAGAAAAAGTCTATATCGTGTACGAGTATATACGAGTACAGCAGTATGCGGATCTCTTGTTTCTGGCCATGCAACTCTCACTGGTATGTAAAGCAGGGAGTTCCTACACTATTTTTCAGTACAAAAGCGACCAGGTTTATATTCTCTTCAAAAAACTCGAGCCTAAAATTCTCAACTGCCCAACCCTTAATTGAGCGATGCCGCGTCCTGTACGCACCGTTTACGATGATTTGTATCACGTTCGGGCTCTAAAACCTCATCACCCTTTACCACATACATACTCCACGGGTGGAATTAATTGTGGAAGTAATATTCAGCGTACCACGGTGATAAATTGGCTTGGTTATTTCGAATTACAAAAACATACCTGGTACCTGGTACCGGGTATGTACGAGGTATGATATACCAGGTATACAACATCGACCGACCGAGGTGGTATATGCTTTATTGACGGGCGTGATAAAGGAGGTGTGGTATATCATACTTGTGATTTTTCAAGAGAGGTTTGCTGCCACACTCCGAGCGAGTGGGGCACGAAAACACGGGACTTGACCGAACAAAATACAGGACGGGCATGTGGATGCATTGCGAAACCTTGCTGGCTGTTGTTGATGTTCACGGTCAACGCTGACTTTTAGGCGGCCCCGGTTTGTTCTGGAAAAACGATACCAACACACGCTGCGGAACTCCGCGACTGTCCTTGCCGACCTCGAGCCGCCCAAAGGGTAAGAGTTGAGGTTAGGTTAGGGCTATGGTTAGCTCTGCGGTCGGATTGGTCTGGGTTGACGTGCAACATTGAAGTTGACCATAAACGACAGGCAGGACGTTTGTTGCCTGCGCGTCCTGCAGTTGGGGGAGGGCGATATCTTGGGGGTGTCATACTGATTACGAGGTAAAGCCTGGGTGGTATTTTGTTTTTTTGCGCACAACTACTTTCCAGCTTCTGGACAAGCCGTGGTCACAGATGTCGTCCCTTCTTCCCCCCGGTTCTTGCCTTCAATTTTTATCGCGCATAGGGTTCAGCAATCCTACTGCTCGTCGTTTTTCATCGACGGTGGCTAACTCACGCTCTCGCGCTTTCCGCAAGTCAATTTGTGCTCAAGGAAAAGTCCCCACGAATTTATACGATTATGCACTCGGGGGAATTCGAACTCACGAATCTGACCAGGCTCGAGGATAACCTGATACGCCACCGGGGCTGCCCTATTTCCAAGTGACTATTTTGCAATTAATTGCTATTTTGCTATTTTGCTAAATGCAAAAAGTAAAAGGCGCCCATCTACCTACCAAATATCCAGATACAGCGACGCTTACCCTGAGCCATGTTGGAGGAGAGAAGGGCAGCGAAAGAGCAGGTTGTCAGCTTAGCTTTGCAGTGTTGAAGAGTCCACACGGTAGAGAGATGGATGGCTTTCTAGGCGGTGCGAGGCGAAACGCTGACTGACCGACTGACCGTCGAAAGCGGAGAGTTTACAACGAGAAAAAGGCGTTTCCCACTAGGGATTTTTTTCCCATTTTTTCCGTTAACTTTTACCAGGTACAGATTTGTGTGTACGGCGTTGTTTCCACAGGTACTGAGTATTATGCCAGGCATGCGGTATTAGGTGGTGTTGACAGCTCAGTTGGCCTGGTCGACAGCCCCACCAACCCGTGTGGACAACTGGGCGTTCGTTTGTCGCCCAAGAGAAGGGCCCAAGCCAGCCTTTCAGTGTAATGCGAATATGATCCTGCTATTAACCACTTCGAAGCCTATTATTGTGTAGCACACAGACAGACCGAAAACGAGACGAGCTCGATCTAATCAATGATGGGCCTCTTGTATCGGAAGAGCTTGCAGTAGTACGTGTGTCGTCAGTTCAGTAGGGAGGGGCTGTACAACTCGGTTCAGACATTGGACTATTCCAAACTCTATACTTGGTCTACATTCATTCGTAAGAAACCTGAAAACCGGCTCTATCATAGGCAGGTCATTTTCTACCTTTTTTTTTTTTTTTATCCTCCGGCGGATGATGGGAAAAATAAAGCTTTATTTAGCTCACCACACTTCCATGTATTTTCATACGCGTCGTGTGTCGATTTAACTCAGTTGCTTTCGCAGCCCAACGCTAGCTGGCAAAAATGACCCTTAGTCTGGTGCGTCGAGAAGGGACAGAAAGAAATTGCTGAAATTGCTTCACGGGAAAAAAATAAAAACTCTTACCCTAGCAGGGAGGGGAGAGGGAGGAGAAGAGGCTGATTAATGACCTCGGATCTAAGTTAGGTCTCGGGAGGGAGGAAGAGAAAGAAAAAGTGCGAACGTAATACGTACCAGTATATGAGATGAGCACAAAGCAAGCCGAACCGAAAATAAAAAAAAGATTTCTTCTACATTCCTACAGACAGCGAGCGCCTAGACGACCTATTCGTACTTTCTTATTTTTCAAAATTCTAGGAGGGCAGATTTCTGAAAATAAATGGGTTTTCCTTCAAGAGGGCCGATACTATAATATACTTACTTGCTACACTGTAGTTACAAGGGGAGTCGCCGACCTACCACACAACCCGTAATACGCGCGATCGGAGTATCACACACAGCTTACGAAGATGAGTTTCGACAAAATCTTCGATCTCACAGCTAGCTGGAGTGTATTTTCATTTTTTATAATATGCTTGTTCTTAATACACTTGTTCTTGTTCTCTTCAACGCGCCTCGTGAGCGAAGCAAACCCCGTGGATATTGCATCCCATCATATATTGTGTATTATTGAGGATACAATATTATACTTACCTGTGGTACCTGTGTAGGGGGGGGGTGCATACAGCAGTTGTGCGTACTCAATCAAGAGGGTATATATATGCTGGCAAGGAGAATGGATTGGGTTAGTATAGACTATAGTATTCGGAGCATTTCATCAGTTGGATTTGCGTTCGGAATTAATTTAATTGTGAACTGCACATACATTGTCGGCAAGGTGTTCATGAGGGAGGACAGACCTTTCCTTCACCCGTCTTAGCACACAAGAAAGAACAGATGATACACACAGCACTAAAGATTACCGCATGTTTTTGAAAGCTTTTTGTTGCGCTCGGCTGTGTGTTTTTTAACAATTCATGAGAGGGCATCGACCCAACCCAACCAGCCCCAGCCCGAAACCTGACCCCAACACTAGCCCAAACCCAAGTACAGGCTAAGCAGAGGCTCCGACCCGAGATCGGCTTCGCCGCGCGTTTGGGGAAATCTGCTAGAACTCTGCTACTTACCTCGCAGTCGGCGGCCACCTCGGCCTTGCTGTCAGGCTTCATCGCCGTACTCGCAGTAGAACTTCGGCGGCTCGTTGTTGTTGTCGTCGCAGTTGTTGTCGTAGCGAACGATATTCTTACACAACCATCTGCTGTGATGCCGGACGCATCGCAGGGAGGTGTAAATGTGTGTTGGATAGTTGCTATGTTTGCCATTTTTTTTTTTTTTTTTCTTTGTTCTCCGGCGGCTGGGAAAAAAAAGCTTACCTGGTATTGTTTGCCATCATCCGCCGATCAATGTAGTATGTATAGTATGTGCAGTAAGATGTACATTCATATCGACAAGAATAACCAAGGGGAAAGCCCACAGCAGTGAATACATATGTATGTGCACATATCATACAGATAGGTATGATATAACAAAGCCGGTAGTACATACAAGTACATAGTCTATATGGTATGTATGTGATCGAGATGAGATATTTCCATACTCCTCGCAGACGCATCGATCGGCGTGAGACAATCTGCAGGCACTGCCGTGACCCCCTTGTCGAGAAGGTCAGCTTCGAAAAACGTCCGGAGGGGTGTGTTATGCTAAGGAGTGCTTACGACGTTGGTAGTCGTCAACCACCAGGGGGCGGAGATCTAATACCCGTCGGGCAGATCAGATAGATAGATAGATAAATAGATTATCTAGTTTTTTGGGAAGCATTCCGGATTTACCTCGTCTGCAAGGTCTAACCGTATCTATGCGTGCTGGCTGAGATCTGTATCATATGACATACCTGGTACATATTTTATCACTACCGAGGACCAACGCCCGAATGGGTAGGGTGGACCGTAACTGGACCAAGTCCGGCGGAAGGCCATCTCCCATGGCCAGGGGTTTTGTTAGTGGTTGAGCTTGCGCAAGTCCCACACTACTACCCGGAAAGATGACATTCCGGGTGGCTATCTCCACCGAAACTGACCCTCAGGGGACAGGCCGGGTCGACATACACACGCATCCGTATACAACGGCAGCGTGCGCTGCCGGGGTTGTAACGAAGACCACTGATAGGGACAGCTTACGCTATACCTACAATGGGACACGAAGGGTGCGCCAGCTAGCGTCGGGCTGCGAAAGCAACTGAGTTACATCGACACACGACGCGTATGAAAATACGTGGAAGTGTGGTGAGCTAGAAGAGCTTTATTTTTCCCCATCCGCCGGAGGATAAAAAAAATAAAATATATATAACTAATTTTCAAGTCAGCCGTGAGTTCGACGAATTTCAGGTCACTACTCATCTTTGCAAGCTGCGTTGTTGGTACTCGTAATATATTATATGGGTGATTTTTTATTGGGAGATGTCCTATTTTTTGTCCACTTTAATGGTAAGTAAGTGTTGGTATTTATACTTTATTTAGGTGGGGAATTTTGAGCTAGGTAAAACATCACATATATTTTATAAATTTATTACTATAGTTTCCACTACTATATACTCCGAGTATAATTTATTTTTTACTAGTATAATATACTGCTCTATCATACGTACGGTAGGGGGTTTATTTTGTTTTTCTCCCCCCGGCTTTAATATCGTGAAGAGTACGAATACAGGATATTATTAGCCATCTATATGTTGCTCTTAATACGGCATTGGAGAAATAAAGTCAGCTACTCCCACCCCAAAAATAATAAAAACTCTGTGGGACACGAACCCACGGTTCCAAATCGATACGCTGTCACTCTAATATTTAAATACAAGGGCTTCGCTCGCGGGCGGCTGGACGCCGCCCGCTACGCTCGCGCAAGGCAAGGAAGAATGTAACTAAAAACATGTGAAGGGGGCAGAAAGAAGGGGCCCACGATTTGGTGCGGACAGCGATTTGATAATGCCAAGAGCTGCTTGTGCAAAGCAAATTGCCTTGTTGTTGTGCTCAGCTGTGTTGTGTGCTTTTGGTACCGGTGTTACGTTCTGATCGGCGGTACGGGGGTACTTTCTTTGCGTGGGGGAAAAAACAGGGGGCCGTGCAAGATCGAATACATGTAGAAAAAAAAAAAGTATAGACTATAGTACACAACAACACGTATTATACCCGGTGCTGCTCTAGTCTATGTTCGAAAGAAAGGACACATCGCAGCACGACACAGCACCGCAGCGAAGGGCACACGGCACCGCACCGCACGGCTCCCCACGGCGCTACGCTGAGCTGCTGGGCTGTATAAAGCCGGACTGATCTGAGCTGGGCGTGAATTGTGATCCAACAGCGTAGTACCTGATAGTATGTACAAACCAGGTGTAGTAGTACCGGTATGTACTACTATAAGCCTCAAGGTCTCCTCGTAGGTTCGAATCCCGGTGTCATCGGGGAAAGAAAATGATCCTCATAAAAAAACAAATAGATTATCAACGTGACTTTGTGGCCTTCTATTAGATAGACTGTCCGCTTATAAGCCTGGTTTTCGTTAGTTGAATCCTGGCGTCATCGGGGAAAAAAAAATGTCCTCTTAAAAGAATCGACATATTTTATATAAATATTAAAAAACGTCAGCTGTGAGTACGACCGGTTGAATTGTTTGAACTCAAAGCAAGAAATCAAAGAAAAGCTGGACCAATTGTGAATATCCAGAAGAAAATGAAAAACGAGTTCGAACGAATCAAATTTAAAGGAGATGGTAGAAAATGAACGAGGAAACAACTGAAACGAAAAAAGTACAATAATTGTCATAACTGGTCCACAGCTTAAGCTTGCTCCTGTTGTTGCCTTGTGCTGTGTGCCCTTGGGCGCATTACAAAAAGCTCGCATGGACGTCTATTAAAATGCAAGTTCAACTCCCTCGCATGGACGTCCTTTAAAATGCATATTCAGCTCCCGAAGAAACAAAGTTGCAAGTTCAACTCCCAAAAACAAAAGTTACTTGGAAAAAAAGAGTTGAAAAAAAAAAAGTTAAAAAAACGTTCAGAACATGGGCTGACCTGAGCTGGGGGTGCGTTGTGATCCAACAACGTATTATGTACAAACTTATTACTGGTACGTGGGATGATACTGCGAATGAATGTTACTGGCATGTACGAACTATTAAAAGTACCGCAAAGCACGCAGCATGGCAAAGCAGCAAAGCACGTCAAAGCACAGCGCTGCGCTCTGCTAAGCTAGAGCTGCAGGGCATCGCAGGGCACTGCACGGCGCTGCGTTGCTGCGAGCTATAGCGCTGCGGTGGGGTGCTGGGCGGTGCGAAGCTGATGAGCCAAGCTCAGATCTCAGCTGACGAAACTCGGGGATGCCAGAGGGAAGCACCAACCGAGCGCTTTCGGCACGAAGATATTTGTAATTTCCCCAGCAACTAATTTGGAACTTCGGGACGGTTCTTTTCCCCAGCAACTAATTTTCTTTTCGGCATTAATTACGGGCTGAGAAGGGCTGAGAGGGGGGAGGATATGCCGAGCGAGACCTCCGAGGGGGTCGAGGTCTAAGTAATTAAGTTTACATGTATATATTTTCAGGACGTCAGGTAGGTGTGAGTTCGACGAATTTCAAGTCATACTCATATATTTTGAATCTGCTTGTTGGTACTTAAGTCTTGTACTATGCTATGTGGGTGATTTTTTTTTTGGGAGGGATCCTTTTCTTTTATAAATGAATGTTTTATTTGTTCCCGCGTTTTCCGGATGTCATCTTCTAATTTCTGCTCTTCTTGTACAACATCTCAAAACAAAATATTTAGTCTAGACTAGACTATATATTTAGGATTTTGGTTATCTAGATCGCGATCTCACCCAATCAATCATAGAGATATCGGTGGGCGGTCTAACTTTGATCCGTTAACTCATCAAACTGGCCCGTCAAGCCACCAAGGAATATTCACGTGTATTAGCTTTGTGGGGACTTCCCTAACGGCCGTCCGTCAAGGGGCAAGAACACCGTCAACAGACATAGTCTATATCTTCGGTCCGATCCGTTACTGCATTTTTTCGAGTAAATGTAAAACTTAACAACGGTAAAGGATTTTACAAAGGCATTGGTCTATCAAACTGTCCCTGCCCGGCTGATCGGCTGGATGTTCACGTCGTGACACGATCTGACGAACAAAGGTGCCAAAACATCAAAACGTCAAAATAAGTGTCGAATGTCGAAATAATGTCAAAAACCGTCACAAACCTTGTATGTAGCCAAATGAATCAGGAAACGGCAATTTAGGCCTGTGACGGACGACCGCCGAGACGTAGATATAATATTTCTAGTGAGTGAGATCCAGCAACAACAGGTGCTACTGCTATGTATACACCCCCTCGAACACTCCACCCTCTCTCTACTCACTGATTGTACGACTTACCCCAGGATATACATGATAAACTGATGCATCATTTCCAAAACCGTCACATTTATCCCCTCAAAATAATGTATAGTTTCGACGCACATATTGAGCTGCCCCACACGCCCCAACCCCGCCCCAACCCCCCCCCCCCCCCCCAATTAATAAACTGATGCCAAAACCGTCGGAGTTATCCCCTTGAAAGGATTATAACTTACATGCACAAATTGCCCCCCCTTTCCCCCCCCCCCCCCCTCCCCTCCAAACCCGCTCGCTTTTGATCAAAACCAGGCCCCCACGTCCTTCAAAACTCCGCCCCACCCCCCTCACCGGTTATTCGACTTACAAGATTCACTTGATAAAAGGATACGTTTCCCTCCACAGCTGTCAGATTTTGTCCCCCTCAGAAACGGGTTTTATAGTTTCCGCGCACAGACTGACTAAAATCACCCTGTTGACCCTGATAGCTACATTGTAGTTGTAAGGGGAGTCGCCGACCTATATCCTTAATGAGGACACACAACTCGTAATGCGCGCGATCGGAGTATCACACACAGCTTGCAAAGATGAGTTTCGACGAAATCTTCGATCTCACAGCTAGCTGGAGTGTATTTTCATTTTTTACAATATACAATAATAATTGTTCCTGCCTAACGCCGGTGCGCGCGAGGCCCATGTACGGCCATTCTAACATCCCAGTTCTGGGCCTCGTCGTCGGTTGTGCCAGGTTGTGTGCCAGGCTTTTAGTGGAATCATGCCGACAGACATTATCATGGAGTAATTACTGATTCGACGGTATTCGTGCTTCATTTGGGATGCCAATATAATACCGACGCAACAGCAGAGGCGCGTATGTATGCACGTATTGATCGCGGTAAAGTACCATTTATCACGGATAACAGCACACCCCTCTTGCAAAAGAACACCCGCCGGGGGTATATTTTTTTCATCGTTTTTCGACAGACACTTTAGACTAACACCGCGCCCCTTTCGGACGTACACCTGAAAACATGGAGTATCACACCCCGTGGACACCATTCACCTACAACACGCACGCTCCGATAAGGGTATCTGCACGTACCAACATGGAGGCAATTGCTGCGCCCCATCACAGTGGGTCGATTGAGCCTACGACCCGGACCGCACCGGTACCTGTGCTGCTGCCGCGCCTCGAGCGGGGGTCAAGTCCACTTTTTCTGGCTCCATCCCGCCTAACGGTACCAGTACTGGTACTGCCATTCCTGCCGTGGCGCAAACCCCCACGGTAGGAGTGGCAGTACCCGTACCAGTGAAGACCAAAGCGCTCTGGCAGCAGCGCCCAACACCTCAGCCGCAAGGCCTGAGACCATGGCAGCAGCTCCGGAATTGTCAGCCACTCACACCCCCTTCAGTCTGCTGGGATCTATTTACACTCCAGAGCAATCAAAGGTACCGCTAGCCCACCCCCTCGTTCTCACACCTCCTGGCATCTGGCCGAGTCTGTTTCCACTCGTTATGCTAGCAACCGACGTCCCGTTATCAAACCCGATTGTTATCACACCCCCGAGCTGCGGGGTTCCCGCGCACGGTGCTTATCACCGGGGGTGCGCTCGATACCTCACCCCCCTGTATAAAAAAGCGCCCCCGTTGATGTATTCTCAAAGGTACAAAGTTTATCACCGGGGTGTGCTTTCATCCATGTTATACGATACGTACACTCGTACAGTATCACAGTAAGACAAACTGCTTATGCCGAAAATTCCACTGCTGTGCACTATTCATACAATAGTGTTGTAATGGTTGTACTGTTAGTTAGGGGTATATCTACTGATGGTGTCGGTGTGTGTGCTGCTGTCGTTGCTCTGGCGCTTGGAGGTGTTTAGATGTACAGCAGCAGACAGTACTTGCTAGCAAGCTCTGCTCGTTGTACTGCTGTAAACTACAGCGTACTGTACTGTTACTGCTTGTTGCTCTACACGCGGTGCCGGTGGGTGTGCTTACAGCAGTCTTACTGTTGTGCCGGTGTTTGTGCTGTGTCTGAGTGTAGATGTAAAGTCTCGCCCCTGGGTTGTGCCAGGTTGTGCCAGGCTTCTCGGGGGATCGTGCAGATAATAAAGCGGACTTGGGCACAATTATTGCTGAAGAATCACCATGGAGTCTGTGGAGTATTAGACAGGCAGCACGTTTGACACGATAACCCGAGAAAATACATCTATCCGTACTACGTCAGCCTTGGGCCACCTTATACGATGTATGTTGGGTTTTGTTTCCAAAGACCTGGGTTGTTCGAGCGACTTGATAATCTGAAATCCTAATGAGGTTTATACCACGCCGGGGCAAGGGGCAAGCAAGTACTTGTGCGAAGATAAAAGGGAGAGGACATTGGAATCTCACGCGGCCACAACAGACAGAGTGATTGTCCCACACCAGCTCGACCGAAAAAAGGTTGTTTGTGTGTGGCGGACTCCTTCGTGATCGCAGATGAACAATGGATGCTAAATTGGAGATACGGCGTGGCGGGTTGAGGGAGGGAAAGACTCTTTGGGCTTGGCGATTTGTTTACTTGAAAAGTTGTGTTGGTTTGTCTTCGAAAACAAATGCTGCGATCGTTCGTTTTACGTGCGTTTGGGTGAGAAATGTCTCATCAAGTGTTTTTCAGGCGAGACTGGCTGCAATTTTTCCGAAGAGAAGCAAGAAGAGGCGTCTGCCTGTTGCTTGTTATTGATTGGTATAGGTACAGCAAAGGACGGGGAGGCTGCCATACATTGATTCTACACACCTGTCCGCGAGGACGTAGGGTGGGGCTTATATCAGCACGCGTTTGCTCGAATTGGTGCATGCGGGGGACACTTTGCGCAATTCATTGTCGAGCAAAAGGTATTCTCCGTATCGAAGCATTCACCCGTTGAAAACTCTCGAGAAGTCTCGACAATCTCTTTCTTCTTTCCTTAGCAGTTCGCAACTCGGCAGCAGTCCAAGACATGACAGCGGACGACTGCGCGCAGGCCATAATCGCTCACCTTGATGCAATAGTGGGCCTTTTTTGCCCGGGTCCATGAATGACCCCCTCGTCAAGGCCATCTGTCTTTCTCGACCGCCGCAGAACGGGGCGTTGTCGTTGGTGTTGTTATGTTCGTGGCCGCCCTTGCTTGTTGTGGGCGTTTTCGTCAGGTGGGGGCTTTTGTACAAAAACAAAACATGCAGACGAAATTTCTAGAAACCCCTGGACGGACATCAAATGTCCCCCAGGGACGGTCTGGTTGAGTAGTGGGTAGTAGTATCGACTGTGCAGCTACGAGGCTCTCGCAGGGCTTGGCGTTTTTTCTCTTCTTTTTTTCGTTGTTCACGCGTGCCTCCTGCCTGCTGTGGTGCTGCCTGCTGTCTGCATTGATTGCCGGTTGGTTGTAACCAATGCAATAATAGTGCCCGAATCCGTTTTATCTGCTGCGTGATCCCACCCAGAGCCCGACACAATCTGGGACAACCAGGGGCGAGACTGTGCATTTACACCACAAACACCGGTACAGCGGTAGTACTGTATACAGTGCGCTAAAAATATAGTTTACAGAAGAAGCAGTACAAGCATATATTATTAGGCGGACCGGAGCAAATGATACGTGATGTTGTGTTGGAAAGTTAATATCAGCTGTCGATTTCAGTATAGTAGAATAATATATGAATACCTCGAGTAATGGTATTTATGTGGTATGCTGTTGAGTTGGTGTTTCTGTGTTCACCCTGGTATTAATTAATTGAATATTGCCATATAAGGGATGAATGCTGTTCACACGAAAAAAAGTGGGAACTACACTGTACGTGAATCACAGTGTTTCCGTGGCTCGCTGTGGCGAGAAGGCAGTTTCGGGGAGGTTCGTGTTGGTGAGCCCAATGGCAAGCAATGTGTTTAGATGGCTTGCTTGGCGAGAATAACCAAAGCATGACTATTCGAACACTGCTATACAAGGGGGCAAGGCGGGGGGGGCTCCTCTCTACCTGTGTGGTCGTGGTTTGCTGTTGCAGAAGGTCGTGTGAGTCATTCCTAACGAATACAAATAATTGTCTTAAACAAGTCTGCCATGAACAAGCTCGTGCGAGTTGACAGTGAGAGCTAGAAAGTAAATTCATGTAATATCAAGTGCCTCTGGCATTTAGAAGCATATTGATCAAGTCAGACATCAGGAGTGCAGCAGCAAGAAATATTCAGACAATTTTATTTATTCGCCGATTGCTTATTGGGTTGTGCTGTTTTTGCTGTATTGTGCCAGGTGCTTTCTTTCAGCGCGCTTGCTATCTGCATCATCGTTAACCACCACCACCATCATCATCAGCGTCATCATCATCTTCATCATAATCGTCATCTATCATCATCCTCATCATCATCGTCATCATCATCATCATCATCGTCATCATCTATCATCACCATCGTCATCTACCATCATTGTCATCGTGATCACCATCACCATCATCGTCATCATCGTCATCATAATTATCATCATCGTCATATCATCTGTCATCTACCTGGTATCATCTATCATCTATAATTCATCATCTTTCATCTATCATCATCATCATCATCGCCATCATAATCATCATAATCATCATCGCCATTACCGTCATTGTCATCATGTCACCTTCACCTAACGAGTGAGGTTGATGCTGCCCAGAAAACCTATTACTACATATGGGGGGCGTGCATTTTTACGGACCGGTTGAGGTGCTAGAGACAAGAATTACTATAGCTGTTCACAAAAATATTACCAAACTACTGCCGCTTCTCTTTGTGTGATCGGTATGGATAACCCCCCCCCCCTCGTCCTAAAATTCCCCGCGGTTCAGCTCGCGTTCAAATAACAATTACTGAACACAGCAAGTAAAAACTGATCACGGCTTGCCTTTCGCCAGGCGAAACAAACCAGCCGCTGTCTCCTCCAGCTGCCCGCCCCCACGATTAGTTCCCAGTCCTCGCTTCCTCCATCCTTGACTACTAAAAATTACGACCCCGCCCCCTACGCAGTGTTGGTATATTACATGGCATTTATTTCCCACTGCTGCCCTTCGTGCTCTCCCCTCCCTGCCTCATATTCGAAACTCAGGTCGTTAGTGGCATGTAGTTTACCCTTCATGTGACTCGCTGAACACCTAACGGCGCTTCTGCTTGGTCGGTGAAAACCCAACCTGCCCCGTCCCGGCATTGTGCGGATACGAGGAGGGTCTACGGTCATACGACTACGGCCATGCATGACACGAGCATCCCCCTCCCCAACTCCTCCCCCCTCCGTCCTCCTCAACTTTTTTTTCGTTTATGGAATTATTATCTACTTGTTCACTGCTCTTCACGATTGACACTTCGGACTAGGCAAGCAAACGTCCCACCGTGATGGCCCCATCAACTAGCGAAATGATGACTGCTGACACGCAAAGAAACGGATGATGCCATGCAACCAAGACGGCCCGAGCCGTCGGGCACTTGTTTGCTTACCCTGTGGCACCCATCAATCGATCATAAGGCAGCTGTTCGCTTACTCCGCGGCATGAACCAACCGACCGCAGTGGAAGAATGGAAAACAAATCGCCGTCGCAGTGGAAGCAAGTCTCAGTCTCGCACCAGGGAGGAGTGAGCGCCATCATCGTCATCATCACCATAATAAACAGTATCTTCCTCCTCTTTCGCCTCCCCCCCCCCCCCCCCCCCCCTCCTCCTCCTCCTCCTCCTCGCCCCTCCTTCTCCTCCTGCGCATCATCAGCCCTCCTCCTCCTCGTCCACGTCCTCCTCCTCCCCCCCCCACCCCCCGCTGCTCCTGTTCCTCTTCATCGTCAACATCACCATGATCTGCCTCGTTCTCATTCAATTCATCAATAAATGATTCATGAGGCCCGTGGTTCCCGCCCATTCCACTTACCCAATTTTGGGAAACCCATTTGGCAAAAATCACAACATAATAAAAATATATGATTTCCCTTAACCCTTCCACCACACGCTGCAAATGTAACACGCTACACTCCTTCCCAGGTAGGTTTTTCAGCCAAACAACTCGAATGGATGTCGTCATTGAAAAATAAGGACTGCCAATCTCCTTCACAAGCAAGACTTCCACATGTAGCTTGTCGGTGGCGTACTATAGATAGTTGGACCAAAACAAGTGCTGGGCTGAAGTTTTTGTCGTCTGCAAAGACGCCGTCGATGCCACGCAGCGAGTCCACCCCCCGCATTTCGGTGACATCTTCAAGCTCGACGTCTACCGGTGGTTCTGTGGGGTACGTAGAACAGCAATGTAGGGTACGTGGAAGAGCAAGACATCACGAAGCACGGCGATCGAAATGGGGCCGATGCCGTCAAGATTAGAGTTTTCTGTTGACGGTCTAGGCCTTACCCGTCAGAGCCTATTGAGAGGTAACGTATTAGTTTTAGCGTGGATTGTTTGTTACTTTCTGTCCTTGACGGCTGTCCTTGACGGCTGTCCGCCAAGGGGCACGAATGCCACCATACGACATATTTGCTCAGGACAAGCGCGATATGACAAGAGAACAAAATTATGTGCTAAAAGCAGCCCGTAGGAGTATTGGGTTCATGTGGGACTCAAAGATACCATGTGGATGTACGGATGGAATCAAACCAATATCAACACCGCTGTTCAAGATAGTATCATACAGATGTCGAGCATTCGTAGGAATTCGCGCAGCAAGGTGTTTGGCAAATGTCGTCAACGTCTTCGCGTGGGTGGTGGTTGAGACGTTTCAGGCGACTCCAAAAGAGGCTCTCGAAAGAGAGGCAGATGCACATATACTCTTGCACTATCTGTCAGCATTTTAGAAGCTCACATTCGCTTGTGTTTATTATTTTTGTGTGAAAAGCGCTGTTGCGCCACCCAGCACAACACGCAGGACAGCTCAACCCCTGGGACGAACTTCAGAGCCGGTGTTCTACAAAACAAGGGGAGGGGGGGGGGTTCTCATCTATTGCTTGCCTTAGTCCTTTGGCCATCGACCACGCATCCCTTTCGAGACGGAGCACCGTTCCTACTCCTATAAAACAGACACCTCCAACATTTGGGCGCTTATTAAGCTTTTTCCACATATTACATGAACAGCTTTTCGCTTATACTCGTATCCACTTCCTTTTTCGCCGTCTGTGGCCACCATCTATATCAACCATCTTTTTCTCGCTACTCTTTAGTCTACCAAACGCTTCCATGTCACATTCACATTCGTCTAATTTCCTCATCTCCTCCTCTAACGCATTCCGTTCCTCCTTGTACATTTTACTTTCTCCTTCTATGCGAGTCGTACTCTCTATTGTTGTGCACATATCATTCTTCTCTTTGGTAGGTCCAGGTCCCCTACACGAAATCGCAGTTTCAGCTTTTCGCGTAGTCCATTGGGCCGTGCAAATACGTTTTCATTCCAATATCTTCCCTCAATCCCCCGTATATCTCGTAAGTGTTTCTCCTCAATCGCCAAATTTAGTAGCGCTAGCCTTTCCCTTTCTTCTGCCTTGTTGTTTCCTTCTGTTTTGTACCCGCCAAACTTCTTCACGGACAGCACCCTTTCTTGTTCTCCACTTAAACCCTTCCATATTTGCTCGACTACGCTATCCCATCTTGTTCCTGCTCGTACTTTTGATATTTTCTCCCGTCATGCAGCCCTACCAGCTACAGCTGGCAACCTCTTTTCTGGCATATTCCTTGCATCATATTGCCATTTCACATTTCTCACGTCTTTGATTGTTTTATGTGGGTACATTCCTAGCTCTGCTCTCAACATTGTATTACTCGTCGTACTTGAGCATCCTAGTGTTTTTAGCTGCTGTCATCTGCACTGGTCTACGATCGGTACGTCATGTTCTCGCCACTTCCATCTGAAGTTTACCGGATTCACCTTATTTCTGTTACATACAACTACGTACGGCGCACGCTCTTCACGTTCGCTGTCACTCTCCATTTCCTAGTGTACTCTAGTGCCGTCTCTATCTGTTCCTGCAATCCTTCGGGTGTTTCTGATATCAACACGAAATCATCCGCAAACATCAACCCTGACACCGTATCTTCCCCAATCGTGACTCATTGCTTTGTTGCTTCGGCTGCTACTATTATGTCATTACTATTTACCTTCAATACGGTTGGGTGATAGTGTACATTCCTGTGCAACTCCTTGTAAAATATCAACATACTTGCATGATTCCCCGTCCAGCATCACGGCACTTCTCGCACATTCCGTCATATTTGTTCATCATTCTCCATATCTTTCTTTCGATCCCAAATTCCCAACATAATTCATCTCTTCACATCTGTTTGCCTTTTTTTCTCGAAAAAGAACAACAGCGGCACTTTCATGTCTAGATTTTTTGTTGTTGAGCTGTCATTCGAATGGTGTCTAACGTCTCCTTTCTGCGCTACCTGTGCGAGAAGGGGCAGTCTGTATTTTTTTTCTGCATGTCTAGCGTCTGGTAGCCTGTTTTGCAGCGACTATTGCCATTCGACGCCAACCCATCAACGCCTAGAGGTGTGTGTGTGGGGGCGGGGGTTAACGCCTTTATAACTGGAAAA
This sequence comes from Undaria pinnatifida, assembly GCA_012845835.1. NCBI lineage: Eukaryota > Phaeophyceae > Laminariales > Alariaceae > Undaria > Undaria pinnatifida. The sequence continues at coordinate 7,346,425 of JABAKD010000029.1, forward strand.
CTGTTTTTGGGGACAAATTATTCGGACTTAGTATAGGGAGGGGTTTTGGGGCTCTAAAAGGGGGCGGGGGGGGGGGGTCGTAAGGATTGGAGCGGGTCGACTATGTTTGGGCATTGTCAACGGCCTAGGAAAAGCGTGAACCTGTACACATAATTTCCATCCTGCGCGCGCGTCACGCGTCTCCCGACGTTGCCCTTCGGACGCGCCACCTACCCCGCCAGCGAGCGACGCCTACTTCTTGTGGTCGATGCTGCAATCGATATTTATTTCTGCGCTACTTTCCTCTGAAGACCCAACTAGGTTAATGTTTAGCGGCGTGGAGCGTGGAAAGGGCAATCGCGAACGCACCGGGTTCATTAGCATGTGGTCATAACTTGCTCTGCTTCTGGGATCTCTCAGGGTGTCGTAGGCCTGCTGTATCTCCTTGAACTTGTCTTCTGCCGGTTTGACGTTGCTCATGTTCTTGTCCGGGTGCCACTTCATGGCGGCCTTCCGGTATGCGCGTTTTAAATCGTCCTCGCTGACGTTCGGCTCCACGCCTAGGACCGAATAGTACGTACTTTTTGATGGTGCTGCTGCCGTACAAAACAATAAGGGGGGGGAGGACACAACGAAAACGATGGCGTTGGATGGATAGATCTCCATCAGGATTTTTCAATAGACGCACCGCTCGGGGTTTACACTCTTCCCGTTGCCGAGATAGTCAATTAAGGAAAAAGTAAGGACGGGGTGGGTGAGTTATATTGCATGGGCGTACGGTATGATCCGAGTGGCGTACGGTACAGCAAAGATTTTCGTTTCGATTACGATTTTTAGTCCAGGGCATGGTAATCGTGGGAGCAGGGACTGTGCTTCATCGCGCTACGATACAACCGGTGTCCGGTGCAATACCGGTTTTGATTTTGGTGTTGGCTTCGATTTATATCTTGGGCCATGCTCTGTCACCTGGCGAAGGGCAGGGGGCAGGGCGCGGCTCTGGGGTGTCCTTTTTCTCTTCCCGAGCGTTTCTCTCGGGCTTGGTCTGTTCGCTTCTCGGTTCGTGCGGCACACCTGTCCATCTATCACGAGACGGCACACCTGTCGGCCAATAAACAATTGGGGATAGGGTGTTCAGCTGATATCGGAATGGAATGTGCACTGCACATCGAAGGATAAGGGTACCTTAACACCAATTCGAGACAAAGTTTGGCGTACACTTGAATTGTGCATAACCTTGGCGCCAACCCGAACCCTCTCAAACCCATTTAACCAATCAAAACCAATCCACCAAGGTAGAGACGGATCACCCCATTGGTCTCTTGCGCTTTGTGCCTCAACCATGTATGAGAAGGATATAGGCGGTAAGCTCTACTGCGTCGAATGGCGAACCAAGCCGTAAAGACCCTGTAGCTCTCGCTGCAGGGGCTCTTGCTGGTGGACACTTGCAACTGCCGTCAACTATTGGTAGGAAACAGCAAAAACAAACCCAAGTAGACCGTGTTTCGGCTGCTCTTCATGGGAGATTCCGATCGTCAGACGGGGACACGGAGATTCGGTCACACGTGACAGGCAACGAGCCCCTATTGCGTTGGCGTCGACTTGAACTTAGAAACCGATGCACACTGTCGGATGGCAAACCTATCAATGATGTTAAATATTACTTGGAGGAAGTGCTTGTTTATATGGGTATATGGTATAAACGGTGAGTGGTGGCAATATATTGTACCAATAACAACTATACCAGCTGCATATTAGTAAAATAGAAAAAATCACACAAGCTTTTGCGCAGCAAATAAGTACAAACAAATGAAAGCACACCATCCTCCTGGCGTCACTCACCAATCTCCGACGCCTCTTCCTCATGAAAACGCCTTGCGAACCGCTGTCCAAAAACAACAGGCTGCTCCGCTCTGTAGCGAAATTGACAGTTTCGGCCTCCGCTGCCGTCTCGGTCGCCGCCACCACCACCACCACAACCAGGGCGGGCACGGACACGAGCATTTTCACGCGCGCGAACACGATCATCTTCACGCGCGCGAGCTTCCGCATAGGCGTCTTCACGCGCACGAGCTTCAACGCGAGCATCACGGCGAGCTTTCGCACGCGCTTTCGCACGCGAGTAACGATTCGCACTAGAACCGCGAGCAGCAACACCCCCAGCGGCAACATCGAGACCCGCAACAACAGCAGCACGAGTAGCAGCAGCATCGCGAAGAGCTTTGCGGTCATCTCTAGCACGAGCACGAGCAGCAGCAATGCCGCCGTCTCCGCCACCAACACCATGGCCATCACCACGGCCACCGTCACTAAAAGGGGGGCAAGTCAGAGCGAGGCGTCAACACCAGGGAGGGGTGGGGTGGTATGGAGGGGTGGATCGATAAGGAGGGGGGTAGGGCGGGGGGGGGAGGGGGGTAAGGGGGGAGCGGGGAGAGGGAGAGGGAGTAGCCAGGGGTGAGGAGGGGGAAGACCACGACGGGGAGAGGCAGGGGGAGTGCAGAGGAGGAGGGGGCAGGCAGAGGGGGAAATGGCAGGATGGGGGGGCCGCTAAGTTCGCTCTGAGCTTTAAATAGGCGTTATAAAAAGGTGTCAAAAATGCATCAATATCTGGGGGACGGGTTCGCCACCGGGGAATAGGGAGGGCGCATGGCGTATCGCGTGCCAGATATACCTTACACAACTTGGCGCTAACCCGAACTATACGCCAAGTACAGAGATTGAAATAATAGTTTTGAGTTTAAATCAAATTAAACGTGTCTCACCTCATAGCTGGGTATATTGTTTTAAAGATTTATCTTAAGTTTACTATTCAATTCGTCTACATTTCAATTGAATCAAACAAATTTCAATTACGAGTGCTATCGATGGGTTTTAACGATATTGAAACAATTTTCTGTCACTCTCGCTTTTGCTCAAAAGAAAAAAACGTAATAATGTCATTGTATTCACTTGTTTACCTCGTGTAGCAAATTCACTTGGTTTACGCCAAGATTTCGATGATAGTGAAAAAAAAAAACAATCGATAGACATATTTGTCCGCATCGTGCTTGCAAAGGATCACGGTCATACGCCGAAGTACATCGTGTTTAGCGATCGCGACACTATACTGTATAGTGACCGGGGACATAAGTCCGCGATCTCGTTTTCCGATCATCAAGAATACGCCAATACCATGTCGTAATAACAAAAAAAAAAACACGACTAATACCACTGGCGATGTATCGTCCCCGGAACCCGCACAAACGCCGGACGAAACACAGCAAACCCCTCCGACGCCTTAGTCCCCCTATCCCCCCGCCCACCCCCCTCCTTCCGCATAGAAGCCGAACGAAATGCGATAACCCACCGAAGCACTCTTCTCACTCACCAGCCAACGTCGACCTCGACTTTGACGTGGACCTTGCGGCTGCCCATGGACGGGGACGCTCCACACCCAGCGGCCGTATCGGCAGCGAGGGCGGCGGTGGCGGGGGCGTAGGTGTAGAAGGGGGTCTTCGCGGGGGTTGGGGCAGGGGTTGGGGCGGGGGCCGGGATGCGGGCAGGAACAGGGGCGGTGGTGACGGCAGCAGCGGCGGGGGCAGGAACAGGGGCGGTGGTGACGGCAGCAGCGGTGGGGGCAGGGGACGGGGCAGAAACCGCGGCAGCGACGGGGGCAGCGGAAGAGGCGGCGGCGGTGGCGGACGTCGACTCGCACACGTCTGGTGCGCCGATCGCGCTTCCCTCCTGGAAGCAGTAGTATCAGCAATAAAAGCACACGGTGGCAATCGGACAGGGGCGAAAAACGGGTTGAGACGGGGTGGGGGGCGGGGTGTTCGGTTAGCGGTCTAGTCTAGAAGCTTGCCTGGGGGAATCGATTCGTTGCGTTTACGAAACGACAATCTCCTAAGGCGGGAGTTCGAGGACCATACTTGATGATCGAAATAACAGCGAGAAGGCACCGCATAAAATTCCTAGTGGTGGCACGTCCCCCCCGAAATGACCACGGCAAGACGTAAGATATCTCTGGCTACGCTGTTGCATCTACACTGTCGTCTGTACCGTAGAAATACCCAACCGCCCTCACCTCGCTCACCACCCTGCTATCCCGCCCTGCCGCCCCTCCGTTTCCCTCCGCCTCCTGCTCCTCTTTCACCTCCTCTTCCTCCTCGTCCTCGCCATCCTCTTCCGCCTCTTCTTGTTCTTTCTCATCTTCCTCCCTACTCTCATCCTCCTTCTCCTTCTTCTCCCCCATCCCCCTACCCGCCATGCACCCCTGCCTGGCGGGTCCCTGAGCGGAAACAACTTCGCTGCGGCCACCGCATCGCAACCCCTGTCTAGCTTTTGCGGCCGCGACAAGCTCCTCCAGGCACGCACGCCACGCAAGTCTTTCGCTCATCCGCGCAGCGGCCAGCACAAGCTCCTCCAGGCATGAACGCCTTGCAAGTCTTCCGCTCATCCGCGCAGCTGCCAGCACAAGCTCCTCTAGGCATGAATGCCACATGCCTCGCCGGCTCATCCGCACAGCGGCCAGCGGTATCTCCTCATGGCACCGGCGCCATGCCATCCTTGTCCGCATCCACACAATCTGGCTGTTTCCCTCATCCTCTCTGCTCCTCGCGTCAATGGCCGCGACCACGGCAGCCTTCTTCTTGGCGACGGCTTCCTGTTTCTCTAGCTTGAGTCGATGGTAGGCTCTCATACCGGCTTTAGTCTCGTCGACAACAATCATGTGTCGACGAGCTAGCTCCGCCGTTGTCTCTTCGGCCTTCACCACCGCTAGTTGAGCCTCCCTTTTCGCGAGTTCGGCGTCGTGTACCCTTCTCGCGGCCGCCGCTGTTGCCGCTGCTGTTGCTGTCGCCACCGCGTCGGCCACTGCCTCCGCTTTCGCCGCCTCGGCCTTCTCCTCCGCTTCTGCAACCGCGTCCGATACCGCTGCTGATACCGCTGCCGCAACCGCTCCTGCTACCGCTGCCGACGTAATTTCCTCGGTGCTTGCCGCATTTACCGTTTCGGCCGCCGCCGAAGCCTGGTCCACGGTTTGGCGTCCGATCACCCTCGCCGTTGCCAATACCTTCTGCACCTCCACGACGTCTTCAGCCGCTTCTGCTCTTGCCCCGGTTGCCCGTCGCTGGTTCGACGCCGCTGCTTCATCTGCGATCGTCACCGCCACCTCTCTGGAAAAAACCCTCGTCGCTGCCGTCGCAAACCTTTCCGCTGCTTCTGCCGCAATGGCGTTGCGAAACCTGGCGAATACTTCAAATTGCTTACGGTTGCACCGGCGGTGAGCCATCCGTGCCAGCATGCGACAGGCCAGGGATCGTTTCTCGGTTTTTCGTGTCACCTCTGCAGCCGCTGCTGTTTCCTTCAAGGCCACCCTCATCACTGCCTCCGCTTCCGCTGCCGCAGTAGCTGCCGCCGCCACGGCCACCGCTGCAGTACCCGCTGCCGACACTTCCTCCACCACGGTCGCTTTAACCTCCGCAGCCGCAGCTCTTGTCTCCGCTGCGGCTGCTCTTGCTTCAGCTCTAGAAGCCCTTGCTTCAGCGACCGCCGCTCTTCGTTCGGCCAGGGACGTTCGTGCTTCAGCCGCATTAGCTCTTGCCTCTGCTGCCAACACCCGCGCCGCAGTTGCTGCTTCCTCTTTAGACGCTGCTGCTACTCCTGCAGCTGCCATCGCTTCGATTGCCGCCGCAGAAGCCGCCATCGCTGCCTCTCTTGCCGATGTCGCCCCCGTCACCGCCGTTGCCGCCGTCTCGGCCGCCGCAGACGCAACCGCCGCTCGAGCCTCTGCCGCGATTGCTCTCGCCTCAGCTGCAGCCACTCCTGCCTCCGCCGCAATCTCTCTGGCTTCGGTCGCTGCCTTTTCCTTGGCCACTAGTGTTTTCCCTGCGGCCGTCACCGTCGCCGCTGCTGTCTCTGCAACCATCACCGCTGCCTTCCTCGTTGATGCCGCTGCAGCTGCCGCCGTTATCGCCGCCTCGGCCACCGCCGCCGTAGCTGTCACTCTCTCATCTGCCATCGTCACTTCCGCCTCGGCGGTCGCCATGGCTTCCTCCGCCGCCGCCGTTCCTTCCTCGACTACCTCCACTTCAGCAACCACTGCGACGGTGGCCGCCTTCTCTGCAGTTGCCACCGCAGCCCCCGTCCCCGCCCCTGCCACCGTTGTCACCGCCACCCCACACACGGATCCTCCGTCGGAGGGGGCATCCGCGCGTGGTTTCTTGATCGCTTCGTTCGGCACCAAGGTCGGTGTATTTCTATACTCCACCAGCCTCTCCACCCCCTCCCTCTCACCCCCGCGCTCCAACACCGCCGCAACCGCCACTCCTTTGTCGGCTAGGGCTACTCCTGCCTCGGACACCATCACGTCTTCCTGCTCGGACACCATCACATCTCCCTTTGCCGCTGTCGTCATTTTCCTGGCAAACTCCGCCGTACTTATCACTGCGGCAGCCATCGTTTTCCCCGTTTCTAGCACCGCTTCCATCTCCTCCGTCACTCCTGTCGTAGCCGCCACTGCTGTCCCACAGTCGGAACGCCCGTTGAAGGGAACCTGCGCGTGACGTTTCTCGGTCGTCCCGTTCCGCACCAAGGCCGAGACAGTATCGTCTACCGCAATCCTCTCCACCCGCTGCCCTCCTCCTCTCCCCTCCCTCATTACCATTGCCGCCGCCGATCCGTTGGCTGCCGACGCTCTTGCCGCGACAATCCTCATGGCTCCCTCCGCCGTCGCTGTTGGGGTCTCGGCCACCTCCGCCGCAGCTAAGCCTGCTGTCGCCGTCGGTGCCCCAGCCTGTGCCACTGTCTTCACCTCCGCCACCGCCCCTCCCGCCACCGCCACCGCGGGCGCCACACGCTCGGAACGCCTGTCAAAGGAGGCATGCAAGCGTGGTTGTTCGTTCGAACTATTCCGCACCAAAGACACGATTGGTTCATCTTGTATCATATGTTGCACTGCTTCCTTCTCCTGTCCCTCCGCCACTAACGCCGTAGCTGCCGCTCCTTCGTCTACCACCCCCGCAGCAGCTAACGCTGCGGCCGCCGCCGCTGTGCCAGCGTCTTCCACTGCCTTCAACCCCGTTGCCGCCTCTACCGCCGCCGCTGCCATGTTCTCGGAATTCCCGTCAAAGGGGGCGTGCGCGCGCGATTGTGTAGGTTCTCCGTGCAGCACGAAGGTCGGGATAGTTTCTCCCTGCGCCACCTCCTCCGCACCCTCTCTCTCCTCGCCCTCCTTCTCCACCTTCTCCACCCACTCTCTCTCCGCCCTCGCCCCCACTTTCTTCATCCTCGCGTCCTCCTTCCCCTCCCCCTTCCCCTCCTCCTCCCCCTCCCCCCCCTCCCCGCCATATTGCTGCACCCCCCCCCCCTCCCTCTCCTTCACCCTCTCCTCTTCAGGCGACAGCATAGTTAAACGCTTGCTGTTCAACCCTCTCTTTGCCCTATAAGCAAAATAATCAGCCATGAGGGTGCTGACCCCCCCCCGTTTTCCTGTGCCTGCCCTGGCTGTAGAAGGGACTGGCTGGGACGTCAACCCGCCACCTTCGACCTCGTTGGAGTCGGTCGTGGCCTCCGTGTCCATCCCGCTCCCAGCCTTGGCGTCTGCATTTGCCTGTGCATTGGGAAAAGAAACACGGGGCAAGGGAAAGTCAAGCGTTTCGTGTTCCATCGTATACGGCCGGATACAAAAAATGTCCAACAAGGGGCAAAAACAAACATCCCAGGGGTATTACATACTTCGTATAAAACATAATTCGTATAATACATGCACAAATAAAATTGACGCGTAGTCGATTACGACGTAGATTCTGGTTTTCCTGAAAAATGAGCACAGGGAGCACAGTTCCAACAAAAGGAGCTACTTATTTTACCAAGTACGCATACCTAAGTAGGCGCTTTGGAGAGGCAAATGTTGATCAGTTTCTCAGTACACTCTCTCCTACAAATGAAAAATCTGTAGGGTTGCGGCAGATTGCAATAACTTTGCTCGGACGAAAACAGAAAACGGCAACGGGCGGTATATAATATATATAATATTTAGCACAGAAAAGTGGCGACGACACTACTTGTACGGTACAAGAACAAGTACAACTGCAGCGGTATTCTGGAATGGCACAGCAGTTGTGTACGGCGTTCGTACGATGATACGGGCCTGGACGGTACAGACTACAACGAAAATACGGCGTAGTATCTTTGGGCGGGAACGGTAGCGGCACGCAGCAGTGATATGTGTCTGATCGGTATATATTATCATAAAACTACGACGAGGCCGCGGTAATTTGAGGTGTCCGTTCATACGGCGTAAAACAAAATAATTAGGAAGTACAGTAGGTGGCCCTGTATAGTGGCATATAGTGGCAGGACAGAATTGTGCCACTATTCAGGGCAGTGCCACTATTCGATATAGTGGCACTGTTGCCACTATTAGACAGTCTATAGTGGCAATATTGCCACTATATCGAATGAAGAGCTTCGATGTTCACGCTGTACACTGATTATACGCTGTTGTGTAGTAAAGCCGTGCATACTGTTCCACTAGTGGTTGATTTGTGTGCAGCAGTATCCGCATGAAACACATGAAATGACCGTTGATTATCCAACGGTTACCGAGCCTTCTGTGGTCAAGACCTGTTTCTTCTGCGCAGGCAGACCACAGGAACCACGTCCAAACGCATTGTATCATAGGTGGCACATCAATTTTTTTTGTCCGGCGGGCAGTGTAACATGGGGTTCAACATTCAACACTACGTGTAGAACGCATGGAAACAGCAACGTAGAGACGCGAAACTAACTGAAACAGCCAGTAAAGAAAATTCAAACACCCACACCCCGGCGCATCAACCCAACCACCACGAAGCTCTGCAACTGCTGTAGGCTTTACTCGTGCCCGTCTTTCTCTCCCAGTGGTTTGTTTGGGAGTTTACACAGTTCTAGGTCCGCGCAGGCTGGCATGATACGTGTGGCGCCCACCGCTGAGAGTGTGTGTGGGCAGGTTAGGTGTGGTACAGCAGTAGTGGGGGCCCACTACTTGGAACTGCCACTATTGGGTGTGTGTGATGCCCAAAATGCCACTATTGAGGGCCCCGTCCTCAATAGTGGTAAAGTGCCACTATATCGGGTTGAGATTTTGCCAGGAGATTTTCATGCCACTATATAGGGCACTTTACTATTCACGTTGCCACTATACAGGGCCACCTACTGTAGTCTAATTGTACAGTTTTTTAGGCGATATCTGGTATACCATAGAGGAATCCTTGATATTATGGTCATTCAAGTTCATGTTCCTTCTGGCATGTATTGGGGCTAGGGGGGGGGGTGCATCGACAATCAACCGGATTCGGGGTTCGGTGAGAAAATGTCCTGAGCACGAGCGAATGAGAAAGCATGTCAAACAGGTATATAGAATTGCGGCCAAGCTGGATGAAGGGGGGGCGGACTGTGAACCCGGATCTACGGTGTAACAGCAAAACAGCAGGCCCCAGTCTCTCCCAAATGACGGCAAGTCATCCTGACCATCATGGACAATGCAACGTCCAGCGAGGAAAAAATAACCGCAGCAGTAGTAGTAGTAGCAGCAGTAGTAGTATTAATTAGTAGTTGTAGTAGCAGTAGCAGTAGCAGTAGCTTTAGCAGTAGCAGTAGCAGTAGCTTTAGCAGTAGCAGTAGCAGTAGCAGCAGTAGTAGCAACAGTAGCAGCAGTATTGGCAGTAGCAGCAGTAGTAGTGGTCGTAGTATTTAATAGTAGTAGTACTAGTAGCAGTAGCAGCAGTAGTAGCAGCAGTAGCAGTAGAAGTAACAGTAGCAGTAGCAGTAGCAGTAGCAGTAGCAGTAGTAGCAGTATTCTTTAATAGTAGTAGTAGTAGTAGTAGTAGTAGTAGTAGCAGTAGCAGTATTAGCAGTAGTAGCAGTAGCAGCAGCAGTAGCAGCGGTGGTAGCAGTAGCAGCAGCAGTATTCTTCAACAGTAGTAGTAGTGGTAGTAGTAGTAGCAGTAGTAGCAGTAGCATTTAATAGTAGCAGTAGCATTTAATAGTAGTAGTAATAGTAGTAGTATTTAATAGTACTTCAAAGTATTGATATTATTAGTATTTATAAGTAGTAGTAGTAGCAGTAGCAGTAGTAGTAGTAGAAAAATACCAATCGCGTTTCAGTGTACCGTATACGCTATCTCACATACTATTATTCAATTAATATATTGTAAGGACGTCAGCCGTGAGTTCAACGAATTTCGGGTCAATACTCATCTTTGCAAGCTGCGTTATGGGTACTTGTAATATACTATGTGGGTGAGTTTCTTCTTAATGGGGGGGGTCCTCTTAAAATATAGTCTAAATATATATTATAAAAATGGAAAAAATATATGTACCATGACATGTTTTGTTTTTCTCCAATGTAATGGTTAGTGTTGGTATTTGTGCTTTAGGTGGGGAATTTTCAGCTACATCTAACATCATATTTTATAATTTTCTTTTTACTGTAGTTTCCACTATACTGCTCTATCATATGTATGTATGGTAGGTGGTTTATTTAGTTACATCGGGAGGAGTACGAACACAGAGTATTACTAGTTATATAGTATGTTAATAATAATACAGCATTCGAGAGTAAAAGTCGGCTAACTACTCCCCCGCTCCAAAAAAAAAAAAAAAAAGACTCTGTGGGACTCGAACTCACGATTCCAAGTTGATACGCTGTCACTCTAACATTTGAAAAACAAAACAAAAAACAACCGGACGTCATCTGTGGGTTTTATTTATTTGGCGAAGAGCGCAACTCGTAAATGCGCTTTGCCATATGGTTCACATCACCATTTGTTGTCTCCTACGGGCGGTCTCCGAACCCATAATGTCATATAAACACTATTAATACGTACCTGTTGAGGTTTTTCATTGGAGATGAAGGTACGCTCTTTCGAAATGACCCATGCTCCCAGAGACAGGGTCGGTGTACGACGTACGAGGTGGATGTCTGACACTAAAGTAGTCAGCTATATTTAGTAGTATTGTTTTTGCGGCACGTGGCGGTATCCTACATTATTGTGTTTTTCACCATGGATGGAACTAACCCTAACCCTAAACCTAACCCATAGGAAATGTACCGATGACTGCCCCCTAGTGACGTCACGGGGGTGATAGCTCGTGATAGCTCGTGAAAGGTCATGGGACATGTCATGGTATGTCATGGGACATGTCATGGTATGTCATGGGACATGTCATGGGACATGTCATGGTATGTCATGGGACATGTCATGGTATGTCATGGGACATGTCATGGTATGTCATGGGACATGTCATGGTGTGTCATGGGACATGTAATGGGAGGTCATGGACGTGTACTCGGGCTAAATGTCATGGGAGGTCATGGGATGTCATGGGAGGTCATGGACATGCAGCACTTCAATACGGTGTTGGTTGGTACAACGGTGGTACAACACCGTTGCAACGGTGCGACGCGATATCATATATATGGGAAGTTTCGTGCTATTTCCCGCGGGCATACCGCAGCATGTTACGATATGTCGCGATATATCGTGGCATATCGCGGCATGTCGCGACACGTCGTGGAACATGCCATGGCATATCATGGGTTTCCGTGGGACACCATGGGTTCCTATGGCATGTCCCACGGCATGCCGCGACAAGCCGTGGGACATGCCGTGGGACACGCAATGGGAACCCATGACATGCCATGGCATGTCCCACGACGTGTCGCAGAAAAACAACACAATAATGTGGATACCAGCCGTAATGAGCACGCGGGAAACAAAAAAAATACACCGGGTATACATATAATATACCAAAAAGTACCGGCATTGGTATCTAATATCAACATACTCGTACTCAGGGGAGTACACAAAAAAAGAGAAAACGGAGCCAAACTCACTCCTAAAAAGGCCAAAACGAAAAAAAATCGGAGCGTTGTGATTTTTGGGCGTGCGAATCGAGAAACTGACGGTTTTTTAGCAACGTTCCTTTTACTTGGTGTTAGTAAATCCCCCTTGTCTGCCTCCTCGAGAAAAAATGTGGGTAATTTTTTCTTCATCTTTTGTGTTCCCCTGCCTGACGTTCTTCGTACAACAATACTTCCAAGTACGATATCGTATAGGCAGCACCGTACCAGGTATGAAATTATTGGTACGGTTAGCATAACACGTAAAATGGCAAGATAGCAAGATAGCCCACCCCCGGAGGCCAATTCTTACGCAGCAGTCGGATCCGTGAGTCGAAAAGGGCCTTTTCCGACCGGACACTTTGGTCGACTGGACTCTTCCGGGTCTCCTTACCGTTTGGTTTCTTGTCCTATTGTCCTATTGTACAGTAGGTGCATACTACCACGGATATCATGTATCTGGAATCGATTCTTGAGCGGGGCGGCGTCAGCCGCAGAACCCTCGTAGAATGCCTACACAAAGTATATAGACTATACTGTACTCTACCGTACGAAGTCAGTCGCACCGTAACACAAGCAAGATGGCAAGGCAATGCCGCACCTCCTGGGACGAGAACTTTCGAGGCTGTTTCCATGGTTTATCCGAAGCAACGGGGGGGGGAGGGGGGGGGAGGGGGCACAACGGAAAGGATCGCTTTCGTAAGATCTCGTCCCGCAGGTGTTTCCACAGACAGACGCAAAAATAGCCGCATCCATTGCTCCGCGTTTGCGCTGTTCACATTGTACCTGTTGTCGATGACATGTGGTCAGCTTCAATCATGGTCCTAAAAGTACTCCATCTCGCGCGTTGACGTGCGGCATACGCTCTCCCCCCAGTTAGCCAACGAGGAGGAGAGGAGGAGAGGAGGAGAGGAGGAGAGGACGGGGCAACTGCAGCACATAGTGGTCCTTCGTCGATCAACCGCGCCGAGATTCGTTGACACGCCGTCTGCATAGATAAGACGCCGGCAGCAAGCCACACCGACGATTGCATCCACATCGCACAGCCGCATTCTACGGGCTGTGATAACGGTGAGCAAAGGATATACATCTGGTACGTCTCTTACCGTCGTCAAAACCTTTTTTTTTTGCTTTCATCCTCCGGCGGATGGGGAAAAATATAGCTTAAGCTCACCACACCTCCACATATTTTCATAGACGTCGTGCGTGTGTCGATTTCACTCAATTGCTTTCGCAATCCACCACTAACTAGCTGGCGTGTCCTTCGATTCCCGCGATAGCGATAGCGCGAGCTGTCTCTACCGGCGGTCCCTGTTACTACTCCGGCAGCGCAAGCTGCCGTTGTATGCGGATGCGTGATTATGTCGACCCGGCCTGACCCTGAGGGCCAGGTGCGGTAGAGATAGCCACCCGCCATACATACATGCTGCTTTGTAGGTTTAAGGCCACATCGGGTGCTCTGAGCCTCGACACGACGGCAGACAGCAGTCAGCAGTGCTACGAGGATATATGTATGTGCTACGAATGGGATGTTGGTTGTTGGTTAGGTATTGCTGCTCCGTGGAACGTGTTGCACTTACTTATGCTATTGCCTTGTTTAGTTATAAATTGACTTGACGAGAAAAGCGAGAAACGGAAACGAAAAACAGCAGGAGGTATATGATATACGTACAGTGAGGTACTCGATTTAAGAGCCCGTCTCCGAGCCGCCCAAAACGACCGCTCACATCGCCGTGACTCTTTTGTGTCACATTGGGTATCATATAGGTCTAGTGCACGTATTTAGGCGTCACAAGGCGTGAAAAGCCGGTTTGACGACGGCGTCTATTTACAACCTATGGACTGCGAAACATGTACAGCAGTCCACACCCCATTATTATTTGTGTGGTAGGGTTGAAATGGTTGAAACGGAGTGCTGAATCAGCCACACCTACTTTTTTATTGGTGAACACCTCTACCCTCATCCCGGCCGGACCGGATTACATTTTGGCACCCTGCTCCCTCTCTAGTGTTGCGAATCAACGAAATTGCGTGGTTGATTTGATTATTGACTTTTTGGGCTTGTTTCGATCATGTTTTTTTCTTTTCTTCTTTTTTTCCATCCCAATTTTATCCTCGCATTAACTCTCGCGCTCCCTCCCAGTCATAGCTCAGATCCGGGGTCACATAGCGGGCCCTCCTCTCCCCTCCCCACTACGTACGGTATAATAACGTCTTCACTTTTATCGCGAGAAGAATTCAGCGTTTTCTTCCTTCGTCGACTCGCGTCGAATTGTGCCTACCCACGCTGCTAGGCGTTCTCAGCAGTTAGTTGGTCCTTTTTTGCGCATTTTTACAAATAAAGTCAAAAACTCACCACGGTGGGAACTCAAGGACCAACGCTAGTAGTATTCGAGGGTAACCACTAGACCACCGGGGCGACCAGCTGGTTGTGGTGTAATCATGATTAGTGCTAGTTGACAGATTAATCATGATCATTTTATTATTTGTACAAAGGTCTAAATGGATACTTTTCGTTCTCGCCTGATCGTGATTAAATCATGATTAAAATAGTGATAGTTGATATTTAATAGGTTAATCATGATTGTTTGATTATTTGTAGAGAAATGAGTATTTTTTGTGTTCGTTCTGGGATTATATTGTTTGACCGTTTCGTTTCGTTTCGTTTGTCACGAGAGAGACTTGTGCTGCCGTTGCCTCCGGACGTCAAGAATCTAGCGTTGAGCAGTAGGATGGATGGAAAATAACGAAGGAATATATCAAGCGAAAGCTTTATAGTGTCTTCTTCCTTCCTTGTCATATCATAGGTCATGGGGATACCTTGGCCTCCCCCAAAAGTTTTCGCTGTTGTGAGTAAGAGGTTACATACTGCTTCTGCGCAGGCCATGGTACGCATACCTACTTCAACTTTGTGTACGGCTCAGGCTGCGTAGCTTTCTTATACCAGCTACTGGTATGATTTAGAGGGTGTGCTCCACGCACTAACTTTGGTATATATATGTCAACCTTTCGAGGGCAGCTGTCTCGGTTATAGCTTATTTCGGTCCAAGTCGAGGGCGTACGAAAAAAACACCCGCAACCCACACTACAGACTGGTTCGAGTGAAAAGCCCGAGAGCATCTCCCCCACGAATGGGGACGAATGCCGCTCGCAATATCTAGTCAAAGAGTGAATACTTGGCGTCATACTGACTCTTATGACCAGCGGAAGGGGGTGACATGGCCAGTTTTTTATCTAACAGCCTCGGGCTGTCTGTCTCTAGGAGCGAAACTCGTATCGACCAATGACACAGGCCTTCAGTTTTTCAATAATATTTAGGCCTTTCCAAGCGGGGGGGAGAAAAAAATTGTATAGCATTTTGCACGACCCGGTGGGAGATACTCCAAGGCATGTCTGTAGATTTTTTTTTGCGAAAAAAAACGAAGATCTGACCTCCCTCTGTTCAATATTAAGCGGAATCCAGCGGTGAACTGGATCCTCCACTAGAACCAAGTCATTTAAAGGAAGTGACGCATCTTACTCATTTTTACGAACAAAAGTCCAAATGCCCACGCTGTTTTTGAGAGATAGAGAGCTTGACGTTTTGCACACGTGTTATACATATTCATCCCGAGGCCTGACCTCCTTTCTTTTTTTCTTTTTTTTTTCGCCGAACATTTTTGGTCTGAAACCACTGTTTTTGAAAAACGAATCTTGATCTTGTTTTTCATCCAGATATTCTCTTCCCCGCGCATTTAACCCCTTTAGAGCCCCTGGACCCCTCTATACTAAATCCAAGTAGTTTCGTCCCCAAAAACGGGTTTCCAGTTGTAAAGGGGTTAAGTCGATTTTCATCGCGGAAAGCACAAAACCGACTATTCTCTTATTAAACAAACTGTTCGAGCTCTCTTTCAGGGCTTCCCGGCAAACCTACCCATCGCCACAGGGGCACATAACTCGATTTTAAGAGCTGGGTAAGATTCGCCCGAGACGTAAAAAATCCCGTTATTTTCCAGACATATATATATATATCTGGCCAAGATTATCGCAAAATGAGTGTTACTGTTGCAGAAGATGTTGATTCTCTCTTTGTTCTGGGAATAATTGAAAATCAATCCCTGTAGCAACGGATAGGTTCCATCGATGGAAAGCCCTGCAAGAGAGCTCGAAGATTTTTATTTTCAACAGGATGGTCGCCTTCGTGCTCTCCGCGAGAAAATTGACTTAAATACGTAGTAGGAAAGAGAAGACCTGGAGTAAAAACAAGATCAAGATTCGTTTTTCCATGACGGTGGCCTAACGTGGTCAACCTTTTCCAAGAAATCTCGACTGACGAAAAGTCAGGCGAAAAAATTAACAATTCAACACAACACCCAGGCGAGGTCTTCGCAAAACGGCACACAGAAGACGTGTGAAAAATTCCATTTATTTCCAGTTCCCAGTCTAGAGCGAGAAAACGGTGTGGTCCCCGAGTAGCCCTTACCCCCAACAAACTCTCCAAGCATCACCCTCTGTGGCAGACGCTGCTCCCCCATACGTGCTACGAATCCCGCAAACAATATCCTCCGTTTGCGCACTATCGCCTCTATGCCCTCGGAAGCTGCCTTGGCAAGCGCGTCGGCGTACGATAGGGTGTGGTCGTCGCGATTCCGTTTCCGCCATCCGAGGCATTGATTGGAGGAGCATGGAGTTTTCAAAACACTGGTGAACATTCGCCGGGGAATACGTTCCGGGCTTTTCACTTCAACCAGCCTGTAACACCCCCGCCGCCCTTAGGATGGGCCGATCTATTTCGCCATTGATCGCCATACAATACAAGCATACACAGCCCCAAATGTGGTTACTGCCTGTCCAGATATGCACAACGAAGCCCATCTCATATTAATAAACAAAAATCACCAAAGTTGGGGTGATTGATTTAATCATGATTATTTGATTATTAACCGATAAATCAAGCAAAAATTGATTTGATTATGAGTGGAAATAATCATCATAAAAAAAAACGTGATTAATCATCGCGTTGATTGTTGATTCACAACACTACAATTACCCCTCTCGGCAACAGGTAGTGCACAAGCATATAAGGGTAAGGGTTAGTGGAATAGCGCATGGACCTCAGTCAAGAGCTGCCGTCCACATGGGCTGTAAATAGTAAATAGTCCCTCCCCGATTTGACCGCTTTCGCTTTGTCAAACGCTCTTGAACCGCGTATCATACTGCTGCACAGTATGGCCTTCACTCTTTCCCTGGTGCACTTTCTTTCCAGCTCACCCTCTTTTCGTATGGTACGGGCAACGGATCCGGGGCCACATAGCAGGCACTTCTCCCTCCTCCCCTCTATGATATTAAGTATCCCGTTTTTTCGACCAGTCAGTGTGTAGTGAGCAAGAAGGGTTCAGCATTTGCTTCCCTCGTCGACTGGCGTCTTACTGTGCGTGCCGGGAACTGGGGCTACGAACAGGCGCTTTTTGGTGCAATTTTCGCACAAAAGCGAAAGTTGAAGTTCCTTCGGGGGGGCTCGAATTGCGAAATCGACCTCACTTAATTTCTGCGGCTACTTATTGTAGTGACTACAGGCAGGACGAAGTTGTCTACAGACCACCGGAGGCGCCGTCGTTATTGTTTTTGTTTTTCTATCGATTTTACTCACACTGCTGTTACTTTCCAAGCCAACTAAATCATTGCCATAGGTTTATCCTCAAGTGACCTTCTGGACAAAAGCCGTGGTCACATATATATGTCTTCCCTTCCCCCCGGTGAACTAATTTCATACGTGCCTTCATTTTTCTTGCGCGTGTATTTATTATAGGGTTCAGCATTCCCACTGCTCGTCGATTTTCATCGACTTTTGCTAACTGACGTTTTCGCGCTTCCTTTCCGAGAGCCCATCTTATGCACAACAAGAAAAAGTATATTATAAAAATTAAAATACACTCCAGCTGTGAGATCGAAGATTTCGTCGAAACTCATCTTTGCAAGCTGTGTGTGATACTCCGATCGCGCGCATTACGAGTTGTGTGTCCTCATTAAGGATATAGGTCGGCGACTCCCCTTACAGCTACAGTGTAGCTATCAGGGTCAACAGGATGATTTTAGTCAGTCTGTGCGCGGAAACTATAAAACCCGTTTCTGAGGGGGACAAAATCTGACAGCTGTGAAGGGAAAGGGGGGGCCTGGTTTTGATCAAAAGCGAGCGGGTTTGGAGGGGGGCGGGGGGGGGGGGGGGGGGGGGGGGAGGGGCAATTTGTGCATGTAAGCTATAAATCCTTTCGAGGGAAAAAGTATGTATCGTGTACGAGTATATACTCGTACGAGTACAGCAGTATGCGGATCTCTTGTTTCTGGCCATGCTGCAACTCTCACTGGTATGTAAAGCAGGGAGTTCCTACACTATTTTTCAGTACAAAAGCGACCATGTTATTATTCTCTTCAAAAAACTCGAGCCTAAAATTCTCAACTGCCCAACCCTTAATTGAGCGATGCCGCGTCCTGTACGCACCGTTTACGATGATGTGTATCACGTTCAGGCTCTAAAACCTCATCACCCTTTACCACATACATACTCCAGGCAGGGGTGGAATTAATTGTGGAATTATTATTCAGCGTACCACGGTGATAAATTGGCTTGGTTATTTCGAATTACAAAAACATACCTGGTACCGGGTATGTACAAGGTAAGTTCAGTGTGCCCATTTGACCTTTTCACTTGTGCGCCTTCTTCCGTATCGTGCGTTTTTAGGCGGGAAAGCGTAGTATTTCCCGGACGAATTTTGATTTCACTTGGTTTTTCGGATCTTCCTAGGGCTCCAGCACTATTGTGTGACCACGGACTCTAGATTTTTGACAAGAAGAGTTAATGTGAGAAAACAACATGTACGAGGTATGATATACCAGGTATACAACATCGACCGACCGAGGTGGTATATGCTTTATTAACGGGCGTGATAAAAGAGGTGTGGTATATCATACTTGTGATTTTTCAAGAGAGGTTTGCTGCCACACTCCGAGCGAGTGGGGCACGAAAACACGGGACTTGACCAAACAAAACACAGGACGGGCATGTGGATGCATTGCCAAACCTTGCTGGCTGTTGTTGATGTTCACGGTCAACGCTGACGTTTAGGCCGCCCCGGTTTGTTCTGGAAAAACGATACCAACACACTCTGCGGAACTCCGCGACTGTCCTTGCCGACCTCGAGCCGCCCAAAGGGTAAGAGTTGAGGTTAGGTTAAGGCTATGGCTAGCTCTGCGGTCGGATTGGTCTGGGTTGACGTGCAACATTGAAGTTGACCATAAACGACAGGCAGGACGTTTGTTGCCTGCGCGTCCTGCAGTTGGGGGAGGGCGATATCTTGGGGGTGTCATACTGATTACGACGTATAGCCTGGATGGTATTTATTATTATTATATTTTTTTGCGCACAACTACTTTCCAGCTTCTGGACAAGCCGTGGGGTCACAGGTGTCGTCCCTTCTTCCCCCCGGTGCTTGCCTTCAATTTTTATCGCGCATAGGGTTCAGCAATCCTACTGCTCGTCGTTTTTCATCGACGGTTGCTAACTCACGCTCTCGCGCTTCCCGCAAGTCAATTTATGCTCAAGGAAAAGTCCCCACGAATTTATACGAGTATGCACTCGGGCTGATTCGAACTCACGAAACTGACCAGGCTCGAGGATAACCTGATACGCCACCGGGGCTGCCCTATTTCCAAGTGACTATTTTGCAGTTAATTGCTATTTTGCTATTTTGCTAAATGCAAAAAAAAGTAAAAGGCGCCCATCTACCTACCAAATATCCAGATACAGCGACGCTTACCCTGAGCCATGTTGGAGGAGAGAAGGGCAGCGAAAGAGCAGGTTGTCAGCTTAGCTTTGCAGTGTTGAAGAGTCCACACGGTAGAGAGATGGATGGCTTTCTAGGCGGTGCGAGGCGAAACGCTGACTGACCGACTGACCGTCGAAAGCGGAGAGTTTACAACGAGAAAAAGGCGTTTCCCACTAGGGATTTTTTTCCCATTTTTTCCGTTAACTTTTACCAGGTACAGATTTGTGTGTACGGCGTTGTTTCCACAGGTACTGAGTATTATGCCAGGCATGCGGTATTAGGTGGTGTTGACAGCTCAGTTGGCCTGGTTGACAGCCCCACCAACCCGTGTGGACAACTGGGCGTTCGTTTGTCGCCCAAGAGAAGGGCCCAAGCCAGCCTTTCAGTGTGATGCGAATATGATCCCGCTATTAACCACTTCGAAGCCTAATATTGTGTAGCACACAGGCAGACCGAAAACGAGACGAGCTCGATCTAATCAATGATGGGCCTCTTGTATCGGAAGAGCTTGCAGTAGCACGTGTGTCGGCAGTTCAGTAGGGAGGGGCTGTACAACTCGGTTCAGACATTAGACTATTCCAAACTCTATACTTGGCATGCATTACGATGCATTATCTCTGTGTCGTAGCTTGTGACCACAGAGCTGATCTTTTTAGGGTGAAGAATCAGTACGGACACTGGGTGTGCTGGATGTCGACGAGTAGAAGAACGGTTTAATGTGAAGAACACACACACATTCATTCGTAAGAAACCTGAAAACCGGCTCTATCATAGGCAGGTCATTTTCTACTTTTTTTTTTTTTTTTTTCATCCTCCGGCGGATGATGGGGAAAAATAAAGCTTTAGCTCACCACACTTCCACGTATTTTCATACGCGTCGTGTGTCGATGTAACTCAGTTGCTTTTGCAGCCCAACGCTAGCTGGCAAAAATGACCCTTAGTGTGGTGCGTCGAGAAGGGACAGAAAGAAATTGCTAAAACTTCTTCACGGGAAAAAAATAAAAACTCGTACCCTAGCAGGGAGGGGGGAGGGAGGAGAAGAGGCTGATTAATGACCTCGGATCTAAGTTAGGTCTCGGGAGGGAGGAAGAGAAAGAAAAAGTGCGAACGTAATACGTACCAGTATATGAGATGAGCACAAAGCAAGCCGAACCGAAAATAAAAAAAAGATTTCTTCTACATTCCTACAGACAGCGAGCGCCTAGACGACCTATTCGTACTTTCTTATTTTTCAAAATTCTAGGAGGGCAGATTTCTGAAGATAAATGGGTTTTCCTTCAAGAGGGTCGATACTATAATATACTTACTTGCTACACTGTAGTTGCAAGGGGAGTCGCCGACCTACCGCACAGCCCGTAATACGCGCGATCGGAGTATCACACACAGCTTACTACGAAGATGAGTTTCGACAAAATCTTCGATCTCACAGCAGCTGGAGTGTATTTTCATTTTTTATAATATATATACTTGTTCTTAATACACTTGTTCTTGTTCTCTTCAACGCGCCTCGTGAGCGAGGCAAACCCCGTGGATATAGCATCCCATCATGTCTTGTGTATTGAGGATAAAATATTATACTTACCTGTGGTACCTGTGTAGGGGGGGGGTGCATACAGCAGTTGTGCGTACTCAATCAAGAGGGTATATATATGCTGGCAAGGAGAATGGATTGGGTTAGTATAGACTATAGTATTCGGAGCATTTCATCAGTTGGATTTGCGTTCGGAATTAATTTAATTGTGAACTGCACATACATTGTCGGCAAGGTGTTCATGAGGGAGGACAGACCTTTACTTCACCCGTCTTAGCACACAAGAAAGAACAGATGATACACACAGCACTAAAGATTACCGCATGTTTTTGAAAGCTTTTTGTTGCGCTCGTAGTGTGTTTTTTTAACAGTTCATGAGAGGGCATCGACCCAACCCAACCAGCCCCAGCCCGAAACCTGACCCCAACACTAGCCCAAACCCAAGTACAGGCTAATCAGAGGCTCCGACCCGAGATCGGCTTCGCCGCGCGTTTGGGGAACTCTGCTAGAACTCTGCTACTTACCTCGCAGTCGGCGGCCACCTCGGTCTTGTTGTCAGGCTTCATCGCCGTACTCGCAGTAGAACTTCGGCGGCTCGTTGTTGTTGTCGTCGCAGTTGTTGTCGTAGCGAACGATCTTCTTATACAACCATCTGCTGTGATGCCGGACGCATCGCAGGGAGGTGTAAATGTGTGTTGGATAGTTGCTATGTTTGCCATTTTTTTTTTTTTTTTTTTCTTTGTTCTCCGGCGGCTGGGAAAAAAAAGCTTACCTGGTATTGTTTGCCATCATCCGCCGATCAATGTAGTATGTATAGTATGTGCAGTAAGATGTACATTCATATCGACAGCAATAACCAAGGGGAAAGCCCACAGCAGTGGATACATATGTGCACATAACATCATACAGATAGGTATGATATAACAAAGCCGGTAGTCTATACAAGTACGTACCTGGTAGTCTATATGGTTTGTATGTAATCGAGATGAGATATTTCCATACTCCTCGCAGACGCATCGATCGGCGTGAGACAATCTGCAGGCACTGCTGTGACCCCCTTGTCGAGAAGATCAGCTTCGAAAAACGTCCGGAGGGGTGTGTTATCCTGAGGAGTGCTTTACGACGTTGGTAGTCGTCAACCACCAGGGGGCGGAGATCTAATACCCGTCGGGCAGATCAGATAGATAGATAGATAAATAGATTATCTAGTTTTTTGGGAAGCATTCCGGATTTACCTCGTCTGCAAGGTCTAACCGTATCTATGCGTGCTGGCTGAGATCTGTATCATATGACATACCTGGTACATATTTTATAACTACCGAGGACCAACGCCCGAATGGGTAGGGTGGACCGTAACTGGACCAAGTCCGGCGGAAGGCCATCTCCCATGGCCAGGGGTTTTGTTAGTGGTTGAGCTTGCGCAAGTCCCACACTACTACCCGGAAAGATGACATTCCGGGTGGCTATTTCCACCGAAACTGACCCTCAGGGGACAGGCCGGGTCGACATACACACGCATCCGTATACAACGGCAGCGTGCGCTGCCGGGGTTGTAACGAAGACCACTGATGATAGGGACAGCTAACGCTATACCTACAATGGGACACGAAGGGTGCGCCAGCTAGCGTTGGGCTGCGAAAGCAACTGAGTTAAATCGACACACGACGCGTATGAAAATACGTGGAAGTGTGGTGAGCTACGATCGTAGAGCTTTATTTTTCCCCATCCGCCGGAGGATAAAAAAAAAATATATATATATATAACTATTTTTCAAGGACGTCGTCAGCCGTGAGTTCGACGAATTTCAGGTCAATACTCATATTTTTTTGCAAGCTGCGTTGTTGGTACTCGTGATATATTATAAATGGGTGATTTTGTATTGGGAGATGTCCTATTTTTTGTCCACTATAACGGTAAGTGTTGGTATTTATACTTTATTTAGGTGGGGAATTTTGAGCTAGGTAAAACATCACATAAACATATATAAAATCATTCCTTGAATATAGAGCCATTCCTTGGTGTCATGGACTTTGGTCCGGAGTTTTTTGTCTCGGCCTAAGTATGCGATTCGCGGAACTGGAATTCTCGGTCGAATATGGCTTGGTTCGAGCGCCGCCTTCGGGGGGCGGCTCCAACGCCCCTCGCCCTGCCGTGTCCGTTCCGGACATCGACGTGGACGCGGACGGGTGCCGAGCGAGACGAGCGAGTGTCGAGGAGGAATTTTGGAAAAAATGTTGAATCTTAATGGCTGCAACGCCTGAATGATTTACAAAATTGGCATCATTTCCAAACGGTACGTGATAATGTTTGGAATTTTGCGTACCGGGTGAGAACAGCAGTAGGTACGACGAGCATGAACGCCAACTGACGGCATTGGCAAACACACAACATCAGGTGAATGCAGCAGCAGTAGTAGCGGAAGGGCGAAACTTCTAGCACATACTGCAGCAACTAGTAGCAACCAGAACCACAGCAGATAGCTCAAAGTGCAGTACGAGTGCAGTTGGCAAGTTTAGTCGTACACGCATCACTCTGTCCAATAGTCTATATATAACAGCATCTCAAGCAGGTAGAAGAGCCGTCTCTCCGGCCTTTGGCCTTGGCTTTAGCACGGCCGCTGACACTCCAGCCAGCCTCTGCTGTAGGCATGAACGAGTGCGGTTGATTCGCAGCGAACTATCCCGCTGTGCTCGCCTCTATGTGGCCATTGTCCATGCAATTTCATGCCACCCCCCTTCTGTTTTGAGCTCGTCGTCGTGCCGTCGAGGTACGAGGAAACCCGTACGTACTGGGTGAGAACAGCAGTATGTACGACGAGCATGAACGCCAACTGACAACATTGGCAAACACACAACATCAGGTGCAGCAGCAGTAGCCGAAGGGCGAAACTTCTAGCACATACAGCAGCAACTAGTAGCAACCAGAACCACAGCAGATAGCTCAAAGTGTAGTACGAGTGCCGTTCGTTGGCAAGTTTAGCCGTACACGCATCACTCTGTCCAATATATAACAACCGTTTTATGTTCATATTGATGAAGAAAAAAATACCAGGTCGTATTACATTTATTTCCTGTAAGAATGATACGTCGTACGAGCGGACGTTCTGATTCTGGTGCCGTGAGACCATCGAGCACACCGCATGTTTTACCCAAACAAGAGCCAACAAGAGGCAGCGCACAGGGGGCCCCAACACAGAGACACGTGACAACCACGGCCAGCTGTCGGTCGCGTAATTGTCCGGTGGTCCGTGCTTCGGTGGGTGTATCGGAAGTCGTTCGTAGTACTGCTGTAGATCGTTGAAAAACCACGTGGCATCGTGCTGGTGGCAAGACTCGCCAGTAGACCCCCCAAAATTTATTTACCTTTTCTTTTTCTTGGCCCCATGCACCCATTTATTTCCTTTCCTTTCTCTTCTTTGTTTGTTTCTTTTTCCAATTGACTTGCGTCTGTTGTGCGCATGCGCAGTGATAGATACCACGTGTAATATATACGTGGTAGTCTTTCTTGGTTGGCAAGCGGTATAGTCGGTTTTCCCAGGCGCGAGTAATGAGACGTATGCACCGGTATGGACCTGGCACATCGTAGACTGACTCCCGATTTCACTTTTATATGTTTCTGGTGGAGGCATGAATTGCGTCAGCTGTGATTTATGCGTGTACCACCTTTGGTTTGTGTTTTTCCCCTAGGGTATTCCTCAGCTCCAGAGTGACTGGAGCCTGTCCTGTGACCACGGACTTGATTATGCGAGTTAATGCGAGAACGACAACAACAACAACTGAAATATTGCCTGTTTCTTGACCTTTCAGCTGCTTCCTGCAAACTTGGTTTTTCTGCCAACACGATTTTGAACTTTTTCGCGATTTTTTCTTCCTTTTTGTCTAGTAAGTTGAACTTCCTGCTGCCGCTAATTGCCGCCTGACAGCTGTGCATTAGTTGCGGAACGGTCCAGCTTTAGCTTCTCTTTGATTCGCACCATTTGTTTTGTACTTGACGAAGCTTCAGCGGCTGAGATCTGGGCTTGGCTCATCAGCTCGACACCGCCCAGCACCCCATCGCAGCGCTATAGCTTACAGCAACGAAGCGCCGTGCAGTGCCCTGCGATGCCCTGCGGCTCAGCTCAGCAGCGCACCGCTAGCTCAGGAGAGCGAGGCGCTATGCTTTGCCGTGCTCTGCCATCGCGGTCGTTCGTTATTCATGATATCTAAAACTCCGCGTACGCTGATATTTAGGTATTTGCCGCTTTATTCTATACATATCGCGTCAACCATCGTAATATCATACAATATGGGGGAGGGAATGTAATCTCTATGCAAAGATCCTGTTTTTTTTTAATCATTTGTCAGCCGGCCGCCCCGGTGGTCTATTAATAATAGTGGTTTTACCCTCGAATACTACTAACGTTTGGTTGTCCTTGATTTCGACACCCACCACGATGAGATTTGACTTTATTTGCAAAAATAAATGCAAAAAAGAAAAACAGGCATCAATCAACTGCTGAGAGCGCCTAGCAGCGTGGGTTGGTTTGATGCGAGTCGACGAGGGAAGAAAATGCTGGATTCTCCTGGCGGTAAAAATGAAAGCACGTGCCGAAGTGGGGAGGGAGGAGGAGGAGGGCCCGCTATTGACCCCGGATCTGAGTTACTACTGGGAGGGAGCGCGAGAGTGGTGCGGGGATAATAAATGGGATGAAGAAAAAAAATGTTGCAAAGGTATATTATTTTTACTACCAGTAAATAATATGCCAGTCTCTAGGAAATACGCACGGCACTATCAGCAGTCGTCATGGTAGAGACACTCCGGATATTATGCATTGAGGGGACGCGTCCAATTTCGACAACGTGAAAGCCCCCACGAAGAAAAGACAGCAGACACACATATCCCGCCTTCCCGAGAAAAAACAGAGAAGAAGCGCTACGCCAACCTCCCGTACGAGCAAAGCCACCCCCGCACCTATCTTAGACAACGCCGCCTCAACGAGAGATCGCCCTCCTCTTCTACGTTTTCCTCCTCGCCCGCGACCACGCAGACCAACCAATGCGACAGCCTTCACGTAACAAACAAAGCAATCTTCTTCCAAAACCTCGCCGGCTGACATGTCCTCATGTCGACGTTTGATGCAAACCGACTTTGCATCCTGTCGACTTCGAACCTCCATTGCCACGGGGACAGCAGTGCAGTCTCTTCATTAATGCCAAGGCCTCTTTTGTTTCGCCTAGAGGCGACGCAGGTTCTCAATAATACTCTTTTCGGTATTTTTGTTTGATAGACGCCAACTTTTACTTGACGGCGCATTTAATAGTTTGTTTCGCCTATCCTTGCCTTCTTTATTGTATAATATTACGTTTTTTCTTTAGTCAAAGCATGACTTTTAGAATCCCATGTTCGTATGAAACTCTTGGCATTACTTTAAAGTTCAATGCATGCCAAATCGGACAGCTACACCTTAAGTGGTCGAAGTGCTGCCCTGCCCTACACGAAGCATGGGCGCCGGCGAATGCCGGCACCCATGCGGAGCCCTTGCATATTTTATAAATTTATTACTATTACGGGGGACCATAGTAAATAGGACCTACGGTACAAACAAAAACCAATATATTTACCTATTTTGACTAAAAATATTTGGTCCTGTTTACTATGGTCCCCCGTAATATGTATGGTTTCCACTGTATACTCCGAGTATAATTTAATTTTTACTAGTATAATATACTGCTCTATCATATGTACGGTAGGGGGTTTATTTTGTTTTTTTCCCCCCGGCTTTAATATCGTGAAGAGTACGAATACAGGATATTATTAGTCATCTATATGTTGCTCTTAATACAGCATTCGAGAATTAAAGTCAGCTACTCCCACCCCAAAAATAATAAAAACTCTGTGGGACACGAACCCACGGTTCCAAATCGATACGCTGTCACTCTAATATTTAAATACTAGGGCTTCGCTCGCGGGCGGCTGGACGCCGCCCGCTACGCTCGCGCAAGGCAAGGAAGAATGCAACTAAAAACATGTGAAGAGGGGGCCCACGATTTGGTGCGGACAGCGATTTGATAATGCCAAGAGCTGCTTGTGCAAAGCAAATTGCCTTGTTGTTGTGCTCAGCTGTGTTGTGTGCTTTTGGTACCGGTGTTACGTTCTGATCGGCGGTACGGGGGTACTTTGCGTGGGGGAAAAAACAGGGGGCCGTGCAAGATCGAATACATCATGTAGAAAAAAAAAAAGTATAGACTATAGTACACAACAACACGTATTATACCCGGTACTGCTCTAGTCTATGTTCGAAAGAAAGGACACAACGCAGCACGACACAGCACCGCAGCGAAGGGCACACGGCACCGCACCGCACGGCTCCCCACGGCGCTACGCTGAGCTGCTGGGCTGTATAAAGCCGGACTGACCTGAGCTGGGCGTGTATTGTGATCCAACAGCGTAGTACTTGATAGTATGTACAAACCTGGTGTAGTAGTACCGGTATGTACTACTATAAGCCTCAAGGTCTTCTCGTAGGTTCGAATCCCGGTGTCATCGGGGAAAGAAAATGATCCTCATAAAAAATAAATGGATATCAACGTGACTTTGTGGCCTTCTAGTAGATAGACTGTCCACTTATAAGCCTGGTTTTCGTTAGTTGAATCCAGGCGTCATCGGGGAAAAAAAAATGTCCTCTTAAAAGAATCGATATATTTTATATAAATATTGAAAAACGTCAGCTGTGAGTACGACCGGTTGAATGGTTGAAACTCAAAGCAAGAAATCAAAGAAAAGCTGGACCAATTGTAAACGTTCAGAAGAAAATGAAAAACGAGTTCGAACGAATCAAATTCAAAGGAGATAGTAGAAAATGAACGAGGAAACAACTGAAAAACGAAAAAAGTACAATAATTGTCATAACTGGTCCACAGCTTAAGCTTGCTCCTGTTGTTGCCTTGTGCTGTGTGCCCTTGGGCGCATTACAAAAAGCTCGCATGGACGTCCATTAAAATGCAAGTTCAACTCCCTCGCATGGACGTCCTTTAAAATGCATATTCAGCTCCCGAAGAAACAAAGTTGCAAGTTCAACTCCCAAAAACAAAAGTTACTTGGAAAAAAAGAGATGAAAAAAAAAAGTTAAAAAAACGTTCAGAACATGGGCTGACCTGAGCTGGGGGTGCGTTGTGACCCAACAACGTATTATGTACAAACTTATTACTGGTACGTGGGATGATACTGCGAATGAATGTTACTGGCATGTACGAACTATTAAAAGTACCGCAAAGCACGCAGCATGGCAAAGCAGCAAAGCACGTCAAAGCACAGCGCTGCGCTCTGCT
Organism: Undaria pinnatifida; assembly: GCA_012845835.1. Lineage (NCBI taxonomy): Eukaryota > Phaeophyceae > Laminariales > Alariaceae > Undaria > Undaria pinnatifida. The sequence continues at coordinate 7,374,904 of JABAKD010000029.1, forward strand.
AAGCTAGAGCTGCAGGGCATCGCAGGGCACTGCACGGCGCTGCGTTGCTGCGAGCTATAGCGCTGCGGTGGGGTGCTGGGCGGTGCGAAGCTGATGAGCCAAGCCCAGATCTCAGCTGACGAAACTCGGAGATGCCAGAGGGAAGCACCAACCGAGCGCTTTCGGCACGAAGATATTTGTAATTTCCCCAGCAACTAATTGGGAACTTCGGGACGGTTCTTTCCCCCAGCAACTAATTTTCTTTTCGGCAATTACGGGCTGAGAAGGGCTGAGAGGGGGGAGGATATGCCGAGCGAGACCTCCGAGGGGGTCGAGGTCTAAGTAATTAAGTTTACATGTATATATTTTCAGGACGTCAGGTAGGTGTGAGTTCGGCGAATTTCAAGTCATACTCATATATTTTGAATCTGCTTGTTGGTACTTAAGTCTTGTACTATGCTATGTGGGTGATTTTTTTTTGGGAGGGATCCTTTTCTTTTATAAATGAATGTTTTATTTGTTCACGCGTTTTCCGGATGTCATCTTTTAATTTCTGCTCTTCTTGTACAACATCTCAAAACAAAATATTTAGTCTAGACTAGACTATATATTTAGGATTTTGGTTATTATCTAGATCGCGATCTCACCCAATCAATCATAGAGATATCGGTGGGCGGTCTAACTTTGATCCGTTAACTCATCAAACTGGCCCGTCAAGCCACCAAGGAATATTCACGTGTATTAGCTTTGTGGGGACTTCCCTAACGGCTGTCCGTCAAGGGGCAAGAACACCGTCAACAGACATAGTCTATATCTTCGGTCCGATCCGTTACCGCATTTTTTCGAGTAAATGTAGAACTTAGCAACGGTAAAGGATTTTACAAAGAAAGGCATTGGTCTATCAAACTGTCCCTGCCCGGCTGATCGGCTGGATGTTCACGTCGTGACACGATCTGACGAACAAAGGTGCCAAAACATCAAAACGTCAAAATAAGTGTCGAATGTCGAAATAATGTCAAAAACCGTCACAAACCTTGTAGCCAAATGATTCAGGAAACAAACGGCAATTTAGGCCTGTGACGGACGACCGCCGAGACGAATATATAATATTTCTAGTGAGTGAGATCCAACAACCACAGGTAGGTACTACTACTATAAATACAATTAGTATTATAATAGTTGTTCCTGCCTAACGCCGGTGCGCGCGAGGCCCATGTACGGCCATTCTAGCATCCCAGTTCTGGGCCTCGTCGTCGGTTGTGCCAGGTTGTGTGCCAGGCTTTTAGTGGAACCATGCCGACAGATATTCTCATGGAGTAATTACTGATTCGACGGTATTCGTGCTTTATTTGGGATGCCAATATAATACCGACACAACAGCAGAGGCGCGTATGTATGCACGTACGTATTGATCGCGGCAAAGTACCATTTATCACGGATAACAGCACACCCCTCTTGCCAAAGAACACCCGCCGGGGGTATATTTTTTTCATCGTTTTTCGACAGACACTTTAGACTAATACCGCGCCCCTTTCGGACGTACACCTGAAAACATGGAGTATCACACCCCGTGGACACCATTCACCTACAACACGCACGCTCCGATAAGGGTATCTGCACGTACCAACATGGAGGCAATTGCTGCGCCCCATCACAGTGGGTCGATTGAGCCTACGACCCGGACCGCACCGGTACCTGTGCTGCTGCCGCGCCTCGAGCGGGGGTCAAGTCTACTTTTTCTGGCTCCATCCCGCCTAACGGTACCAGTACTGGTACTGCCACTCCTGCCGTGGCGCAAGCCCCCACGGTAGGAGTGGCAGTACCCGTACCAGTGAAGCGCAAAGCGCTCTGGCAGCAGCGCCCAACACCTCAGCCGCAAGGCCTGAGACCATGGCAGCAGCTCCGGAATTGTCAGCCACTCACACCCCCTTCAGTCTGCTGGGGCCTATTTACACTCCAGAGCAATCAAAGGTACCGCTAGCCCACCCCCTCGTTCTCACACCTCCTGGCATCTGGCCGAGTCTGTTTCCACTCGTTATGATAGCAACCGACGTCCCGTTATCAAACCCGATTGTTATCACACCCCCGAGCTGCGGGGTTCCCGCGCACGGTGCGTATCACCGGGGGTGCGCTCGATACCTCACCCCCTGTATAAAAAAGCGCCCCCGTTGATGTATTCTCAAAGGTACAAAGTTTATCACCGGGGTGTGCTTTCATCCATGTTATACGGTACGTACACTCGTACAGTATCACAGTAAGACAAACTGCTTATGCCGAAAATTCCACTGCTGTGCACTATTAATACAATAGTGTTGTAATGGTTGTACTGTTAGTTAGGGGTATATCTACTGATGATGGTGTCGGTGTGTGTGCTGCTGTCGTTGCTCTGGCGCTTGGAGGTGTTTAGATGTACAGCAGCAGACAGTACTTGCTAGCAAGCTCTGCTCGTTGTACTGCTGTAAACTACAGCGTACTGTACTGTTACTGCGTGTTGCTCTACACGCGGTGCCGGTGGGTGTGCTTACAGCAGTCTTACTGTTGTGCCGGTGTTTGTGCTGTGTCTGAGTGTAGATGTAAAGTCTCGCCCCTGGGTTGTGCCAGGTTGTGCCAGGCTTCTCGGGGGATCGTGCAGATAATAAAAATAAAGCGGACTTGGGCACAATTATTGCTGAAGAATCATCATGGAGTCTGTGGAGTATTAGACAGGCAGCACGTTTGACACGATAACCCGAGAAAATACATCTATCCGTACTACGTCAGCCTTGGGCCACCTTATACGATGTATGTTGGGTTTTGTTTCCAAAGACCTGGGTTGTTCGAGCGACTTGATAATCTGAAATCCTAATGAGGTTTAAACCACGCCGGGGCAAGGGGCAAGCAAGTACTTGTGCGAAGATAAAAGGGAGAGGACATTGGAATCTCACGCGGCCACAACAGACAGAGTGATTGTCCCACACCAGCTCGACCGAGAAAAGGTTGTTTGTGTGTGGCGGACTCCTTCGTGATCGCAGATGAACAATGGATGCTAAATTGGAGATACGGCGTGGCGGGTTGAGGGAGAGAAAAACTCTTTGGGCTTGGCGATTTGTTTACTTGAAAAGTTGTGTTGGTTTGTCTTCGAAAACAAATGCTGCGATCGTTCGTTTTACGTGCGTTTGGGTGAGAAATGTCTCAACAAGTGTTTTTTAGGCGAGACTGGCTGCAATTTTTTTCGAAGAGAAGCAAGAAGTCTTAAGAGGTGTCTGCCTGTTGCTTGCTATTGATTGGTATAGGTACAGCAAAGGACGGGGAGGCTGCCATACATTGATTCTACACACCTGTCCGCGAGGACGTTGGGTGGGGCTTATATCAGCACGCGTTTGCTCAAATTGGTGCATGCGGGGGACACTTTGTGCAATTCATTGTCGAGCAAAAGGTATTCTCCGTATCGAAGCATTCACCCGTTGAAAACTCTCGAGAAGTCTCGACAATCTCTTTCTTCTTTCCTAAGCAGTTCGCAACTCGGCAGCAGTCCAAGACATGACAGCGGACGACTGCGCGCAGGCCATAATCGCTCACCTTGATGCAATGGTGGGCCTTTTTTGCCCGGGTCCATGAATGACCCCCTCGTCAAGGTCATCTGTCTTTCTCGACCGCCGCAGAAGGGGGCGTTGTCGTTGGTGTTGTTATGTTCGTGGCCGCCCTTGCTTGTTGTGGGCGTTTTCGTCAGGTGGGGGCTTTTGTACCAAAACAAAACATGCAGACGAAATTTCTAGAAACCCCTGGACGGACATCAAATGTCCCCCAGGGACGGTCTGGTTGAGTCGTGAGTAGTAGTATCGACTGTGCAGCTACGAGGCTCTCGCAGGGTTTGGCGTTTTTTCTCTTCTTTTTCTTCGTTGTTCACGCGTGCCTCCTGCCTGCTGTGGTGCTGCCTGCTGTCTGCATTGATTGCCGATTGGTTGTAACCAATGCAATAATAATAGTGCCCGAATCCGTTTCATCTGCTGCGTGATCCCACCCAGAGCCCGACACAATCTGGGACAACCAGGGGCGAGACTGTGCATTTACACCACAAACACCGGTACAGCGGTAGTACTGTATACAGTGCGCTGAAAATATAGTTTACAGAAGAAGCAGTACAAGCATATATTATTAGGCGGACCGGAGCAAATGATGCGTGATGTTGTGTTGGAAAGTTAATATCAGCTGTCGATTTCAGTATAGTAGAATATATGAATACCTCGAGTAATGGTATTTATGTGGTATGCTGTTGAGTTGGTGTTTCTGTGTTCACCCTGGTATTAATTAATTGAACATTCATTGCCATATAAGGGATGAATGCTGTTCACACGAAAAAAAGTGGGAACTACACTGTACGTGAATCACAGTGTTTCCGTGGCTCGCTGTGGCGAGAAGGCAGTTTCGGGGAGGTTCGTGTTGGTGAGCCCAATGGCAAGCAATGTGCTTAGATGGCTTGCTTGGCGAGAATAACCAAAGCATGACTACTCGAACACTGCTATACAAGGGGGCAAGGCGGGGGGGGCTCCTCTCCACCTGTGTGGTCGTGGTTTGCTGTTGCAGAAGGTCGTGTGAGTCATTCCTAACGAATACAAATAATTGTCATAAACAAGTCTGCCATGAACAAGCTCGTGCGAGTTGACAGTGAGAGCTAGAAAGTAAATTCGTGTAGTATCAAGTGCCTCTGGCATTTAGAAGCATATTGATCAAGTCAGACATCAGGAGTGCAGCAGCAAGAAATATTCAGACAATTTTATTTATTCGCCGATTGCTTATGGGGTAGTGCTGTTTTTGCTGTATTGTGCCTGGTGCTTTCTTTCAGCGCGCTTGCTATCTGCATCATCGTTAACCACCACCACCATCATCATCATCGTCATCATCATCTTCATCATAATCGTCATCTATCATCAATTATCATCATCATCATCCTCATCATCATCGTCATCATCATCATCATCATCATCATCATCATCATCATCATCATCATCGTCATCATCGTCATCATCTATCATCACCATCGTCATCTACCATCATTGTCATCGTGATCACCATCACCATCATCGTCATCATCGTCATCATAATCATCATCTATCATCTATCATCTGTCATCTACCTGGTATCACCTATCATCTATCATCTATAATTCATCATCTTTCATCTATCATCATCATCATCATCGCCATCATAATCATCATAATCATCATCGCCATTACCGTCATTGTCATCATGTCACCTTCACCTAACGAGTGAGGTTGATGCTGCCCAGAAAACCTATTACTGCATATGGGGGGCGTGCATTTTTACGGACCGGTTGAGGTGCTAGAGACAAGAATTGCTATAGCTGTTCACAAAAATATTGCCAAACTACTGCCGCTTCTCTTTGTGTGATCGGTATGGATAACCCCCCCCCCCTCGTCCTAAAATTCCCCGCGGTTCAGCTCGCGTTCAAATAACAAGTACTGAACACAGCAAGTAAAAACTGATCACGGCTTGCCTTTCGCCAGGCGAAACAAACCAGCCGCTGTCTCCTCCGGCTGCCCGCCCCCACGATTAGTTCCCAGTCCCCGCTTCCTCCATCCTTGACTACTAAAAATTACGACCCCGCCCCCTACGCAGTTTTGGTATATTACATGGCATTTATTTCCCACTGCTGCCCTTTGTGCTCTCCCCTCCCTGCCTCATATTCGAAACTCAGGTCGTTAGTGGCATGTAGTTTACCCTTCATGTGACTCGCTGAACACCTAACGGCGCTTCTGCTTGGTCGGTGAAAACCCAACCTGCCCCGTCCCGGCATTGTGCGGATACGAGGAGGGTCTACGGTCATACGACTACGGCCATGCATGACATGAGCATCCCCCTCCCCAACTCCTCCCCCCTCCGTCCTCCTCAACTTGTTTTTTGCTTATGGAATTATTATCTACTTGTTCACTGCTCTTCACGATTGACACTTCGGACTAGGCAAGCAAACGTCCCACCGTGATGGCCCCATCAACTAGCGAAATGATGACTGCTGACACGCAAAGAAACGGGTGATGCCATGCAACCAAGACGGCCCGAGCCGTCGGGCACTTGTTTGCTTACCCTGTGGCACCCATCAATCGATCATAAGGCAGCTGTTCGCTTACTCCGCGGCATGAACCAATCGACCGCAGTGGAAGAATGGAAAAAAAATCGCCGTCGCAGTGGAAGCAAGTCTCAGTCTCGCACCACGGAGGAGTGAGCGCCATCATCGTCATCATCACCATAATAAACAGTATCTTCCTCCTCTTTCGCCCCCCCCCCCCCCCCCCTCCTCCTCCCCCTCCTCCTCCTCGCCCCTCCTTCTCCTCCTCCGCATCATCAGCCCTCCTCCTCCTCGTCCACGTCCTCCTCCCCCCCCCACCACCCCCCGCTGCTCCTGTTCCTCTTCATCGTCAACATCACCATGATCTGCCTCGTTCTCATTCAATTCATCAATAAATGATTCATGAGGCCCGTGGTTCCCGCCCATTCCACTTACCCAATTTTGGGAAACCCATTTGGCAAAAATCACAACACAATAAAAATATATTATTTCCCTTAACCCTTCCACCACACGCTGCAAATGTAACACGCTACACTCCTTCCCAGGTAAGTTTTTCAGCCAAACAACTCGAATGGATGTCGTCATTGAAAAATAAGGACTGCCAATCTCCTTCACAAGCACGACTTCCACATGTAGCTTGTCGGTGGCGTACTATAGATAGTTGGACCAAAACAAGTGCTGGGCTGAAGTTTTTGTCGTCTGCATAGACGCCGTCGATGCCACGCAGCGAGTCCACCCCCCGCATTTCGGTGACATCTTCAAGCTCGACGTCTACCGGTGGTTCTGTGGGGTACGTAGAACAGCAATGTAGGGTACGTGGAAGAGCAAGACATCACGAAGCACGGCGATCGAAATGGGGCCGACGCCGTCAAGATTAGAGTTTTCTGTTGACGGTCTAGGCCTTACCCGTCAGAGCCTATTGGGAGGTAACGTATTAGTTTTAGCGTGGATTGTTTGTTACTTTCTGTCCTTGACGGCTGTCCTTGACGGCTGTCCGCCAAGGGGCACGAATGCCACCATACGACATATTTGCTCAGGACAAGCGCGATATGACAAGAGAAGTAAATTATGTGCTACAAGCAGCCCGTAAGAGTATTGGGTTCATGTGGGACTCAAAGATACCATGTGGATGTACGGATGGAATCAAACCAATATCAACACCGCTGTTAAAGATAGTATCATACAGATGTCGAGCTTCGTAGGAATTCGCGCAGCAAGGTGTTTGGCAAATGTCGTCAACGTCTTCGCGTGGGTGGTGGTTGGGACGTTTCAGGCGACTCCAAAAGAGGCTCTCGAAAGAGAGGCAGATGCACATATACTCTTGCACTATCTGTCAGCATTTTAGAAGCTCACATTCGCTTGTGTTTATTATTTTTGTGTGAAAAGCGCTGTTGCGCCACCCAGCACAACACGCAGGACAGCTCAACCCCTGGGACGAACTTCAGAGCCGGTGTTCTACAAAACAAGGGGAGGGGGGGGGTTCTCATCTATTGCTTGCCTTAGTCCTTTGGCCATCGACCACGCATCCCTTTCGAGACGGAGCACCGTTCCTACTCCTATAAAACAGACACCTCCAACATTTGGGCGCTTATTAAGCTTTTTCCACATATTACATGAACAGCTTTTCGCTTATACTCGTATCCACTTCCTGTTTCGCCGTCTGTGGCCACCATCTATATCAACCATCTTTTTCTCGCTACTTTCTAGTCTACCAAACTCTTCCATGTCACATTCGCATTCGTCTGATTTCCTCATCTCCTCCCCTAACGCATTCCGTTCCTCTTTGTATATTTTACTTTCTCCTTCTATGCGAGTCGTACTCTCTATTGTTGCGCACATATCATTCTTCTCTTTGGTAGGTCCAGGTCCCCTACACGAAATCGCAGGTTCAGCTTTTCGCGTAGTCCATTGGGCCGTGCAAATACGTTTTCATTCCAATATCTTCCCTCAATCCCCCGTATATCTCGTAAGTGTTTCTCCTCAATCGCCAAATTTAGTAGCGCTAGCCTTTCCCTTTCTTCTGCCTTATTGTTTCCTTCTGTTTTGTACCCGCCAAACTTCTTCACGGACAGCACCTTTTCTTGTTCTCCACTTAAACCCTTCCATATTTGCTCGACTACGCTATCCCATCTTGTTCCTGCTCGTACTTTTGATATTTTCTCCCGTCATGCAGCCCTATCAGCTACAGCTAGCAACCTCTTTTCTGGCATATTCCTTGCATCATATTGCCATTTCACATTTCTCACGTCTTTGTTTGTTTTATGTGGGTACATTCCCAGCTCTGCTCTCAACATTGTATTACTCGTCGTACTTGAGCATCCTAGTGTTTTTAGCTGCTGTCATCTGCACTGGTCTACGATCGGTACGTCATGTTCTCGCCACTTCCATCTGAAGTTTACCGGATTCATCTTATTTCTGTTACATAAAACTACGTACGGCGCACGTTTTTTACGTTCGCTGTCACTCTCCATTTCCTAGTGTACTCTAGTGCCGTCTCTATCTGTTCCTGCAATCCTTCGGGTGTTTCTGATATCAACACGAAATTATCCGCAAACATCAACCCTGACAACGTATCTTCCCCAATCGTGACTCATTGCTTTGTTGCTTCGGCTGCTACTATTATGTCATTACTATTTACCTTCAATACGGTTGGGTGATAGTGTACATTCCTGTGCAACTCCTTATAAAATATTAACATACTTGGATGTTTCCCCGTCCAGCATCATGGCACTTCTCGCACACGCCGTCATATTTGTTCATCATTCTCCATATCTTTCTTTCGATCCCAAATTCCCAACATAATTCATCTCTTCACCTCTGTTTGCCTCTTTTTCTCGAAAAAGAACAACAGCGGCACTTTCATGTCTAGATTTTTTGTTGTTGAGCTGTCATTCGAATGGTGTTTAACGTCTCCTTTCTGCGCTACCTGTGCGAGAAGGGGCAGTCTGTATTTTTTTTCTGCATGTCTAGTGTCTGGTAGCCTGTTTTGCAGCGACTATTGCCATTCGACGCCAACCCATCAACGCCTACAGGTGTGTGTGTGGGGGCGGGGGTTAACGCCTTTATAACTGGAAAACTGTTTTTGGGGACAAATTATTCGGAGTTAGTATAGGGAGGGGTTTTGGGGCTCTAAAAGGGGGCGGGGGGGGGGGTCGTAAGGATTGGAGCGGGTCGACTATGTTTGGGCATTGTCAACGGCCTAGGAAAAGCGTAAACCTGTACACATAATTTACACCCTGCGCGCGCGTCACGCGTCTCCCGACGTTGCCCTTCGGACGCGCCACCTACCCCACCAGCGAGCGACGCCTACTTCTTGTGGTCGATGCTGCAATCGATATTTGATTTCTGCGCTACTTTCCTCTGAAGACCCAACTAGGTTAATGTTTAGCGGCGTGGAGCGTGGAAAGGGCAATCGCAAACGCACCGGGTTCATTAGCATGTGGTCGTAACCTTCTCTGCTTCTGGGATCTCTCAGGGTGTCGTAGGCCTGCTGTATCTCCTTGAACTTGTCTTCTGCCGGTTTGACGTTGCTCATGTTTTTGTCCGGGTGCCACTTCATGGCGGCCTTCCGGTATGCGCGTTTTAAATCGTCCTCGCTGACGTTCGGCTCCACGCCTAGGACCGAATAGTACGTATTTTTTGATGGTGCTGCTGCCGTACAAAACAATAAGGGGGGGGAGGACAAAACGAAAACGATGGCGTTGGATGGATAGATCTCCATCAGGATTTTTCAATAGACGCACCGCTCGGGGTTTACACTCTTCCCGTTGCCGAGATAGTCAATCAAGGAAAAAGTAAGGACGGGGTGGGTGAGTTATATTGCATGGGCGTACGGTATGATCCGAGTGGCGTACGGTACAGCAAATATTTTCGTTTCGATTACGATTTTTAGTCCAGGGCATGGTAATCGTGGGAGCAGGGACTGTGTTTTCTCGCGCTACGATACAACCGGTGTCCGGTGCAATAACGGTTTTGATTTTGGTGTTGGCTTCGATTTATATCTCGGGCCATGCTCTGTCACCTGGCGAAGGGCAGGGGGCAGGGCGCGGCTCTGGGGTGTCCTTCTTTTCTTCCCGAGCGTTTCTCTCGGGCTTGGTCTGTTCGCTTCTCGGTTCGTGCGGCACACCTGTCCATCTATCACGAGACGGCACACCTGTCGGCCAATAAACAATTGGGGATAGGGTGTTCAGCTGATATCGGAATAGAATGTGCACTTCACATCGAAGGATAAGGGTACCTTAACACCAATTCGAGACAAAGTTTGGCGTACACTTGAATTGTGCATAACCTTGGCGCCAACCCGAACCCTCTCAAACCCATTTAACCAATCAAAACCAATCCACCAAGGTAGAGACGGATCACCCCATTGGTCTCTTGCGCTTTGTGCCTCAACCATGTATGAGAAGGATATAGGCGGTAAGCTCTACTGCGTCGAATGGCGAACCAAGCCGTAAAGACCCTGTAGCTCTCGCTGCAGGGGCTCTTGCTGGTGGACACTTGCAACTGCCGTCAACTATTGGTAGGAAACAGCAAAAACAAACCCAAGTAGACCGTGTTTCGGCTGCTCTTCATGGGAGATTCCGATCGTCAGACGGGGACACGGAGATTCGGTCACACGTGACAGGCAACGAGCCCCTATTGCGTTGGCGTCGACTTGAACTTAGAAACCGATGCACACTGTCGGATGGCAAACCTATCAATGATGTTAAATATTACTTGGAGGAAGTGCTTGTTTATATGGGTATATGGTATAAACGGTGAGTGGTGGCAATATATTGTACCAATAACAACTATACCAGCTGCATATTAGTAAAATAGAAAAAATCACACAAGCTTTTGCGCAGCAAATAAGTACAAACAAATGAAAGCACACCATCTTCCTGGCGTCACTCACCAATCTCCGACGCCTCTTCCTCATGAAAACGCCTTGCGAACCGCTGTCCAAAAACAACAGGCTGCTCCGCTCTGTAGCGAGATTGACAGTTTCGGCCTCCGCTGCCGTCTCGGTCGCCGCCACCACCACCACCACAACCAGGGCGGGCACGGACACGAGCATTTTCACGCGCGCGAACACGATCATCTTCACGCGCGCGAGCTTCCGCATAGGCGTCTTCACGCGCACGAGCTTCAACGCGAGCATCACGGCGAGCTTTCGCACGCGCTTTCGCACGCGAGTAACGATTCGCACTAGAGCCGCGAGCAGCAACACCCCCAGCGGCAACATCGAGACCCGCAACAACAGCAGCACGAGTAGCAGCAGCATCGCGAAGAGCTTTGCGGTCATCTCTAGCACGAGCACGAGCAGCAGCAATGCCGCCGTCTCCGCCACCAACACCATGGCCATCACCACGGCCACCGTCACTAAAAGGGGGGCAAGTCAGAGCGAGGCGTCAACACCAGGGAGGGGTGGGGTGGTATGGAGGGGTGGATCGATAAGGAGGGGGGTAGGGCGGGGGGGGAAGGGGGGTAAGGGGGGGGCGGGGAGAGGGAGAGGGAGTAGCCAGGGGTGAGGAGGGGGAAGACCACGACGGGGAGAGGCAGGGGGAGTGCAGAGGAGGAGGGGGCAGGCAGAGGGGGAAATGGCAGGATGGGGGGGCCGCTAAGTTCGCTCTGAGCTTTAAATAGGCGTTATAAAAAGGTGTCAAAAATGCATCAATATCTGGGGGACGGGTTCGCCACCGGGGAATAGGGAGGGCGCATGGCGTATCGCGTGCCAGATATACCTTACACAACTTGGCGCTAACCCGAACTATACGCCAAGTACAGAGATTGAAATAATAGTTTTGAGTTTAAATCAAATTAAACGTGTCTCACCTCATAGCTGGGTATATTGTTTTAAAGATTTATCTTAAGTTTACTATTCAATTCGTCTACATTTCAATTGAATCAAACAAATTTCAATTACGAGTGCTATCGATGGGTTTTAACGATATTGAAACAATTTTCTGTCACTCTCGCTTTTGCTCAAAAGAAAAAAACGTAATAATGTCATTGTATTCACTTGTTTACCTCGTGTAGCAAATTCACTTGGTTTACGCCAAGATTTCGATGATAGTAAAACAAAACAATCAATAGACATATTTGTCCGCATCGTGCTTGCAAAGGATCACGGTCATACGCCGAAGTACATCGTGTTTAGCGATCGCGACACTATTCGTACTGTATAGTGACCGGGGACATAAGTCCGCGATCTCGTTTTCCAATCATCAAGAATACGCCAATACCATGTCGTAATAACAAAAAAAAAAAACACGACTAGTACCACTGGCGATATATCGTCCCCGGAACCCGCACAAACGCCGGACGAAACACAGCAAACCCCTCCGACGCCTTAGTCCCCCTATCCCCCCCCCCCACCCCCCTCCTTCCGCATAGAAGCCGAACGAAATGCGATAACCCACCGAAGCACTCTTCTCACTCACCAGCCAACGTCGACCTCGACTTTGACGTGAACCTTGCGGCTGCCCATGGACGGGGACGCTCCACACCCGGCGGCCGTATCGGCAGCGAGGGCGGCGGTGGCGGGGGCGTAGGTGTAGAAGGGGGTCTTCGCGGGGGTTGGGGCAGGGGTTGGGGCGGGGGCCGGGATGGGGGCAGGAACAGGGGCGGTGGTGACGGCAGCAGCGGCGGGGGCAGGAACAGGGGCGGTGGTGACGGCAGCAGCGGTGGGGGCAGGGGACGGGGCAGCAACCGCGGCAGCGACGGGGGCAGCGGAAGAGGCGGCGGCGGTGGCGGACGTCGACTCGCACACGTCTGGTGCGCCGATCGCGCTTCCCTCCTGGAAGCAGTAGTATCAGCAATAGAAGCACACGGTGGCAATCGGACAGGGGCGAAAAACGGGTTGAGACGGGGTGGGGGGCGGGGTGTTCGGTTAGCGGTCTAGTCTAGAAGCTTGCCTGGGGGAATCGATTCGTTGCGTTTACGAAACGACAATCTCCTAAGGCGGGAGTTCGAGGACCATACTTGATGATCGAAATAACAGCGAGAAGGCACCGCATAAAATTCCTAGTGGTGGCACGTCCCCCCCGAAATGACCACGGCAAGACGTAAGATATCTCTGGCTACGCTGTTGCATCTACACTGTCGTCTGTACCGTAGAAATACCCAACCGCCCTCACCTCGCTCACCACCCTGCTATCCCGCCCTGCCGCCCCTCCGTTTCCCTCCGCCTCCTGCTCCTCTTTCACCTCCTCTTCCTCCTCGTCCTCGCCATCCTCTTCCGCCTCTTCTTGTTCTTTCTCATCTTCCTCCCTACTCTCATCCTCCTTCTCCTTCTTCTCCCCCATCCCCCTACCCGCCATGCACCCCTGCCTGGCGGGTCCCTGAGCGGAAACAACTTCGCTGCGGCCACCGCATCGCAACCCCTGTCTAGCTTTTGCGGCCGCGACAAGCTCCTCCAGGCACGCACGCCACGCAAGTCTTTCGCTCATCCGCGCAGCGGCCAGCACAAGCTCCTCCAGGCATGAACGCCTTGCAAGTCTTCCGCTCATCCGCGCAGCTGCCAGCACAAGCTCCTCTAGGCATGAATGCCACATGCCTCGCCGGCTCATCCGCACAGCGGCCAGCGGTATCTCCTCATGGCACCGGCGCCATGCCATCCTTGTCCGCATCCACACAATCTGGCTGTTTCCCTCATCCTCTCTGCTCCTCGCGTCAATGGCCGCGACCACGGCAGCCTTCTTCTTGGCGACGGCTTCCTGTTTCTCTAGCTTGAGTCGATGGTAGGCTCTCATACCGGCTTTAGTCTCGTCGACAACAATCATGTGTCGACGAGCTAGCTCCGCCGTTGTCTCTTCGGCCTTCACCACCGCTAGTTGAGCCTCCCTTTTCGCGAGTTCGGCGTCGTGTACCCTTCTCGCGGCCGCCGCTGTTGCCGCTGCTGTTGCTGTCGCCACCGCGTCGGCCACTGCCTCCGCTTTCGCCGCCTCGGCCTTCTCCTCCGCTTCTGCAACCGCGTCCGATACCGCTGCTGATACCGCTGCCGCAACCGCTCCTGCTACCGCTGCCGACGTAATTTCCTCGGTGCTTGCCGCATTTACCGTTTCGGCCGCCGCCGAAGCCTGGTCCACGGTTTGGCGTCCGATCACCCTCGCCGTTGCCAATACCTTCTGCACCTCCACGACGTCTTCAGCCGCTTCTGCTCTTGCCCCGGTTGCCCGTCGCTGGTTCGACGCCGCTGCTTCATCTGCGATCGTCACCGCCACCTCTCTGGAAGAAACCCTCGTCGCTGCCGTCGCAAACCTTTCCGCTGCTTCTGCCGCAATGGCGTTGCGAAACCTGGCGAATACTTCAAATTGCTTACGGTTGCACCGGCGGTGAGCCATCCGTGCCAGCATGCGACAGGCCAGGGATCGTTTCTCGGTTTTTCGTGTCACCTCTGCAGCCGCTGCTGTTTCCTTCAAGGCCACCCTCATCACTGCCTCCGCTTCCGCTGCCGCAGTAGCTGCCGCCGCCACGGCCACCGCTGCAGTACCCGCTGCCGACACTTCCTCCACCACGGTCGCTTTAACCTCCGCAGCCGCAGCTCTTGTCTCCGCTGCGGCTGCTCTTGCTTCAGCTCTAGAAGCCCTTGCTTCAGCGACCGCCGCTCTTCGTTCGGCCAGGGACGTTCGTGCTTCAGCCGCATTAGCTCTTGCCTCTGCTGCCAACACCCGCGCCGCAGTTGCTGCTTCCTCTTTAGACGCTGCTGCTACTCCTGCAGCTGCCATCGCTTCGATTGCCGCCGCAGAAGCCGCCATCGCTGCCTCTCTTGCCGATGTCGCCCCCGTCACCGCCGTTGCCGCCGTCTCGGCCGCCGCAGACGCAACCGCCGCTCGAGCCTCTGCCGCGATTGCTCTCGCCTCAGCTGCAGCCACTCCTGCCTCCGCCGCAATCTCTCTGGCTTCGGTCGCTGCCTTTTCCTTGGCCACTAGTGTTTTCCCTGCGGCCGTCACCGTCGCCGCTGCTGTCTCTGCAACCATCACCGCTGCCTTCCTCGTTGATGCCGCTGCAGCTGCCGCCGTTATCGCCGCCTCGGCCACCGCCGCCGTAGCTGTCACTCTCTCATCTGCCATCGTCACTTCCGCCTCGGCGGTCGCCATGGCTTCCTCCGCCGCCGCCGTTCCTTCCTCGACTACCTCCACCTCAGCAACCACTGCGACGGTGGCCGCCCTCTCTGCAGTTGCCACCGCAGCCCCCGTCCCCGCCCCTGCCACCGTTGTCACCGCCACCCCACACACGGATCCTCCGTCGGAGGGGGCATCCGCGCGTGGTTTCTTGATCGCTTCGTTCGGCACCAAGGTCGGTGTATTTCTATACTCCACCAGCCTCTCCACCCCCTCCCTCTCACCCCCCCGCTCCAACACCGCCGCAACCGCCACTCCTTTGTCGGCTAGGGCTACTCCTGCCTCGGACACCATCACGTCTTCCTGCTCGGACACCATCACATCTCCCTTTGCCGCTGTCGTCATTTTCCTGGAAAACTCCGCCGTACTTATCACTGCGGCAGCCATCGTTTTCCCCGTTTCTAGCACCGCTTCCATCTCCTCCGTCACTCCTGTCGTAGCCGCCACTGCTGTCCCACAGTCGGAACGCCCGTTGAAGGGAACCTGCGCGTGACGTTTCTCGGTCGTCCCGTTCCGCACCAAGGCCGAGACAGTATCGTCTACCGCAATCCTCTCCACCCGCTGCCCTCCTCCTCTCCCCTCCCTCATTACCATTGCCGCCGCCGATCCGTTGGCTGCCGACGCTCTTGCCGCGACAATCCTCATGGCTCCCTCCGCCGTCGCTGTTGGGGTCTCGGCCACCTCCGCCGCAGCTAAGCCTGCTGTCGCCGTCGGTGCCCCAGCCTGTGCCACTGTCTTCACCTCCGCCACCGCCCCTCCCGCCACCGCCACCGCGGGCGCCACACGCTCGGAACGCCTGTCAAAGGAGGCATGCAAGCGTGGTTGTTCGTTCGAACTATTCCGCACCAAAGACACGATTGGTTCATCTTGTATCATATGTTGCACTGCTTCCTTCTCCTGTCCCTCCGCCACTAACGCCGTAGCTGCCGCTCCTTCGTCTACCACCCCCGCAGCAGCTAACGCTGCGGCCGCCGCCGCTGTGCCAGCGTCTTCCACTGCCTTCAACCCCGTTGCCGCCTCTACCGCCGCCGCTGCCATGTTCTCGGAATTCCCGTCAAAGGGGGCGTGCGCGCGCGATTGTGTAGGTTCTCCGTGCAGCACGAAGGTCGGGATAGTTTCTCCCTGCGCCACCTCCTCCGCACCCTCTCTCTCCTCGCCCTCCTTCTCCACCTTCTCCACCCACTCTCTCTCCGCCCTCGCCCCCACTTTCTTCATCCTCGCGTCCTCCTTCCCCTCCCCCTTCCCCTCCTCCTCCCCCTCCCCCCCCTCCCCGCCATATTGCTGCACCCCCCCCCCCCTCCCTCTCCTTCACCCTCTCCTCTTCAGGCGACAGCATAGTTAAACGCTTGCTGTTCAACCCTCTCTTTGCCCTATAAGCAAAATAATCAGCCATGAGGGTGCTGACCCCCCCCCGTTTTCCTGTGCCTGCCCTGGCTGTAGAAGGGACTGGCTGGGACGTCAACCCGCCACCTTCGACCTCGTTGGAGTCGGTCGTGGCCTCCGTGTCCATCCCGCTCCCAGCCTTGGCGTCTGCATTTGCCTGTGCATTGGGAAAAGAAACACGGGGCAAGGGAAAGTCAAGCGTTTCGTGTTCCATCGTATACGGCCGGATACAAAAAATGTCCAACAAGGGGCAAAAACAAACATCCCAGGGGTATTACATACTTCGTATAAAACATAATTCGTATAATACATGCACAAATAAAATTGACGCGTAGTCGATTACGACGTAGATTCTGGTTTTCCTGAAAAATGAGCACAGGGAGCACAGTTCCAACAAAAGGAGCTACTTATTTTACCAAGTACGCATACCTAAGTAGGCGCTTTGGAGAGGCAAATGTTGATCAGTTTCTCAGTACACTCTCTCCTACAAATGAAAAATCTGTAGGGTTGCGGCAGATTGCAATAACTTTGCTCGGACGAAAACAGAAAACGGCAACGGGCGGTATATAATATATATAATATTTAGCACAGAAAAGTGGCGACGACACTACTTGTACGGTACAAGAACAAGTACAACTGCAGCGGTATTTTGGAATGGCACAGCAGTTGTGTACGGCGTTCGTACGATGATACGGGCCTGGACGGTACAGACTACAACGAAAATACGGCGTAGTATCTTTGGGCGGGAACGGTAGCGGCACGCAGCAGTGATATGTGTCTGATCGGTATATATTATCATAAAACTACGACGAGGCCGCGGTAATTTGAGGTGTCCGTTCATACGGCGTAAAACAAAATAATTAGGAAGTACAGTAGGTGGCCCTGTATAGTGGCATATAGTGGCAGGACAGAATTGTGCCACTATTCAGGGCAGTGCCACTATTCGATATAGTGGCACTGTTGCCACTATTAGACAGTCTATAGTGGCAATATTGCCACTATATCGAATAAAGAGCTTCGATGTTCACGCTGTACACTGATTATACGCTGTTGTGTAGTAAAGCCGTGCATACTGTTCCACTACTCGTGGTTGATTTGTGTGCAGCAGTATCCGCATGAAACACATGAAATGACCGTTGATTATCCAACGGTTACCGAGCCTTCTGTGGTCAAGACCTGTTTCTTCTGCGCAGGCAGACCACAGGAACCACGTCCAAACGCATTGTATCATAGGTGGCACATCAATATTTTTTGTCCGGCGGGCAGTGTAACATGGGGTTCAACATTCAACACTACGTGTAGAACGCATGAAAACAGCAACGTAGAGACGCGAAACTAACTGAAACAGCCAGTAAAGAAAATTCAAACACCCCCACCCCGGCGCATCAACCCAACCACCACGAAGCTCTGCAACTGCTGTAGGCTTTACTCGTGCCCGTCTTTCTCTCCCAGTGGTTTGTTTGGGAGTTTACACAGTTCTAGGTCCGCGCAGGCTGGCATGATACGTGTGGCGCCCACCGCTGAGAGTGTGTGTGGGCAGGTTAGGTGTGGTACAGCAGTAGTGGGGGCCCACTACTTGGAACTGCCACTATTGGGTGTGTGTGATGCCCAAAATGCCACTATTGAGGGCCCCGTCCTCAATAGTGGTAAAGTGCCACTATATCGGGTTGAGATTTTGCCAGGAGATTTTCATGCCACTATATAGGGCACTTTACTATTCAGGTTGCCACTATACAGGGCCACCTACTGTAGTCTAATTGTACAGTTTTTCAGGCGATATCTGGTATACCATAGAGGAATCCTTGATATTATGGTCATTCAAGTTCATGTTCCTTCTGGCATGTATTGGGGCTAGGGGGGGGGGTGCATCGACAATCAACCGGATTCGGGGTTCGGTGAGAAAACGTCCTGAGCACGAGCGAATGAGAAAGCATGTCGAACAGGTATATAGAATTGCGGCTAAGCTGGATGAAGGGGGGGCGGACTGTGAACCCGGATCTACGGTGTAACAGCAAAACAGCAGGCCCCAGTCTCTCCCAAATGACGGCAAGTCATCCTAACCATCATGGACAATGCAACGTCCAGCGAGGAAAAAATAACCGCAGCAGTAGTAGTAGTAGCAGCAGTAGTATTAATTAGTAGTTGTAGTAGAAGTAGCAGTAGCAGTAGCTTTAGCAGTAGCAGTAGCAGTAGCAGCAGTAGTAGCAACAGTAGCAGCAGTATTGGCATTAGCAGCAGTAGTAGTGGTCGTAGTATTTAATAGTAGTAGTATTAGTAGCAGTAGCAGCAGTAGTAGCAGCAGTAGCAGTAGCAGTAGCAGTAGCAGTAGCAGTAGCAGTAGTAGCAGTATTCTTTAATAGTAGTAGTAGTAGTAGCAGTAGCAGTAGCAGTAGTAGCAGTAGCAGTAGCAGTAGCAGTAGCAGCGGTGGTAGCAGTAGCAGCAGCAGTATTCTTGAACAGTAGTAGTAGTGGTAGTAGTAGTAGCAGAAGTAGCAGTAGCATTTAATAGTAGCAGTAGCATTTAATAGTAGTAGTAATAGTAGTAGTATTTAATAGTACTTCAAAGTATTAATATTATTAGTATTTATAAGTAGTAGTAGTAGTAGTAGTAGTAGTAGCAGTAGTAGTAGTAGTAGAAAAATACCAATCGCGTTTCAGTGTACCGTATACGCTATCTCACATACATACTATTATTCAATTAAAATATTGTAAGGGCGTCAGCCGTGAGTTCAACGAATTTCGGGTCAATACTCATCTTTGCAAGCTGCATTGTTGGTACTTGTAATATACTATGTGGGTGAGTTTCTTCTTAATGGGGGGGGTCCTCTTAAAATATAGTCTAAACATATATTATAAAAATGAAAAAAAAATATGTACCATGACATGTTTTGTTTTTCTCCAATGTAATGGTTAGTGTTGGTATTTGTGCTTTAGGTGGGGAATTTTCAGCTACATCTAACATCATATTTTATAATTTTCTTTTTACTGTAGTTTCCACTATACTGCTCTATCATATGTATGTATGGTAGGTGGTTTATTTAGTTACATCGGGAGGAGTACGAATACAGAGTATTACTAGTTATATAGTATGTTAATAATAATACAGCATTCGAGAGTAAAAGTCGGCTACCAACTCCCCCGCTCCAAAAAAAAAAAAAGACTCTGTGGGACTCGAACTCACGATTCCAAGTTGATACGCTGTCACTCTAACATTTGAAGAAGAAAACAAAAAACAACCGGACGTCATCTGTGGGTTTTATTTATTTGGCGAAGAGCGCAACTCGTAAATGCGCTTTGCCATATGATTCACATCACCATTTGTTGTCTCCTACGGGCGGTCTCCGAACCCATAATGTCATATAAACACTATTAACACGTACCTGTTGAGGTTTTTTATTGGAGATGAAGCTACGCTCTTTCGAAATGACCCATGCTCCCAGAGACAGGTTCGGTGTACGACGTACGAGGTGGATGTCTAACTCGAAAGTAGATAGCTATATTTAGTAGTATTAATTTTTTTTCGGCACGTGGCGGTGTCCTACATTATTGTGTTTTTCACCATGGATGGAACTAACCCTAACCCTAACCCTAACCCATAGGAAATATACCGATGACTGCCCCCTAGTGACGTCACGGGGGTGATAGCTCGTGATAGCTCGTGATAGCTCGTGAAAGGTCATGGGACATGTCATGGTATGTCATGGGTCATGTCATGGTATGTCATGGGACATGTCATGGTGTGTCATGGGACATGTCATGGTATGTCATGGGACATGTCATGGTATGTCATGGTATGTCATGGGACATGTCATGGGAGGTCATGGACGTGTATTCGGGCTAAATGTCATGGGAGGTCATGGGATGTCATGGGAGGTCATGGACATGCAGCACTTCAATACGGTGTTGGTTGGTACAACGGTGGTACAACACCGTTGCAACGGTGCGACGCGATATTACATATATGGGAAGTTTCGTGCTATTTCCCGCGGGCATACCGCAGCATGTTATGATATGTCGCGATATATCGTGGAATATCGCGGCATGTCGCGACACGTCGTGGGACATGCCATGGCATGTCATGGGTTTCCATGGGACACCATGGGTTCCTATGGCATGTCCCACGGCATGCCGCGACAAGCCGTGGGACATGCCGTGGGACACGCAATGGGAACCCATGACATGCCATGGCATGTCCCACGACGTGTCGCAGAAAAAAAACACAATAATGTGAATACCAGCCATAATGAGCACGCGGGAAACAAAAAAAATACACCGGGTATACATATAATAAACCAAAAAATACCGGCATTGGTATCTAATATCAACATACTCGTACTCAGGGGAGTACACAAAAAAAGAGGAAACGGAGCCAAACTCACTCCTAAAAAGGCCAAAACGAAAAAAAGCGGAGCGTTGTGATTTATTTTTGGGCGTGCGAATCGAGAAACTGACGGTTTATTAGCAACGTTTCTTGTACTTGGTGTTAGTAAATCCCCCTTGTCTGCCTCCTCGAGAAAAAATGTGGGTAATTTTTTCTTCATCTTTTGTGTTCCCCTGCCTGACGTTCTTCGTACAACAATACTTCCAAGTACGATATATAGGCAGCACCGTACCAGGTATGAGATTATTGGTACGGTTAGCATAACACGTAAGATGGCAAGATAGCAAGAGAGCCCGCCCCCGGAGGCCAATTCTTACGCAGCAGTCGGATCCGTGAGTCGAGAAGGGCCTTTTCCGACCGGACACTTTGGTCGACTGGACTCTTCCGGGTCTCCTTACCGTTTGGTTTCTTGTCCTATTGTCCTATTGTACAGTAGGTGCATACTACCACGGATATCATGTATCTGGAATCGATTCTTGAGCGGGGCGGCGTCAGCCGCAGAACCCTGGTAGAATGCCTACACAAAGTATATAGACTATACTGTACTCTACCGTACGAAGTCAGTCGCACCGTAACACACGCAAGATGGCAGGACAATGCCGCACCTCCTGGGACGAGAACTTCGAGGCTGTTTCCATGGTTTATCCGAAACAACGGGGGGGGGAGGGGGGGGGGGGGGGGCACAACGGAAAGGATCGCTTGCGTAAGATCTCGTCCCGCAGGTGTTTCCACAGACAGACGCAAAAATAGCCGCATCCATTGCTCCGCGTTTGCGCTGTTCAAATTGTACCTGTTGTCGATGACATGTGATCAGCTTCAATCATGGTCCTAAAAGTACTCCATCTCGCGCGTTGTCGTGCGGCATACATACGCTCTCCCTCCAGATACCCAACGAGGAGGAGAGGAGGAGAGGAGGAGAGGAGGAGAGGAGGGGGCAACCGCAGCACATAGATAGTTGTCCTTCCACATCGCACAGCCGCATTCTACGGGCTGTGATAACGGTGAGCAAAGGATATACATCTGGTACGTCTCTTACCGTCGTCAAAACTTTTTTTCTTTTGCTTTCATCCTCCGGCGGATGGGGAAAAATATAGCTTAAGCTCACCACACCTCCACATATTTTCATAGACGTCGTGTGTGTGTCGATTTCACTCAATTGCATTCGCAATCTACCACCAACTAGCTGGCGTGTCCTCCGGTTCCCGCGATAGCGATAGCGCTAGCTGTCTCTACCGGCGGTCCCTGTTACTACTCCGGCAGCGCAAGCTGCCGTTGTATGCGGATGCGTGATTATGTCGACCCGGCCTGACCCTGAGGGCCAGGTGCGGTAGAGATAGCCACCCGCCATACATGCTGCTTTGTAGGTTTGACCCCTTTGCAACTGGAAACCTGTTTTTGGGGACAAAATTACTTGGATTTAGTGAAGGGATGGGTTCCGGGGCTCTTAAGGGGTTAAGGCTACATTGGGTGCTCTGAGCCTCGACACGACGGCAGACAGCAGTCATCAGTGCTACGAGGGTATATGTATGTGCTACGAATGGGATGTTGGTTGTTGGTTAGGTATTGCTGCTCCGTGGAACGTGTTGCACTTATGCTATTGCCTTGTTTAGTTATAAATTGACTTGACGAGAAAAGCGAGAAACGGAAACGAAAAACAGCAGGTATATGATATACGTACAGTGAGGTACTCGATTTAAGAGCCTGTCTCCGAGCCGCCCAGAACGACCGCTCACATCGCCGTGACTCTCTTGTGTCACATTGGGTATCATATAGGTCTAGTGCACGTATTTAGGCGTCACAAGGCGTGAAAAGCCGATTTGACGACGGCGCCTATTTACAACCTATGGACTGCGAAACATGTACAGCAGTCCACACCCCATTATTTTTTGTGTGGTAGGCTTGAAATGGTTGAAACGGAGTACTGAATCAGCCACACCTACTTTTTTATTGGTGAACACCTCTACCCTCATCCCGGCCGGACCGGATTACATTTTGGCACCCTGCTCCCTCTCTAGTGTTGCGAATCAACGAAATTGCGTGGTTGATTTGATTATTGACTTTTTGGGCTTGTTTCGATCATGTTTTTTTCTTTTCTTCTTTTTTTTCCATCCCAATTTTATCCTCGCATTAACTCTCGCGCTCCCTCCCAGTCATAGCTCAGATCCGGGGTCACATAGCGGGCCCTCCTCTCCCCTCCCCACTACGGTATAATAACGTCTTCACTTTTATCGCGAGAAGAATTCAGCGTTTTCTTCCTTCGTCGACTCGCGTCGAATTGTGCCTACCCACGCTGCTAGGCGTTCTCAGCAGTTAGTTGGTCCTTTTTTGCGCATTTTTGCAAATAAAGTCAAAAACTCACCACGGTGGAAACTCAAGGACCAACGCTAGTAGTATTCGAGGGTAACCACTAGACCACCGGGGCGACCGGCTGGTTGTGGTGTAATCATGTTTAGTGCTAGTTGACAGATTCATTATGATTATTTTATTATTTGTACATAGGTCTAAATGAATACTTTTTGGTTTTCGGCTGGTCGTGATTTAATCATGATTAAAATAGTGATAGTTGATACATTGATTATGATTATTTGATTATTTGTAGAGAAATGGATATTTTTTGTGTTCGTTCTGGGATTATATTGTTTGACCGTTTCGTTTCGTTTCGTTTGTCACGAGAGGGGCTTGTGCTGCCATTACCTTTGGACGTCAAGCATCTAGCATTGAGCAGTAGGATGGATGGAAAATAACGAAGGAATATATCAAGCGAAAGCTTTATAGTGTCTTCTTCCTTGTCATCTCATAGGTCATGGGGATACCTTGACCTCCCCCAAAAGTTTTCGCTGTTGTGAGTAAGAGGTTACATACTGCTTCTGCGCAGGCCATGGTATGCATACCTACTTCAACTTTGTGTACGGCCCAGGCTGCGTAGCTTTCTTATACAGATTACTGGTATGATTTAGAGGGTGTGCTCCACGCACTAACTTTGGTATATATATGTCAACCTTTCGAGGGCAGATGTCTCGGTTATAGCTTATTTCGGTCCAAGTCGAGGGCGTACGAAAAAAACACCCGCAACCCACACTACAGACTGGTTCAAGTGAAAAGCCCGAGAGCATCTCCCCCACGAATGGGGACGAATGCCGCTCGCAATATCTAGTCAAAGAGTGAATACTTGGCGTCATACTGACCCTCATGACCAGCCGAAGGGGGTGACATGGCCAGTATTTTATCTAACAGCCTCGGGCTGTCTGTCTCTAGGAGCGAAACTCGTATCGACCAATGACACAGGCCTTCAGTTTTTCAATGATATTTAGGCTTTTCCAAGCGGGGGGGAGAAAAAAATTGTATAGCATTTTGCACGACCCGGTGGGAGATACTCCAAGGCATGTTTGTCTGTAGATTTTTTTTTTGCAAAAAAAAACGAAGATCTGACCTGCCTCTGTTCAATATTAAGCAGAATCCAGCGGTGAACTGGATCCTCCACTAGAACCAAGTCATTTAAAGGAAGTGACGCATCTTACTCATTTTTACGAACAAAAGTCCAAATGCTCACGCCGTTTTTGAGAGATAGAGAGCTTGACGTTTTGCACACGTGTTATACATATTCATCCCGAGGCCTGACTTCCCTTCTTTTTTTTTTTTTTTTTTCCGCCGAACATTTTTGGTCTGAAACCACTGTTTTTGAAAAACGAATCTTGATCTTGTTTTTCATCCAGATATTCTCTTCCCCGCGCATTCAACCCCTTTAGAGCCCCTGGATCCCTCTCTATACTAAATCCAAGTAATTTCGTCCCCAAAAACGGGTTTCCAGTTGTAAAGGGGTTAAGTCGATTTTCCTCGCGGAAAGCACAAAAACGACTATTCTCTTATTAAACAAACTGTTCGAGCTCTCTTTCAGGGCTTCCCGGCAAACCTACCCATCGCCACAGGGGCACATAACTCGATTTTAAGAGCTGGGTAAGACTCGCCCGAGACGTAAAAAATCCCGTTATTTTCCATATATATATCTGGCCAAGATTCTCGCAAAATGAGTGTTATGTTGCAGAAGATGTTGATTCTCTCTTTGTTCTGGAAATAATTGACAATCAACCCCTGTAGCAACGGATAGGTTCCATCGATGGAAAGCCCTGCAAGAGAGCTCGAAGATTTTTATTTTCAACAGGATGGTCGACTTTGTGCTCTCCGCGAGAAAATTGACTTGAATACGTAGTAGGAAAGAGAAGACCTGGAGGAAAAACAAGATCAAGATTCGTTTTTCCATGACGGTGGCCTAACGTGGTCTACCTTTTCCAAGAAATCTCGACTGACGAAAAGTCAGGCGAAAAAATAAACAATTCAACACAACACCCAGGCGAGGTCTTCGCAAAACGGCACACAGAAGACGTGTGCAAAATTCCATTTATTTCCAGTTCCCGGTCTGAAGCGAGAAAACGGTGTGGACATTCGCCGGGGAATACGTTTCGGGCTTTTCACTTGAACCAGCCTGTAACACCCCCGCCGCCCTTTGGATGGGCCGATCTATTTTGCCATATATCGCCATACAATACAAGCTTACACAGCCCCAAATGTGGTTACTGCCTGTCCAGATATGCACAACGAAGCACATCTCATATTATTAATAAACAAAAATCACTAAAGTTGGGGTGATTGATTTAATCATGATTATTTGATTATTAACCGATAAATCAAGCAAAAAATGATTTGATTATGATTGGAAATAATCATTGGCAGGTCATTTTCTACCTTTTTTTTTTTTTATCCTCCGGCGGATGGGGAAAAATAAAGCTTTAGCTCACCACACTTCCACGTATTTTCATACGCGTCGTGTACAAATATCCCTCTCGGCAATAGTGCACAAGTTGTTGTTGTTCTCACATTAACTCGCATAATCATGTCCGTGGTCACAGGACAGGCTCCAGTCACTCTGGAGCTGAGGAATACCCCAGGGAAAAAACACACACAACCCAAGGTGGTACACGCATATATCACAGCTGACGCAATTCATGCCTCCACCAGAAATATATAAAAGTGAAATCGGGAGTCAGTCTACGATGTGCCAGGTCCAGGCCGGTGCATACGTCTCACTACTCACGCCTGGAGAAACCAAATATTCCACGTATATATTACACGTAGTATCTATCACTACGCATACGCACGACAGGCATAAGTCAATTGGAGAAAAAGAAACAAAGAAAAGAAAAGAAGATAAAGGAAAGGAAAGAAAAGAGAAGAAAAAAACGAAACAAGACGAAAAAGGCAAGCAAAGAGAAGAAAAAGACAAGAAAAGCAAGAAAAGACAAGACAGGAAAGCAAGGAAAGAAGAAGAGAAAAAAGAAAAAAAGGGATAGAAAAAGAAAAGAAAGAAAAATGTCATACTAGCAGACCCTAGGAACTGGCTAAGGATGGCATTGGGCTAACAGAGGGTATCACGTCCATCATCAATGGCACCTGGGAGAGAACGCAACATGGCGAAGAAGTCAGGGCGGTCTTATGCTATCTTGTGATGGACATTAGAAAGCCCACAACTTTCAATACGATGATGGCCAAACCCAGACTTCAGTCTCTTGGGCATGACGCTCCGCCTTCCGCCCCTCCCCCCTTCCTCCCTTTCCCCCTCCCCCCTCCCCCCCTCCCCCCCTCCCCCCCCTCCCTCCCCCCCTCCCCCCTCCCCCCTCCCCCCTCCCCCCCTCCCCCCTCCCCCCTCCCCCCTCCCCCCTCCCCCCTCCCCCCTCCCCCCCTCCCCCCCTCCCCCCCTCCCCCCCTCCCCCCTCCCCCCCTCCCCCAGTCCCCTCCCCGCCCCCCCCCATTCCCCCTCCCCCCGGCCGTTTAGAGATGCCAACGGTGGATGACGCTGCCGCAGCCTTTGCGCGTCGCTCTGCAGCTTTGCGACAAGTATATACGGGTAAGGGTTAGTGGAATAGCGTATGGACCTCAGTCAAGAGCTGCCGTCCACATGGGCTGTAAATAGTAAATAGTCCCTCCCCGATTTGAACGCTTTCGTTTCCTCAAACGCTCTTGAACCGCGTATCATACTGCTGCACAGTATGGCCTTCACTCTTTCCCTGGTGCACTTTCTTTCCAGCTCACCCTCTTTTCGTGTGGTACGGGCAACGGATCCGGGGCCACATAGCAGGCACTCCTCCCTCCTCCCCTCTATGATATTAAGTATCCCGTTTTTTCGACCAGTCAGTGTGTAGTGAGCAAGAAGGGTTGAGCATTTGCTTCCCTCGTCGACTGGCGTCTTACTGTGCGTGCCGGGAACTGGGGCTACGAACAGGCGATTTTTGGTGCAATTTTCGCACAAAAGCGAAAGTTAAAGGTCCTTCGGGGGGGCTCGAATCGCGAAATCGACCTCACTTAATTTCTGCGGCTACTTATTATAAAAAATGAAAATACACTCCAGCTGTGAGATCGATGATTATTGTAGTGACTACAGGCAGGACGAAGTTGTCAACAGACCACCGGAGGCGCCGTCGTTATTGTTTCTTTCTTCTATCGATTTTACTCACACTGCTGTTACTTTCCAAGCCAACTAACTCATTGCCATAGGTTTATCCTCAAGTGACCTTCTGGACAAAAGCCGTGGTCACATATATATGTCTTCCCTTCCCCCCGGTGCATTAATTTCATACGTGCCTTCATTTTTCTTGCGCGTGGATTTAATATAGGGTTCAGCATTCCCACTGCTCGTCGATTTTCATCGACTTTTGCTAACTGACGTTTTCGCGCTTCCTTTCCGAGAGCCCATCTTATGCACAACAAGAAAAAGTCTATATCGTGTACGAGTATATACGAGTGTACAGCAGTATGCGGATCTCTTGTTTCTGGCCATGCTGCAACTCTCACTGGTATGTAAAGCAGGGAGTTCCTACACTATTTTTCAGTACAAAAGCGACCATGTTATTATTCTCTTCAAAAAACTCGAGCCTAAAATTCTCAACTGCCCAACCCTTAATTGAGCGATGCCGCGTCCTGTACGCACCGTTTACGATGATGTGTATCACGTTCGGGCTCTAAAACCTCATCACCCTTTACCACATACATACTCCAGGCAGGGGTGGAATTAATTGTGGAATTAATATTCAGCGTACCACGGTGATAAATTGGCTTGGTTATTTCGAATTACAAAAACATACCTGGTACCGGGTATGTACGAGGTATGATATACCAGGTATACAACATCGACCGACCGAGGTGGTATATGCTTTATTAACGGGCGTGATAAAAGACGTGTGGTATATCATACTTGTGATTTTTCAAGAGAGGTTTGCTGCCACACTCCGAGCGAGTGGGGCACGAAAACACGGGACTTGACCAAACAAAACACAGGACGGGCATGTGGATGCATTGCCAAACCTTGCTGGCTGTTGATGTTCACGGTCAACGCTGACTTTTAGGCCGCCCCGGTTTGTTCTGGAAAAACGATACCAACACACGCTGCGGAACTCCGCGACTGTCCTTGCCGACCTCGAGCCGCCCAAAGGGTAAGAGTTGAGGTTAGGTTAGGGCTATGGCTAGCTCTGCGGTCGGATTGGTCTGGGTTGACGTGCAACATTGAAGTTGACCATAAACGACAGGCAGGACGTTTGTTGCCTGCGCGTCCTGCAGTTGGGGGAGGGCGATATCTTGGGGGTGTTATACTGATTACGAGGTATAGCCTGGATGGTATTTATTATTATTTATTTTTTTGCGCACAACTACTTTCCAGCTTCTGGACAAGCCGTGGTCACAGGTGTCGTCCCTTCTTCCCCCCGGTTCTTGCCTTCAATTTTTATCGCGCATAGGGTTCAGCAATCCCACTGCTCGTCGTTTTTCATCGACGGTTGCTAACTCACGCTCTCGCGCTTTCCGCAAGTCAATTTGTGCTCAAGGAAAAGTCCCCACGAATTTATACGATTATGCACTCGGGCTGATTCGAACTCACGAAACTGACCAGGCTCGAGGATAACCTGATACGCCACCGGGGCTGCCCTATTTCCAAGTGACTATTTTGCAATTGCTATTTTGCTATTTTGCTAAATGCAAAAAGTAAAAGGCGCCCATCTACCTACCAAATATCCAGATACAGCGACGCTTACCCTGAGCCATGTTGGAGGAGAGAAGGGCAGCGAAAGAGCAGGTTGTCAGCTTAGCTTTGCAGTGTTGAAGAGTCCACACGGTAGAGAGATGGATGGCTTTCTAGGCGGTGCGAGGCGAAACGCTGACTGACCGACTGACCGTCGAAAGCGGAGAGTTTACAACGAGAAAAAGGCGTTTCCCACTAGGGATTTTTTCCCGTTTTTTCCGTTAACTTTTACCACAGGTAAAGATTTGTGTGCACGGCGTTGTTTCCACAGGTACTGAGTATTATGCCAGGCATGCGGTATTAGGTGGTGTTGACAGCTCAGTTGGCCTGGTTGACAGCCCCACCAACTCCTGTGGACAACTAACTCGGCGTTCGTTTGTCGCCCAAGAGAAGGGCCCAAGCCAGCCTTTCAGTGTAATGCGAATATGATCCTGCTATTAACC
Organism: Undaria pinnatifida; assembly: GCA_012845835.1. Taxonomy (NCBI): domain Eukaryota; class Phaeophyceae; order Laminariales; family Alariaceae; genus Undaria; species Undaria pinnatifida. The sequence goes on from JABAKD010000029.1 coordinate 7,404,320, forward strand.
ACTTCGAAGCCTATTATTGTGTAGCACACAGACAGACCGAAAACGAGACGAGCTCGATCTAATCAATGATGGGCCTCTTGTATCGGAAGAGCTTGCAGTAGTACGTGTGTCGGCAGTTCAGTAGGAAGGGGCTGTACAACTCGGTTCAGACATTGGACTATTCCAAACTCTATACTTGGTCTACATTCATTCGTAAGAAACCTGAAAACCGGCTCTATCATAGGCAGGTCATTTTCTACACTTTTTTTTTCTATTTTTTTTTTATCCTCCGGCGGATGGGGAAAAATAAAGCTTTAGCTCACCACACTTCCACGTATTTTCATACGCGTCGTGTGTGCGTCGATTTACCTCAGTTGCTTTCGCAGCCCAACGCTAGCTGGCAAAAATGACCCTTAGTCTGGTGCGTCGAGAAGGGACAGAAAGAAATTGCTGAATTTGCTTCACGGGAAAAAAATAAAAACTCTTACCCTAGCAGGGACGGGGGAGGGAGGAGAAGAGGCTGATTAATGACCTCGGATCTAAGTTAGGTCTCGGGAGGGAGGAAGAGAAAGAAAAAGTGCGAACGTAAAACGTACCAGTATATGAGATGAGCACAAAGCAAGCCGAACCAAAAATAAAAAAAAGATTTCTTATACATTCCTACTGACAGCGAGCGCCTAGACGACCTACTCGTACTTTCTTATTTTTCAAAATTCTAGGAGGGCAGATTTCTGAAAATAAATGGGTTTTCCTTCAAGAGGGCCGATACTATAATATACTTACTTGCTACACTGTTGTAGTTGCAAGGGGAGTCGCCGACCTACCACTCAACCCGTAATACGCGCGATCGGAGTATCACACACAGCTTACTACGAAGATGAGTTTCGACAAAATCTTCGATCTCACAGCTAGCTGGAGTGTATTTTCATTTTTTATAATATACTTGTTCTTAATACACTTGTTCTTGTTCTCTTCAACGCGCCTCGTGAGCGAATCAAACCCCGTGGATATTGCATCCCATCATATATTATTGTGTATTGAGGATACAATATTATACTTACCTGTGGTACCTGTGTAGGGGGGGGGTGCATACAGCAGTTGTGCGTACTCAATCAAGAGGGTATATATATGCCGCGCGCGATCGGAGTATCACACACAGCTTGCAAAGATGAGTTTCGACGAAATCTTCGATCTCACAGCTGGAGTGTATTTTCATTTTTTATAATATATATATGCTGGCAAGGAGAATGGATTGGGTTAGTATAGACTATAGTATTCGGAGCATTTTATCAGTTGGATTTGCGTTCGGAATTAATTTAATTGTGAACTGCACATGTGTCATACATTGTCGGCAAGGTGTTCATGAGGGAGGACAGACCTTTCCTTCACCCGTCTTAGCACACAAGAAAGAACACATGATACACACAGCACTAAAAATTACCGCATGTTTTTGAAAGCTTTTTGTTGCCCTTGGCTGTGTGTTTTTTTAACAATTCATGAGAGGGCATCGACCCAACCCAACCAACCCCAGCCCGAAACCTGACCCCAACTCCAACCCAAACCCAAGTACAGGCTAAGCAGAGGCTCCGACCCGAGATCGGCTTCGCCGCGCGTTTGGGGAAATAAATCTGCTAAAACTCTGCTACTTACCTCGCAGTCGGCGGCCACCTCGGCCTTGCTGTCAGGCTTCATCGCCGTACTCGCAGTAGAACTTCGGCGGCTCGTTGTTGTTGTCGTCGCAGTTCTTGTCGTAACGAACGATCTTCTTATACAACCATCTGCTGTGATGCCGGACGCATCGCAGGGAGGTGTAAATGTGTGTTGGATAGTTGCTATGTTTGCCAATTTTTTTTTTTTTTTTTTCTTTATTCTCCGGCGGCTGGGAAAAAAAAGCTTACCTGGTATTGTTTGCCATCATCCGCCGATCAATGTAGTATGTATAGTATGTGCAGTAAGATGTACATTCATACCGACAAGAATAACCAAGGGGAAAGCCCACAGCAGTGAATACATATGTGCACATAACATCATACAGATAGGTATGATATAACGAAGCCGGTAGTCTATACAAGTAAGTACATAGTCTATATGGTATGTATGTAATCGAGATGAGATATTTCCATACTCCTCGCAGACGCATCGATCGGCGTGAGACAATCTGCAGGCACTGCCGTGACCCCCTTGTCGAGAAGGTCAGCTTCGAAAAACGTCCGGAGGGGTGTGTTATGCTGAGGAGTGCTTTACGACGTTGGTAGTCGTCAACCACCAGGGGGCGGAGATCTAAGACCCGTCGGGCAGATCAGATAGATAGATAGATAGATAGATGATCTAGTTTTTTTGGGAAGCATTCCGGATTTACCGCGTCTGCAAGGTCTAACCGTATCTATGCTTGCTGGCTGAGATCTGTATCATATGACATACCTGGTACATATTTTATAACTACCGAGGACCAACGCCCGAATGGGTAGGGTGGACCGTAACTGGACCAAGTCCGGCGGAAGGCCATCTCCCATGGCCAGGGGTTTTGTTAGTGGTTGAGCTTGCGCAAGTCCCACACTACTACCCGGAAAGATGACATTCCGGGTGGCTATTTCCACCGAAACTGACCCTCAGGGGACAGGCCGAGTCGACATACACACGCATCCGTATACAACGGCAGCGTGCGCTGCCGGGGTTGTAACGAAGACCACTGATAGGGACAGCTTACGCTATACCTACAATGAATGGGACACGAAGGGTGCGCCAGCTAGCGTTGGGCTGCGAAAGCAACTGAGTTAAATCGACACACGACGCGTATGAAAATACGTGGAAGTGTGGTGAGCTAGAGCTTTATTTTTCCCCATCCGCCGGAGGATAATATATATATCCCCCCACCCTTCCCTCACCAGATAATGGACTTACAGACTTCATTTGATAAACTGATGCATTACCTTCCACGAATTTTATAGTTTCCGTCCACAGACTGACTAACGTCACCCTGTTGACCCGGATAGCTACACTGTAGTTGCAAGTGGAGTCGCCGAAACATCCCCAAACCTCCCACAACTCATCACATGCCACCCACCCACATGGCGGGATACTCAATAAGCAGACTACCTACACATACCAACGCTTTCCTGTGAAATCCCCCCCCCCCCCCCCCCCCTCCCTTCCCCCCCCCCCCCCTCCCTTCCCCCCCCCCCCCCCCCCCCCTTTTTCTTAAACCCTAACCTCACTCCGTATTTCGATTCAACCCACACTGTGTAGCGAAATCAATAATACACACATAGCCGAACTATGAAGAGTAACGGTATCATAAGTGCATTATGATACCGCTACAACCCATAGTTGTCAAGGCTGGTTACTGCATGTCTATCTTCAGGGATAAATATGCATTTAACCATACTTGACAAAAGCCGCGAGGGGGAACGTTGAAATTCCCAAACGTCCCTCGCAACTTCGTTTTAGGCCCCCCGAATCTATGTTCGAAAACACGATTCTGATACAATACGATAGTGAGCTCTAGAACATCAAACAAAAAGTACGTGTAGAAAAAACCACGTGGTTGCAAAACAAACAAGACAAAATAATATGTATTCGAAAACACCACCCTGATACAATACGATAACGAAACCTAGAACATCAACCAAAACGTACACGTGTAGCAAAAACTACGTGGTTACAAAATAACATGTATTCGAAAATACCGCTCGGAAACAACACGATAACAAAGTCTAGAACATAAACCAAAACATATACGTGTAACATCAAAAACGCGGAAAGCACCACTTTGAAACAATACGATAACCAAGTCTAGAATATCAACCAAAACATACGTGAAACAAAAACCACGCGGACATACGACACACTAGAACCATATATACGTCCGCATACAAACACCAGTCAAAAGGTGGAACCCATATACCATGGGTTCCAAATTGAGGTCCCTACGAGTCTGAAACATCACATAGTCCACATAAAGTCTTCGCACAAACCTAAAAATGCGTCACAACTGCTCGTTGCCAAATGGCAGGTTCATCAAGAACGCAAGAACAAACAGAACGAGAGGCAGGGTAATCGAAGCAGTGCAAATCATTATAGCATTCGCCCACCACATCACCTCCTTTGAAATTGGTTTTGGGCATCAGCGAACTGGGTCCAACGCATGCCCGTAGTGTCTTAGGTGGAGTGAGGAGCGGTAGTAAAAATCAAGTGCGCTGCTCGATAACCTGTTCCTGACCGTCGGTATACTGAATAATCTTCGGGCCGCGTCTTTTCTGTGTCAGGTGTGTGAGGAATTTCTTTGTCATTTTTCAAGCAAGCGGTTGCGTTGGCATATACTACCTGGCTTGATGTAAAGGAAAGGAACACCACTGAGCGATCATCTACTACATGTTAGGGCATGTTTTCATGAACACCACTAACAAGAGCACCAGACATGGACGCGACATCTACAGGACTACAACATCTTCGACGACAGTGGGGAGAAAACAGGACGTATAAGTGTACACTATACAAGGTTCCCCTTCGGGAGGTGGACACGTGCCTCCCGGGGGCGACGCAAGTCGGATGACTACAACTGATGATGAAGTATTTATGCAGAAGGTGTATATCGGAGGGATGCGTAGTGGAAAGAATGTGGATAATATAAGATATCACAGACATTTGGAGGAGGAGGGTTGGGATATTGCTGAGGCTCGGTGTGATAAGTTATTCGAAAGTCCACTCCGTATAACTGCGTGGCAGCAATTAATTCTACGTTTGTAGCATATGCGTAAGGCTGTGACATGAAGTGGAGATACTCTTCGACACTCGAATATGTAGTAGTAGGTTGAGATCCAGCGACTTCCACAAGTTCTTGATTTGCTCCAGCTAAGATGCTGTCGTGGAAAGTGTTGAAACCTGATCCTGGGATAACGGTGTACAAATTGGTTGTGATGTGGGCAATAATATGTGCACGGACGATGTGATGTAAAGCTGGGTTGTTGTGCACACTACGCGAGATACATCTTAATAAACATGCACCATCACCAATCTCGGGAATAATGGACCATTGACCAGAATTGTTATTGTTGCCGCTGTTGTTGTCTTCATCATTTTCGCTGTCTGATGGGTTTGTACTGCTGTCGCTGCTGTTAGAGGAATCTTTGGTGTCAATTTGTTGTTTGTTTTCTGTGTCCAGCATTTTTCCCCGCGCGCTTATACCGATGTTTGTTGCCGATATGGTCTGTTGTGTGCACATCGTTACTTTTGCTTGAGTTGTGTTGCTACTTTATATCTCTTTATACAGGTTTCGCTACTGCTGTATGGTAACCACCGTGTCAATTGTGAGGGAGAACTCACAGTAAACTTAGAGTCTATGGACTACGTGCTGCTTGCTGGTGGTGCTGCTGACGGAACTTTGCAAGACAAACGGAACTTTTTCGGGCACGTTGGCGTTGTTTGTTCCGTTCAGAAAAATATATTGTCTACACCGACAAATGATTCTTTATTATCTACATGACCTTGATTTGCTCCAGCTAAGATGCTGTCGTGGAAGGTGTTGAAACCTGATCCTGGGATAACGGTGTACAAATTGGTTGTGATGTGGGCAATAATAATATGTGCACGGACGATGTGATGTAAAGCTGGGTTGTTGTGCACACGACGCGAGATACATCTTAATAAACATGCACCATCACCAATCTCGGGAATAATGGACCATTGACCAGAATTGTTATTGTTGCCGCTATTATTGTTGTCTTGATCATTTTCGCTGTCTGATGGGTTTGTACTGCTGTCGCTGCTGTTAGAGGAATCATTGGTGTCAATTTGTTGTTTGTTTTCTGTGTCCAGTATTTTTCCCCGCGTGCTTATACCGATGTTTGTTGCCGATATGGTCTGTTGTGTGCACATCGTTACTTTTGCTTGAGTTGTGTTGCTACTTTATATCTCTTTATACAGGTTTCGCTACTGCTAACTGTATGCTATCCACCGTGTCAATTGTGAGAGAGAACTCACAGTAAACTTAGAGTCTATGGACTACGTGCTGCTTGCTGGTGGTGCTCTATTGTAAAACCGCTGTGTATGTTCTTTTGATGAGAGTAAACGTCTTGTGTATTTATTCTCCTCGGTCCATCCATAAAAAAATCCCGTTCTCAATAAAATTTGATTTTTTATGATCTATATATTATTGCCGCTCTCTGCGGTTGCTTGCTGCTGCTGTGATCGTAGACAGTTCACACCGATGTTCGTTGCCGATATGGTCTGTTGTGTGCACATCGTTACTTTTGCTTGGGTTGTGTTGCTACTTTATATCTCTTTATACAGGTTTCGCTACTGCTGTATGGTAACCACCGTGTCAATTGTGAGGGAGAACTCACAGTAATGACATAGTTCACGTCGTTGCAGCGGGTACATATACACCGCGCCCGCGTCTAGCAGTGCGGGAAAATTCTCTCGCAAATACATTTTGATGCCACCCCGATGTACGTGCGAGGACTAAAGTTCCACCGTGTGTGTAGTAGACGTATTTAAGCCTGACGATATGCGTATATTTTAGGCTCTAAACCAAATTAAGCCCTATCGTGTCTTAAATGTCTACACAATAGGTCTATTTTATCGACCTAACGACCACGGCAGACCAAGGTGAGATGTGGATTTTCCCAAAATATGCACTTGGGCACATTTTGGCCCAAGTGCATATTTGAAGCAATTTTCCGAGTATTTTCCAGCAAACAACAGCATTTCAGACGACAAAAGCTCGAGGAAACATCAGACGGATGCCTACATCAGACGGATGCCTACATTTCGAGGGTGGAAATTGAACCGGGTTGAGGGCCAGTCCTGCTGTGCTGCTGTACTGACTGCCACACTGAGGCACACCGAAGGCAGCAGACGCCTGCGAGGTATCCTACATATGAAGCGAGTATGGAGTACGAAGCACTCAATGTTTTTGTCAGGCACCAGTTATTTGTTTTGGCCGTTTGTTCAAGCTCGCACAGCATGGGCAGGGGAGGGTCTTTCTCGAAGTTTCCACCCACTCATGTGCTGACTCATGACATAAATCCTCGTCTTGCCATCTGCGTCTGGAGTAGTGCAGAAATATCATAGTCTATTTTCAAGTAGTTTGATCTTTCCTCGGCTTTTCTTTTTATGCGTACTGAAAGAGACCACTATTTCGAGTTTTAGACATATGGTGTTTTTTTTATGCGTTTAAGGTCGAAATATCGAATGGCCTAGCTCTTCCATTGAAGCTGCATCATCTGTCGCACTCTCCTGCCCAGAAATGTAGATTGCGATTGGTGTCTCCCCGTGCCACCTCTCTACCCCTATGCTCCTGCCGATGTGTTCTCCCTACTGCTACTGCTGCTGCTGTCGCTGCTGCGTGGGCGCTACTCCCTTCTTTCTCTACCGGTTGTTGTGTCCGATACTCGCTGCTGGTGTGCTGCTGGTGTGCTACGTTGTTGCTGCTGAGGTCCTCCTATTTTCCGCTATTCATTCCCCTGGAACCACCCCCCCCCCCTATGCTACCCGGTTCTCCGATATTTCCTCTTCGTTCCGCCAAACTCCAGACTGTTCCGACATTCTTACATTCTATTTTCAAGTAGTTTGATCTTTCCTCGGCTTTTCTTTTTATGCGTACTGAAAGAGACCACTATTTCGAGTTTTAGACATATGGTGTTTTTTTTATGCGTTTAAGGTCGAAATATCGAATGCCCTAGCTCTTCCAGTTGGAAGTACTTAAGACCTAACCTCGAGGCTTAAATACGTCTAGTGTGTGGTTGCCCGGGGACAGAAGCGAGACCACTATTTCGAGTTTTAGACATATGGTGTTTTTTTTATGCGTTTAAGGTCGAAATATCGAATGGCCTAGCTCTTCCAGTTGGAAGTACTTAAGACCTAACCTCGAGGCTTAAATACGTCTAGTGTGTGGTTGCCCGGGGACAGAAGCGTCTCCTACCCCGCAAAATAGAGCCAGTCTCGGCGGCTTTCCGCGGCCATAGCTCGCGCCACGGACGTCCCATGAGCCCGGCACACGGCTGATAATATACCGACGGGTAGTCTGATCGCATTGCAGAAGAAAGCACACCAAAAAACTCTGCGCCGGCGGAGAAAAAGGGACGGACTAGGCAAAAAAATCAAAATGGTACATATGCATATATAGTCTATAATAATGTGGAAAGTAAGTACAGACAGGGATGTTAACACTGCGGTAAACCACACGACCAACCTATTACGCAGGGTATTGTCCATCCGCTTACATGATTGCCTGACAACCCCTACTATTCCAAACGCAGTGGAATGTGCCTAACGAAGTAAAGTCACCCTCGCGTTCAATAGTGGTGACATCGCATGTCCACGTGAGACAACCTTTACGAAACGCAGTAGCATATGCCTGACGAAGTGAAGTCACCCTCGCCTTCAATAGTAGTGACATCGCATATATATGACGTTGCATGCCCACCTCAACTGCTGTATTTGTAAGATGTATCTCTGTCTTAGAATTGGCGACCTCAGAGCCCCACAGCGGCACGGTAAAAATCATGGACGTGAAATCGCACATTTGAGACAATAATAAGTTGAAAAGGAAGCACAAACAGACGTGATACACTGCCGACCCATCGCATACCCTCCTGAGACGACCTCTACGAAACACAGTACCATTTACCTCACGAAGTAAAATCACCCTCGCGATCAATAGTGATGACATCGCATATATATGACATCACATACCCACCTCGCCTGATGTATTTGTAGGACGTATCTCTGACTTAAAATTGACGACTGCAGAGCCCCACATCGACAAGGTAAAATCATAGGCGTGAAATCGTACATTTATTTGAGACAAAAATAATTTGGAAAAGGAAGCACAGGCAGATGTGTTAAAACTGCGGTAAACAACCTTACCAACCCATTACGTAGGGTATTTCGTACATACCGTCTGCATGATCGCCTCCCCACCTATGCCAAGCGAAGTATTACTAACGAGGTAACGTGATTGAGCGCGTGTATACCAAGTATGACTAATGAGGTAACGTAATTGAGCACATGTATACCAAGCGTCGATTCGCATCCCTCCCTCTAATGCTCAAAGACGGAGACAGTATATGGCCACATACATCACCTCGCATGCTGTATTTGGCAATACGTATCTCTTGCGTATAATTAGCGATGTCGATAATAATGGTGACTGTATGATGATGGTGACAAACACAGTGCATGACCACATCACCTCGCCTGTTGCATTTGACAATACGTATCTCTTTCTTATAATTAGCGATGTCAGAAAATAATGGTACCTACAAATATTCTATAAAATATTCTAGCTTTCGATCGATGTATCATACAACAACAAACTATGAAGATTTAACACGTTATTTACTACACTTAAACACTGGGTTGCATGCTGCATCTAACATCAAACCTTCTAGAATAGTAAACATTACAAGCCAGATGATATAAAAGGATGTCTTATTGCTTCAATCGTCAGGTTTGTCCCTTTTGAGAATTTATAGTTTCCGCGCACATATTGAAATGTCCCGCCCCCCGCCCCTCCCCCCCCCCCCTCCCCTCCCCCTCCACTGACCTCTTTTTCATAACAAACCCCAACCCTTTCCCCCCCCCCGCCCCTCCGTCCCCCGATCCCCCCCCCCCCTTCCGCCTAGTCTGTCCAAACGCCCCACTCACAATCAAAATCGGCCTGAGTAATAAACACCTATACGCAGTTGATACCACGTCATTATCTTTCTGACCATCCATGACGAAGGTTTCAATTATTTCCCCCCCCCCCCCCCCCTCCAACGCCCCCTCTTTTCCGACCACCTACACGATCGCCTAGACCTAGCACCACGCGTATAACAAGCTGCTACATATCTTTGATCTCACAGCCGAAGTGTATTTGAATATTATTTGTGACCTAAACCTCCTAAAAATCCCCCCCCCCCCTCTTGCTCTCCCTTACTCAAACGCCCCACCAAATATCAAAATCCGCCACATTAACAAACACTTCACGCACAGGATATCACCTCATTATCTTTCGAGAGCCATCCATGCCGCTGTGTTTCCCCCCCCCCCCCCCCCCCTCCAACGCCCCCTCTTTCCCGACCACCTGCACGATCGCCTAGACCTAGCACCACGCGTATAACAAGCTGATACATATCTTTGATCTCACAGCCGAAGTGTATTTGAATATTATTTGTGACCTAAACCTCCTAAAAAATCCCCCCCCCCCCCCCCCCCCTCTTGCTCTCCCTTACTCAAACGCCCCACCAAATATCGAAATCCGCCACATTAATAAACACTTCACGCACAGGATATCACCTCATTATCTTTCGAGAGCCATCCATGCCGCTGTGTTCCCCCCCCCCCCCCCGCCCCCCCCCCCCCCCCCCCGCCTCGAACGCCCCTTTCTTCCCCATCACCCGCACCTTCGCCTAGACCTAGCACCACACGTATAACAAACCCCTCACCTAAAGCCCTTTCCCCCCCCCCCCCCGCCCCCCGCCCCCGCCCCCACCCCCCACCGTCCCCCCCCAACCCATCCCAACCCCACCCCCTCGAACACTCCACCCTCTCTTTACTCACTGATTGTACGACTTACCCCAGAATATACACGATAAACTGATGTATTATTTCCAAAAATGTCACATTTATCCCCTCGAAATAATGTATAGTTTCCAGGCACATATCGAGCTGCCCCCCCCCCCCCGCCCCCAATAATATACTGGTGCCAAAACCGTCAGATTTATCCCCTCGAAAGGATTTATAGCTTACATGCACAAATTGCCCCTTTCCCCCCCCCCCCCCCCCCCGCCCCCCTCCAAACCCGCTCGCTTTTGATCAAAACCAGCCCCCCCCTTTGCCTTCACAGCTGTCAGATTTTGTCCCCCTCAGAAACGGGTTTTATAGTTTCCGCGCACAGACTGACTGAAATCATCCTGTTGACCCTGATAGCTACACTGTAGCTGTAAGGGGAGTCGCCGACCTATATCCTTAATGAGGACACACAACTCGTAATGCGCGCGATCGGAGTATCACACACAGCTTGCAAAGATGAGTTTCGACGAAATCTTCGATCTCACAGCTGGAGTGTATTTTAATTTTTATAATATATATATGACTAATTTTCAAGGACGTCGTCAGCCGTGAGTTCGACGAATTTCAGGTCAATACTCATCTTTGCAAGCTGCGTTGTTGGTACTCGTAATATATTATATATGGGTGATTTTTTATTGGGAGATGTCCTATTTTTTGTCCACTATAATGGTAAGTGTTGGTATTTATACTTTATTTAGGTGGGTAATTTTGAGCTAGGTAAAACATCACATATATTTTATAAATTTATTACTATAGTTTCCACTATATACTCCGAGTATAATTTAATTTTTACTAGTATAATATACTGCTCTATCATATGTACGGTAGGGGGTTTATTTTGTTTTTCTCCCCCCGGCTTTAATATCGTGAAGAGTACGAATACAGGATATTATTAGTCATCTATATGTTGCTCTTAATACAGCATTCGAGAATTAAAGTCAGCTACTCCCACCCCAAAAATAATAAAAACTCTGTGGGACACGAACCCACGGTTCCAAATCGATACGCTGTCACTCTAATATTTAAATACAAGGGCTTCGCTCGCGGGCGGCTGGACGCCGCCCGCTACGCTCGCGCAAGGCAAGGAAGAATGCAACTAAAAACATGTGAAGGGGGGAGAAAGAAGGGGCCCACGATTTGGTGCGGACAGCGATTTGATAATGCCAAGAGCTGCTTGTGCAAAGCAAATTGCCTTGTTGTTGTGCTCAGCTGTGTTGTGTGCTTTTGGTACCGGTGTTACGTTCTGATCGGCGGTACGGGGGTACTTTGCGTGGGGGAAAAAACAGGGGGCCGTGCAAGATCGAATACATCATGTAGAAAAAAAAAAAAGTATAGACTATAGTACACAACAGCACGTATTATACCCGGTACTGCTCTAGTCTATGTTCGAAAGAAAGGACACAACGCAGCACGACACAGCACCGCAGCGAAGGGCACACGGCACCGCACCGCACGGCTCCCCACGGCGCTACGCTGAGCTGCTGGGCTGTATAAAGAAAGCCGGACTGATCTGAGCTGGGCGTGTATTGTGATCCAACAGCGTAGTACCTGATAGTATGTACAAACCTGGTGTAGTAGTACCGGTATGTACTACTATAAGCCTCAAGGTCTTCTCGTAGGTTCGAATCCCAGGGTCATCGGGGAAAGAAAATGATCCTCATAAAAAAATAAATAGATTATCAACGTGACTTTGTGGCCTTCTAGTAGATAGACTGTCCGCTTATAAGCCTGGTTTTCGTTAGTTGAATCCAGGCGTCATCGGGGAAAAAAAAATGTCCTCTTAAAAGAATCGATATATTTTATATAAAAATTGAAAAACGTCAGCTGTGAGTACGACCGGTTGAATGGTTGAAACTCAAAGCAAGAAATCAAAGAAAAGCTGGGCCAATTGTAAATGTTCAGAAGAAAATGAAAAACGAGTTCGAACGAATCAAATTTAAAGGAGATAGTAGAAAATGAACGAGGAAACAACTGAAAAACGAAAAAAGTACAATAATTGTCATAACTGGTCCACAGCTATAGCTTGCTCCTGTTGTTGCCTTGTGCTGTGTGCCCTTGGGCGCATTACAAAAAGCTCGCATGGACGTCTATTAAAATGCAAGTTCAACTCCCTCGCATAGACGTCCTTTAAAATGCATATTCAGCTCCCGAAGAAACAAAGTTAGTTGCAAGTTCAACTCCCAAAAACAAAAGTTACTTGGAAAAAAAGAGTTGAAAAAAAAAAGTTAAAAAAACGTTCAGAACATGGGCTGACCTGAGCTGGGGGTGCGTTGTGATCCAACAACGTATTATGTACAAACTCATTACCGGTACGTGGGATGATACTGCGAATGAATGCTACTGGCATGTACGAACTATTAAAAGTATCGCAAAGCACGCAGCATGGCAAAGCAGCAAAGCACGTCAAAGCACAGCGCTGCGCTCTGCTAAGCTAGAGCTGCAGGGCATCGCAGGGCACTGCACGGCGCTGCGTTGCTGCGAGCTATAGCGCTGCGGTGGGGTGCTGGGCTGTGCGAAGCTGATGAGCCAAGCCCAGATCTCAGCTGACGAAACTCGGAGATGCCAGGGGGAAGCACCAACCGAGCGCTTTCGGCACGAAGATATTTGTAATTTCCCCAGCAACTAATTGGGAACTTCGGGACGGTTCTTTTCCCCAGCAACTAATTTTCTTTTCGGCAATTACGGGCTGAGAAGGGCTGAGAGGGGGGAGGACATGCCGAGCGAGACCTCCGAGGGGGTCGAGGTCTAAGTAATTAAGTTTACATGTACATATTTTCAGGACGTCAGGTGTGAGTTCGACGAATTTCAAGTCATACTCATATATTTTGAATCTGCTTTGTTAGTACTTAAGTCTTGTACTATGCTATGTGGGTGAAATTTTTTTCGGGGGTCCTTTTCTTTTATAAATAAATGTTTTATTTGTTCACGCGTTTTCCGAGTGTCATCTTTTAATTTCTGCTCTTCTTGTACAACATCTCAAAACAAAATATTTAGTCTAGACTAGACTATATATTTAGAATTTTGGTTATCTAGAACGCGATCTCACCCAATCAATCATAGAGATATCGGTGGGCGGTCTAACTTTGATCCGTTAACTCATCAAACTGGCCCGTCAAGCCACCAAGGAATATTCACGTGTATTAGCTTTGTGGGGACTTCCCTAACGGCTGTCCTTTAAGGGGCAAGAACACCGTCAACAGACATAGTCTATATCTTCGGTCCGATCCGTTACTGCATTTTTTCGAGTAAATGTAAAACTTAACAACGGTAAATGATTTTACAAAGGCATTGATTGGTCTATCAAACTGTCCCTGCCCGGCTGATCGGCTGGATGTTCACGTCGTGACACGATCTGACGAACAAAGGTGCCAAAACATCAAAACGTCAAAATAAGTGTCGAATGTCGAAATAATGTCAAAAACCGTCACAAACCTTGTAGCCAAATGAATCAGGAAACGGCAATTTAGGCCTGTGACGGACGACCGCCGAGACGTAGATATATATTATTTCTAGTGAGTGAGATCCAGCAACAACAGGTAGGTGCTACTGCTATAAGTACAATAATAATCGTTGTTCCTGCCAAACGCCGGTGCGCGCGAGGCCCATGTACGGCCATTCTAGCATCCCAGTTCTGGGCCTCGTCGTCGGTTGTGCCAGGTTGTGTGCCAGGCTTTTAGTGGAATCATGCCGACAGACATTCTCATGGAGTAATTACTGATTCGACGGTATTCGCGCTTTATTTGGGATGCCAATATAATACCGACACAACAGCAGAGGCGCGTATGTATGCACGTATTGATCGCGGTAAAGTACCATTTATCACGGATAACAGCACACCCCTCTTGCAAAAGAACACCCGCCGGGGGTATATCTTTTTGATCATTTTTCGACAGACACTTTAGACTAATACCGCGCCCCCTTCGAACGTACACCTGAAAACATGGAGTATCACACCCCGTGGACACCATTCACCTACAACACGAACGCTCCGATAAGGGTATCTGCACGTACCAACATGGAGGCAATTGCTGCGCCCCATCACAGTGGGTCGATTGAGCCTACGACCCGGACCGCACCGGTACCTGTGCTGCTGCCGCGCCTCGAGCGGGGGTCAAGTCCACTTTTTCTGGCTCCATCCCGCCTAACGGTACCAGTACTGGTACTGCCACTCCTGCCGTGGCGCAAACCCCCACGGTAGGAGTGGCAGTACCCGTACCAGTGAAGCGCAAAGCGCTCTGGCAGCAGCGCCCAACGCCTCAGCCGCAAGGTCTGAGACCATGGCAGCAGCTCCGGAATTGTCAGCCACTCACACCCCCTTCAGTCTGCTGGGGTCTATTTACACTCCAGAGCAATCAAAGGTACCGCTAGCCCACCCCCTCGTTCTCACACCTCCTGGCATCTGGCCGAGTCTGTTTCCACTCGTTATGCTAGCAACCGACGTCCCGTTATCAAACCCGATTGTTATCACACCCCCGAGCTGCGGGGTTCCCGCGCACGGTGCGTATCACCGGGGGTGCGCTCGATACCTCACCCCCCTGTATAAAAAAGCGCCCCCGTTGATGTATTCTCAAAGGTACAAAGTTTATCACCGGGGTGTGCTTTCATCCATGTTATACGGTACGTACACTCGTACAGTATCACAGTAAGACAAACTGCTTATGCCGAAAATTCCACTGCTGTGCACTATTCATACAATAGTGTTGTAATGGTTGTACTGTTAGTTAGGGGTATATCTACTGATGGTGTCGGTGTGTGTGCTGCTGTCGTTGCTCTGGCGCTTGGAGGTGTTTAGATGTACAGCAGCAGACAGTACTTGCTAGCAAGCTCTGCTCGTTGTACTGCTGTAAACTACAGCGTACTGTACTGTTACTGCGTGTTGCTCAACACGCGGTGCCGGTGGGTATGCTTACAGCAGTCTTACTGTTGTGCCGGTGTTTGTGCTGTGTCTGAGTGTAGATGTAAAGTCTCGCCCCTGGGTTGTGCCAGGTTGTGCCAGGCTTCTCGGGGGATCGTGCAGATAATAAAGCGGACTTGGGCACAATTATCGCTGAAGAATCATCATGGAGTCTGTGGAGTATTAGACAGGCAGCACGTTTGACACGATAACCCGAGAAAATACATCTATCCGTACTACGTCAGCCTTGGGCCACCTTATACGATGTATGTTGGGTTTTGTTTCCAAAGACCTGGGTTGTTCGAGCGACTTGATAATCTGAAACCCTAATGAGGTTTAAACCACGCCGGGGCAAGGGGCAAGCAAGTACTTGTACGAAAAAAAGAAAAGGGAGAGGACATTGGAATCTCACGCGGCCACAACAGACAGAGTGATTGTCCCACACCAGCTCGACCGAGGAAAGGTTGTTTGTGTGTGGCAGACTCTTTCGTGATCGCAGATGAACAATGGATGCTAAATTGGAGATACGGCGTGGCGGGTTGAGGGAGGAAAATACTCTTTGGGCTTGGCGATTTGTTTACTTGAAAAGTTGTGTTGGTTTGTATTCGAAAACAAATGCTGCGATCGTTCGTTTTACGTGCGTTTGGGTGAGAGATGTCTCAAGTGTTTTTTGGGCGAGACTGGCTGCAATTTTTCCGAAGAGAAGCAAGAAGAGGTGTGTGCCTGTTGCTTGCTAGTGATTGGTATAGGTACAGCAAAGGACGGGGAGGCTGCCATACATTGATTCTCCACACCTGTCCGCGAGGACTTAGGGTGGGGCTTATATCAGCACGCGTTTGCTCAAATTGATGCATGCGGGGGACACTTTGTGCAATTCATTGTCGAGCAAAAGGTATTCTCCGTATCGAAGCATTCACCCGTTGAAAACTCCTGAGAAGTCTCGACAATCTCTTTCTTCTTTCCTAAGCAGTTCGCAACTCGGCAGCAGTCCAAGACATGACAGCGGACGACTGCGCGCAGGCCCTAATCGCTCACCTTGATGCAATGGTGGGCCTTTTTTGCCCGGGTCCATGAATGACCCCCTCGTCAAGGCCATCTGTCTTTCTCGACCGCCGCAGAACGGGGCGTTGTCGTTGGTGTTGTTATTATGTTCGTGGCCGCCCTTGCTTGTTGTGGGCGTTTTCGTCATGTGGGGGCTTTTGCACAAAAACAAAACATGCAGACGAAATTTCTAGAAACCCCTGGACGGACATCAAATGTCCCCCAGGGACGGTCTGGTTGAGTAGTGGGTAGTAGTATCGACTGTGCAGCTACGAGGCTCTCGTAGGGCTTGGGCGTTTTTTTTCTTCTCTTTTTCGTTGTTCATGCGTGCCTCCTGCCTGCTGTGGTGCTGCCTGCTGTCTGCATTGATTGCCGGTTGGTTGTAACCAATGCAATAATAGTGCCCGAATCCGTTTTATCTGCTGCGTGATCCCACCCAGAGCCCGACACAACCTGGGACAACCAGGGGCGAAACTGTACATTTACACTCACACACCACAAACACCGGTACAGCGGTAGTACTGTATACAGCGTTCTAAAAATATAGTTTGCAGAAGAAGCAGTACAAGCATATACTATTAGGCGGACGGGAGCAAATGATACGTGATGTTGTGTTGGAATGTTGATATCAGCTTTCGATTTTAGTATAGTATACAAAGGCTTCGCTCGCGGGAGGAAGAATGGACATTCAGTAGAAAGGCGGAAAATAAGCACGAATGGCGCAACTGGCGACTTGAAAATGCCAAGAGGTCCATATGTAGTACAACGGTAAAGGATGGAGACGATTATGATTATAAGTTTGATATTATCATCCATTCGCCCAGTCCATGATGGACACGTCGGAGGACTTGCTTGGCATATCCTTCCACCTCGCAGGTAGCACCTGTACACTTATTAATAGCTCTCTCTAAGTCGATCATCAATAATAAATTATCGCTGTGCGTAAACACCAGGCACGCGCTTGTCAAGGATAGAGATAGGAAAACTACAACTTAAGATGTACAGGAGCGCAGTGCCCAAAAAAAACATGCCGGAAGCAGGAACTTGAACGCACACACCGCAAACATGTGAAGTACATTTGTACTCCCAAGGACGAAGAGCATGCATTTAGGCATAGTGCTAAAAAAACGATGCTGGTATATAGAAACCACAACTTGACGTTCTATAAAGAACGTGCTGTCAACATTGCTTCCGAAGGAGCATGCAGGCTTGCTTGTACTCTTCCTCAGCGGAGGTACCCAGCACCTTGCACTCTTGTTTTTTGTCGATGACCTTGTGGATCTGTCCACAAACGTTGAAGCATAGCGGGAGGACGTCGATAAGTATGTGTAAAAAGTATTCGTACTTCTCTCCAGCAGACGTCGTTACCATCCATCCAAACTATTGGAGCTCCTTCTTTCGTTGTTAGTAATTGTTATGGTATTGTTGTACTTGTTCTTGGTACTTGGAAGAAGAGCCGCTCTGCATATATCCGCACGCAATCCCCTAGTCTCGAGCAAGAGACATGGATGTCTCAAATATTATTGATAATAGGGACTCGTGAGACACAGGACGCAAGATAAGAGTAGAACGTACCTCGATGTCGAACGCCCTCTTGGCACAGTGGTAATAATGGAATGCGGGAGGTATATCGAGCAAGTAGTCTCCTGCCTTCTTCAGGAGGAGGTAGCCGACCTTGATGTCGCCGGTGCACTTCGTGTTTGTGTCCTCGCCGACTTGGCGGCCCTCGGCGACTGCTTCGCAGGGCTTCTTCAAACGACAACAACGGATGGGAATACCCAGCGTTCAGCGAATGTTCAAAATAGTAAGGCCACTTAATAGTAGCTGTCGTCGGTTTCCAAAGTTTGAAAGGAAGTCGTAACACTGTAGTAAAAGCGGTCGTTTATGGGCAAAGCCCTGCCTGGTACCACAACGTTGCTAACACCTATGAGACCACGACTGGGACAGGAACGAACGGGATTCACAGTCGCAACTGGTAAGCGTAAGCCCCGGTATACTGCTATATAAGGCCTACCGGCGGAATACCGACAACGAAGGGTAAGGGTCAGTACCTGCTGTATATATTGTCAGGTAGTACCCTATTACTGCTGCTATCAATACTAATACGACCGATGTTTACTGCGATTCCTGCAGAGGTTGCGCACCCTACTTTTACTCGTTAATACAAAAAGTTTATGTGTTATGGAAAATGAGTAACAGTAGTACACCGCATCACTACATGAACAACTCGATAACCCCAATCACGGGACTGCTCTCCAGCACCACCCAGGTTAACTTCAGCTTCTGTTTACTGCTATATATCAACCTCCAGTGTGTACTGCGACTGGTATTGATGGTATGATGCTGCTGTGTTATATATCACTGTCCCCCTCAGAGACGGGTTTTATAGTTTCCGCGCACAGACTGCCTAACATCACCCTGTTGACCCTGATAGCTACACTGTAGTTGCAAGGGGAGTCGCCGACCTGTATCCTTAATGAGGACACACAACCCGTAATACGAGCGATCGGAGTATCACTCACAGCTTGCAAAGATGAGTTTCGACAAAATATTCGATCTCACAGCTGGAGTGTATTCTTATTTTTATAATTTATCACTGCATGGACCATTTTGACAACCCTGGCTGACCCCCGTGATGGGACTTGCCCGTTTTCATTGCGTCTTACATGTAGTCTATAGATACCACGTAGTCGTAGTCGTACATCCAAAAAGTGTGTTTATAGTTGTATCACAGCACAAAGCGTTACTGCATGGACCACTTGTTCAACCCCCGCTTACCCCATTGACGGGACTGCCCCGTACTCGTAGTCGTACATGCATGAAGTGTGTTTGGTTGTACGTATGAAAAAGAAATCACAGCACACAGCGTCACTGCATAGTCTAGACCGTTACTTGTACAACCCCCGCTTATACCCCGATGATGGGACTGCCCCGTACACGTAGTCGTCCATACAAAAAGTGTGTTTGGTTGTACGTATGAAAAATAAATCACAGCGCACAGCGTCACTGCATGGACCACTTGTACAACCCTGGCTTACCCCGATGACGGGACTGCCCCGTACTCGTACTCGTAAATATGAAAAGCAACTGGGTTAAATCGACACACGACGCGTATGAAAATACGTGGAAGTGTGGTGAGCTTAAGATCTATTTTTCCCAATCCGCCGGTGGATGAAAAAAAAAAAGTACATGCAAAAAGTGTGTTTGGTTGTACGCATGAAAAAGAAATCACAGCACACAGCGTCACTGCGTAGACAACTAGGACAACATGCTTACCCCGACGACGGGACTGCCCTCCGTGACCACCCAGGCGAACTTGAGTTTGTTCAGGCTACGCGTCCCGAAGCACAGCTTCCACACCCTGTGGTAGTTCGACCACGCTGGTGTAGCACACGCAACATGCTACAGCAAACGTTGCAGACAGTCACACAAGGTCAAACAATCAATGTAAATTTTAATGTGCATCATTATTGGAAACAGGATTCGCTTGTGATGGGTTCACGAACACCCAAAACCACATATTGCGCACAACCTGCAGCACACTCAGCCAACACTCAACGCAGCACTACAGGGTGTTGACATCTAGTGTCTTACCTATGTCGCACGGCGCTGGACACACTGACAACGGGAACAAAATCTCAACGTCATCAGTAGCTGACAGTAAACACCAAATTCCAACAACACGAAAAAATGAAATTCACGTTTAGTCAAGCTCTCAGCTCCTTCGTTAGGGACGCCGATCGAAGGTGAATCACAGGTGTCCGCGTCACACCAGTCACACACACGAGGGTTGTCGCCGCTTCCCCAGTGCTTGGTTATAAAAAGCTCGGCACGTGGAAGGGTCGTCACTCCTGCGGGTGTCGCAGACAGCGTACTGGGAACTCCCGTTTTTTCTAGTCCGTGCGATGAGGAAGCCGTCATACGTCACAACCCTTTCTCGGGCACGGCCAATCAGGATTGCCAGAAGAAGCTGAGTCCCGTTTTTGCCCGACCAACGTCCACACGCCTGATCCTGAACCTCCACCACCCCCTCTGTTGGTGGAGCCTCCTCCCGCGCTAGCCTTGGTCCGCTTCGCAAATTTCAACTTCAAATTGTTACTGCTGTATTGCCGATCCGGCAAATTTCAAATTCAAATTGTTTGCAGCCGTCAACGGCAATTCCCTCTCAGCCAGCAATTGGCCAACTTCAAATTGTAATGAGAAAAAGCAAAAAAAAAGTAGTGTTTGGTTATTTATTACAAAAAAGAAGTTGCTGAAAAAACAAAATAAAAAGATCAGAGAGCAAAGAAAGCCAAGAATTATAAGGAAAGCAAGGAAGGCAAGGAACTTCGGGACGGTTCTTTTCCCCAGCAACTAATTTTCTTTTCGGCAATTATGGGCTGAGAAGGGCTGAGAGGGGGGAGGATATGCCGAGCGAGACCTCCGAGGGGGTCGAGAACTAAGTCATTAAGTCTATGAATACCTCGAGTAATGGTATTTATGTGGTATGCTGTTGACTTGGTGTTTCTGTGTTTACCCTGGTATTAATTTCCATTTTCATAGGCCTTAGAGCCCCATAATCCCTCCATATACTAACTTCAAATGAATTTGTCCCCAAAGGGGTTTCCAGTTGTAAAAAGGCGTTTTGAGGCGTCCCGAAAATCAGAACAAGTTTTTGCTAAAAAAAAACAAAGCGCTATCGTAGCAGGCGTTCTGCCCTAGGTGTAGCCGTGGAGGAGCTAAGCGCCCCGATGGGTACGATACATGCCCATGCAACCCTCGCCAGCGTCTTGGGTGGAGCTAAACCCTTGTACTCTGACAACTTTTCAACGCTAAATTGTTGTCACTTGCATTCCATTTTCGATGTGACAGTGTATACAAATGGGGGCGGGGGCGGGAGTAGAGCTGAAATGAATAAGATTCACACCGATTCACAATGTCAATTTTTGTTTCCATGCCCGAGGGAGAGAAGGTTAAACGAGGTAGCGCTTGTTCAAATCAACCATGCCCATACAAAAAAACAGGAACACAACCACTTTCCTCCAAAACCTTGTGGGTCCAGTTAGTTCTAAACAGGACAAATCCGGGCAAATCGCCACCCTGACAGGAGCCGCGTGGAGGCAGCCTAGCGCCCCCATCGGCAACGTTTGGTGTGACGTATCGATGAGGTGATGGTCACCCCCCCCACCTGAATCACTCCTTACTTCTCCTTGCTTCTCGTTTTTCTTCTCCTCTTTTTCACTCCTGTTTTTTTTCATGTTTTGGCCACATAAGCGTCGCTTTCCAAAATATGTTCTATACTTCTTGTCATCACAAGCCATCTCCACAGACGCTTCGGTGTGCTACCTATGCAGCTCTAATTACGGAATCAGAACCTCGATAGGCACCATTATAAATAAAATGATGATCATGCTATGGCACCCAAGCTGGCGGCGCTTCGGAGGAACTTACCGCGCCGTTTTGGGGGGGGTATGATAGCGGACGCTTTTGCTCGTCCAGGCGAAGGTGGGATCGTTGGGTGAAATCGCTCGGCGTGATTTGGTTGCGGTCTCGTCTACGAAGATCAACGGCTGTGCATGCATGTTGGTGGCGAGGAGACACGACACATTCTACAGTGAAAGGTGCTCCATTTTTGTTTCTGGCGCTGTTCACTTAAGAAGGCCTATGCTCAACCTAAAAACTGATCGTGAGTAATCTTAAGATGCAAGAAACGATGAACAATAGATGAAAAAAACAATATATATCAAATGCTCCATGTACAAAAATAAAAACAACCAAATAACAGGACCACTCCCATGAAGTGAAAAAACTCACCCACATGTTATACTACAAGTACCAACCACGCAGCTTGCAAAGATGAGTATCGACCCTAAACTCGTCGAACTCACAGCTGACGTCCTTAGGATAATTTTATAAAATGGGAAAGTTGGTTGGCAGAAAATACCACTGCTTTGAGGAGGGATTATTGCACTTCATAGATACTACTGCTTTATGGAGGGGTACTAGATTTGCATCGTAACGGCATCTGCGCTATATCGTCGGAGGGCAAAAAAGAAAAAAATGAACAAAAAAATGCATGGCTAAGGTAGAAAAATCACTCATATTTCGAAAATCTAATGACATTCCGACGATTTCGGGTTAACGCCTTCACCACTGGAAATCCTTGTTGGGGATAAATTCGCTTGAAGTTGGTGTAGGGAGGGATTTGGGGGCTCCAAAGGGGTTAAGGGGTCCAGTCAGCCGGATAATGTTACAACCAAAAAGTGCTATACCTCCATCGTGGCACGCGCCACAGTAAGGGGAATGGTGCACATTGACTTTCTGGGACGGGCTCCTTCCGCTTAACTCGAGGAACTCTATACACCCCCACGACTGATTCTACGATACCACCCCCCCCCCCCCCCTCCCCGCCAAACCAGCGATTTTGTTTAACGAACGTTTCATGGCTGCTCGATACGAGGAAATATGGTATAAAAAAGAAACAAAAATCATACCTATGTTTTCTTGCTTGCAAAAAGCCTACTTCGTATAATCGAACGATGACGTCGGGGTGGCAAGGGGCACCGCATTTCTGGATTAGACACGGCCGGGAGCTGGTTTCGAAGCCAGCGATTTCGTCAAAGAAAAATTGGGGAGGGGGGCTAACGTAGAACGACTCGCGCATGCTGGTGGCGAGGAGACAATAGAGATATAGCAGTTTTTGTCTGTTTTGCTTTCTGAATGACCGGGCTCCATAAACCCAAAATCGTCGGAGAATGCGCCGTTTTGTTTTCGTGATTCCCGGTGAGTACCTAGAGTTTTATTAACCAACCTACAAATAAACCGCCAAAAACAAAAAAAAGCAAAATAACCTATAGAAACTACAGCTCCAACCACTTTAAAATAACCGTCTAGGCCATTCTTGGTGCTTTTATCTGGTAGCGGTTTTATTTTCTGATCTAAATCAGTTTTTGGGAGATGTCTTAAGCTCCCAAAATTAAGGAACCTCAGAAAAAAAAGGTGGTGCACCTCGTTCGTCATGCTACAGTAAGGGCGCCTGTCAACTTTCAGGGGCAGGCTCGTTTCGAAAAACTTGAGAAGGCTCTATACGCCCGTCCCCCCCCCCCCAAAAAAAAAACAACTAAAAGGTCGAGAACGAAGGAAGGACGCTTGCTACGACAGAGGTGCACCACGTTTTTTCTGGGGTTCTTTTCTTTCGGGGCTTGCTTAAGTCATGTTCTTCTCAACCCAAAAAACGGATTTGGAGAAAAGCAAAACTGCTACTTCGAAGTATAATGTGCCGGATCCATGAAAAGTCCCATGGCCCAGAGACACACAGCGAGAATCATGCCGAAAGAAAATGGCCTGTATCCGACGTTTTTTGGGTCAGGAGTCCCCGTGGTTCACAAAACACTTTCAGACGAAAAAGCTCTGCCTCTGTATATCGTAGCACGCGTGGAAGGCTGCAGTAGAGAGGAGGGGCACCTTTTAGAGAGTATCTTTATTTTTTTGTGTGTGTGTGAATAATGTGTGATTTTTTTGTGTGTTTTTTTCGCCGTATCAAATTCCTGCACCCACCGTCATGTACGTATATATGTGATTGCCTGCATAGAGCTGCGCCCCGACGAAGACATCTCATACGCCCAGATTCGAGCGTGAGGTATATAAATCAGAGCTGCTTGCGAGCAGTTTGCATGAACTCCGAGGTAGAGGAAAAAAGAGGGACATCCCCCCTCCTACCTAGTAGTGGAAATGGGGTAGCCCTTAACCCCTTTGGGGCCCCGAAACCCGTCCCAATACTAATTACAAGTAATCTTGTCGCCATTAACAGGTTTCCAGTCGTGCAGGCGTTGATGTATACCGCAACCTTGGTCTGAGTAAGTGTGCACTTAGTTAGCCCTTTCAGAGCTGCAGAGCGTATTTCGCACCAATTCCAAGTAATTCGTTCCCAAAAGATATACCAGTACAGGTATATGCCCGGAAATGTACCAAGCAACGTATGTTTTCAGCGTTACTGTCCTAAAGGTTGTTTTTTATGTTTCCGGACAGAGTCGTAGGTTCAGCTCTAAATGTGTCAACGTGCGATGGTGGCGAAAAAAACTCGCGGCCTAATGCTGTAGGCATTTATAGTCTATTGATAGGGAAGAAATACCCAAAATTGTTTGCGGAGGGGAAAGGCATCATCAAGAAACGCCTCCTCCAAAGCATCGCTGTGATAACCCAGGTCACGATTTCGCGCCGAGTGCGCACAGGTATATACTGGCCCCGAGGGAACGCCAGGCCGCGAGGAGAAGGTAGGAAAGAAGCCGGACGACTGCGGTCAATGCGGCAAATGACCTCGGAACGGAACGTGGATGAGGAACAATAGGATGAAATATACAGTACCTCTATAACCAGAATGACAAAATGTGGGGAAGGGGAGTTTGGAAATGGATGTGGCAGAGGGGCTGGTTTGTGCTTATGGACGAGTCTGATCTACTGCAGGGTATTGAAATTGGTGTGCGTGATGGTAGCAACTTCGAGGATGCGGTGGAACCCATAATTTCCCGAGAGGTAGAGGGACGTTGGAGAGATGCTACTGTTTTACGGAAGGGTATTCGAAGCGGCATCTACGTCGGAGGGAAAAAAGAATAATAGCAACACAACACAGTATGCGCACCTTATGCGGAATCTGCACCCACCGAAAAAGCCCTTTTTTTATGCGGTATTCCCGCTTACCGAATACCCCGAATATTCACTCGGTTCGGTATTTCTTCTCCTCGAAGCCCACCCAAGGCGGCATTTCTACCCATTGGAAAACCGGATGGACACAACACCGAATAAACACCCCCATGTGCCTTCTCTACCCACTGACTGAACACCATCTTCTGCATTTTGTGCTCGCCGAATAAACACAGTATATTTGTTCGGTCTTGCTCAAGTTATGGTATCCCGTCTATCCTGTTGGGGCGTTGTGCTTTACAGCACTTGTCCGCTTTATAGCTGGCAGCCGTCGCCGCATGCCTAAACGAATGCCCCCCCCCCCCCCCCCCCCTTCTGTCGGAAGGTGTGAGGGGGACAGCAACCGACGAATACCCAGAGATGTAACATCTAAGCCACCCTCGTGTGTGTGACCATCACAGAGCTTGAGGCACCCCGGCGTAGCAGTAGTAGTCGGTCCCTTTGTCTATATTGCCCTATTACCCACTACAGCCCTTGCCGCATGTGTGCACCCTATGTTTGCGGCATTTATATCCCACCGAAAGAAACACTGTATTCCTGGCCCCCACTGAATGTCCACCGCAATTCGGTAATTTTTCTTCTCGAATAATATATGCACCCTGTACTGTGCGGAATTTCTACCGTCCAAAACCGCAACAAGAACAACAAAACACCGAATAAACACCTCGAGTGGCATTCTACCCGCCGAAGAAGAAGATGTACGTGCCTCGACAGAGGTATCACTTTTTTTTTGTGTTGTGAAACGGTTTCCTGAATGACGGGACTACCTTAAAACCCATTATCATCGCCGGAAATAGGTCGTTTATTTTACATGATCATCGTTATATGCCTAGCAGGCCACGGGATTGTTTTATCCGCGGTAGTAGCAGTGTTATTTTTTTCGATCCAAATCAGTTTTTGGGTTAGGGAATGTCTTAAGCTCTCCCGAATCGAGGGGTACTATCAAGAAAAAAGTGGTGAACCTCTGTCGTAGCACCTGTCAGAAACACCCTACTACATAGTTGGAAGTACGTGGTATTTCTGCTTAGACCAAGGCTACACGGCAGGAGGGGGTAGAGGGTACCCCGTTTTCCACTTAACGTGAAGGCATTATTTTTCGTACGAACAATGCCCGTGCGGAGACAAGGTTGGGCATGCTCCACCTCCGCCGCATCCTCTGGTGCTCGACTATTAGTTTGGAAAAGAAGCACACATCTCACAGGTAGCATTCTTAAATATGCAAAAAAAATTACCGCTTTGAATACCGATAAAGTTACTGGTAAATTCTTAATATGCAAGCGGTTCTTCTGCGCGCTGCAATAGGTCCATGCAAAATTTTCGTTTGTCGCGAAAATGAATACCAGTTGCGCGAAACGGACGACATTATGCGGCACTTTACCCCAGTGCAAAGACATGTAT
This sequence comes from Undaria pinnatifida, assembly GCA_012845835.1. NCBI lineage: Eukaryota > Phaeophyceae > Laminariales > Alariaceae > Undaria > Undaria pinnatifida. Next base: position 7,430,868 of record JABAKD010000029.1, read on the forward strand.
GTATACAACCCCCTTACGCGCCCCCCCCCCCAATATCCCACACCTAGGCCGTGTAAACACTAAGTAAGGTCTTACAACACCATTTTCACCATCAAACCTTACGCGAACCGCAATAAACGCAGAGTCTTCGCGTCAGCCGCGAACGCTACTACTACTAATGCCGCAAGACGTTAAGTTTGAATGGTAAAACAGATTGCTTGCGCGAAAGGGAGAGAGGGCTCCCCGCGGCGAGTAACGCCAGCGCTGAGACCGGTATGGTCATTGACCACCGCCGCTACCCCCGGGCACATATGTACGATAATAACAATATGTAAAGAAAAAAAACCATAGTGTACAGCTAAAGCCGTATGTACGAAAATGAAAACGTTTGACCACGTAAACATGCTAAAAAACGCACGCTTTTTATTTCTCCTCTCTGCGTTTGCCCCATGCGCTCCTGCGCTGCACGTTTATTTTGTTTTGAAACGCGAAGGAAGAGACATGGCTCACACGCGAAAGGAAACGGGGCACTCCGCGGCGAATAAAAAGAAGGCACTGCAAATACTTGAACACGTACAACCCCACTACGTCACCTTCCTGAGGACCCTGTGCCCATCATGTGCATGGAACATATAGTCCTATAGAATTGCCGTGGTCGTTGCCGTTGAGGCAATGCCGTGGGCATGGCCGCGGACATCGCCGCGGACGCTGCCGCGGACGCTGCCGCGGACGCTGCCGTGGACATCGCCGCGGACATCGCTGCGGACACATTATTACCACGAAATTTGCGGCGGACATTGCGGCGGAGATTGCCGTGCACATTGCCGCGGACATTGCCGCGGACAATGCCGTGGACATTGATTGCCTTGGGCATGAATACGGTGATCATATATACGTTGCCGCGGACACCGCCGCGGGTACTGCATTGTCGGGGACGTTGCCGTGGACGCGTTGTCGGGGAGATTGCCGTAGACATGACACCGTGGACATCTCCGTCGCAATCCGCCGCACGAATATCCGCGAATTGCCGTGGCAAGCCGCGGCATATGCCGCGGCAGTGCCCGTGGAGCGCCACGGCTAGGCCAAGGGCATGTCCGCGGCTATCCGACAAAAACGCCAAATCAATTAAAAAAAAGTACAACCGCGCTCCGGTCCATCAGCAGCGATCCACAAAAATGCCAAATCAAGTTAAAAAAAAGTACAACCAACCGCGCTGGTCCATCAGCAGCGAAGCGCCCCGTACCTCTCACAATGACGGACCACGTGGTTTTACCGCACAGCTTCGCCAGTCTATCTATGATTTGCGCTTGGCCAAGCCTTTGTACGGCAGGGGGGGGTTCACTTTTGGGACCATTGTTGGTACCAGTGGATTATTAGGGTCACCCCCCCGCGCGAGTGACCCCCCCCTCCGTTTCTTTGCCATCACATACACATTCGCAGTTGCGTTCAATTTTTTTTTGCGACATGAATCATATCCGCACTGAATGAAAAATGATATAATAAGCTACATACAGTAGTAGTATTAATAGTGCGCAGAAAAAGAAGTCTACCAGGGTACGTGTGTAACTATGTTTCAGCCAATGAGGCGCAGAGTCACTCGTGCGAGTAACGACAACAAACAACAGGAAAACTTGTACCAGGTATGTAGTGAAAATGGGTATGTATATCATAACATCCCCCCTACCGTACGTAGCTTTTTGGTCGCCTGTTGGAGCTGTTATTTAGTTTCGGCGTCGTGTGCCGGCAACACTTACTTACTTCCGCGACTGACTGCCCTACCTATACCTCTGCAAAGCACATTGTCAAAGAGAGGCATCTTTTGCTCTCGAGTCGTCCTCCTACTGTGCTCTATAAAGGAAGTTTTTTTCTCTACTGTCCCGCCGGCTTTCCGGCACACTCCTCTTCTGCTATTATTATTCGCCAATCAATGGTGTCTTCCTCTGAAAACCCCATGCGCCCTGCCTCCATTTTCACCTCTCTCTGCTGCTGCTGCCCCAGCCTCTTTATTTTTAGCAGGGCATCTAGCCAGGCAAAAAAATAATATTCCAAGCGGCTTGTCACCTGCTGCATGAAGTCGCCAATAATGCAGCATAATATAGATTTTTAATATTCGTAGATTCGTTCGTCTTTTTAGTAAATAAAAACGAAAAAAGGTACGTACGTTGCTCGTAGGAGTTGTGGTGCAACAGTTATTATTAATAATAATAGTACGAATCACTGATCTATCCTCTGATCTACATCTATCTGGCGAAAAATTCGAACACGCACAACACACACATACTCAATTGGCATGTTTTTGTTGTACACAACAGACGACAATGTTTTGTGCAAACGGCAGTGATGATATTATGATGATGACGAAAAGTCGTTGTTACTTGCTTGTTGTTTGTCCGTTGCCCTTCGCCCTCTGTCTCAGTGTGTTCCCAACCAACCGGCACACTTTGAGCTTCGTTCCTCCTCGTCCTGTCTAGGAGGAAAAACCGTTTCTTCCTTCAATCGAGGATGCCGTCGTAGATCGTATCACACGTACCACACACACAACACAGAGCAGGTACGTCGTACGTTGTGACCTGCAAGTTGAACTTCCTCCTCCCAATTCCGGCTAAAGGCTTACGGACCTCCTACTACAAGGTAGGACCACCATTGGATTCGAAACCTACTGAAAACGCTCATCCCAGTTAGGTGTCGGGCTTGATCTGGTCAAAGCTTCCAACCCACAGCGCGAAGCGCGAACGTTCTGCCTAAATACGTACATGTACGTCGGTCCGCTGAATGCGGAGATGCGGAGGAAATATATGGGGGTTTCTTATAGAACATTAAGCCTATACTGCACGGGAAACGCAAAGTGAAGTTTTACCGTGAGACGGCCAAAACAATCACACACCCTCTGACACGAATCACGTGCAACGCCGCGTCGCAAAGAGCGCCTCGGTGGGCGCGCGGATTCTGGTCCTAACGGTAACCGAACTACCATACGCTGGCCATCGCTTCAAAAGCGAGCCCAACGCGCTTCAAAGAAACCGTCAAATCGAGGGTTAAAAAAGAGGTTCCCTGCTGCTGCGAGGTCCAAAATTGGATAATTCAGGAATTTAACACGTGTTCGAGTGTCTTTTCCGGGCGAGGCTTCAAGCTCGGGCTGGACGGATAGCCCTGCAGGGTTGCCGTCATAGCAGCTCCGTTCTACGAGGAACGGGTTCACCTCCTCTCGCTGGGCTCCAAGCCAGCAAAATAAAAGAGCAGGGCACGGGACCAAAAGGTACTTTCTTTATCTTGCTCTCTCTTCTTGCTGTTGCAGTGAGGCTTTTTTTCTAGCTTCAAACGCAAGACGCAGACGGAGCTCGCTGGAAAGAAGGACGGGGCGTTTTAAATTTTCTTGTTGATTTTTCCAGAGTCCTTCGCGGCAGCGCAACGTCTCTCGGCCCGGAGCGATGGCACACTCCCGCGGCAACAGCAGTAACGTTAGCAGCTGCAGCGTTGGAAGGGGGAGACATGCCGTGGTGGTGTTCGAGGCAGAGACTGGGAAGAGGCTCGATGTGGAGCTCCCGGAGGGACAGCAGGACGGAGCGGATGAGTTGCGGAGAGAACTTTTCAGGTGACCTAAATAAATTGAGACAAGCCCGAAAAATAGAAAAATTGAATATGAAGGTTCATCAACCCCATCACCATGGGCGGAAATATAGGAGTGGCTGGAATATTATTGTTATGATCATATAGTACTTATATTTTTGTCCATAGGGGATCGTGGTTTGACCGAGTCTACCGTGAGTAGCAGACAGCACAGCAAGAACGTAGCAGCAGCAGTAGCAGCAGCAGCAGCAGCAGCAGCAGCAGCAACAGCAGCAGCTGTATGTACTCTGGGTGACCATTGTGTTGTCGGGTCTACGGTATATACCGGTTCGTACGAACTAGCTCTCTGGCTCGATAGAGCATGCGGCGGCAACGCTGGGTCGAGCCCCTCCTTGTATGCTGTGATCTGGTTACGTGATACATACTGACGTTTCTTCCCATTGGTCGAGAAAGTTCACCAATAATGTTGATTGTGACCATCTTTCCTTCCCGATCTTGGGATATCTCTCGAACTTGGTCTACGTATACTCTTCATAGTATATACCTACAGGTATCGTCGTGCTTTTCAGACGACGACACATCTAGACTCTCGTACACTGCGGTACGTACCATGCCTGCTCAACGAATTCGTTTTGCTGCTGCTGTAGGTAGTTCGAGCGAGTGTGAGTCCTGAACTTCGGTTTCCTTGGATCGCACCGTTGATTCACGCACACGACCCCACCCTCGCCACTCCCGAACCTTCTAGATTACTATATCATAGCCCCGCAAAGGCGTACACTGCGGTACGTATCATGCCTACTCAACGAATTCGTGTTGCTGCTGCTGTAGGTAGTTCGAGCGAATGTGAGCACTGCGGTACGTATCATGCCTACTCAACGAATTCGTTTTGCTGCTGCTGTAGGTAGTTCGAGCGAATGTGAGTCCTGCGCTTGGGTTTCCTTGGATCTTACCGTTGATTCACGCACACGACGTCAGACCCCTCCCCACTCCCAGACCTTCTAGATTACTATATTATAGCCCCACCCACTAAGGCAGAGCTACTATGTACGTGCAGGCATCGAGAGCGGTATCATACAATTTTATGTGTGTAAAGCTAACCGTGTTGGGACCCAGCTATAACGACTTCGAAAATTAGAGCACGTATTGTAGCCGCGTGGTCTTAGAAGACTAGCGTACAGCGGTACAAGTGTCGTCATTTGGTATTATAAAAAATGACAAATACACTCCAGCTGTGAGATCGCAGATTTCGTCGAAACTCATCTTTGCAAGCTGTGTGTGATACTCCGATCGCGCGTATTACGAGTTGTGTGTCCTCATTAAGGATACAAGTCGGCGACTCCCCTTACAACTACAGCAGTGTAGCTATCAGGGTCAACAGGATGATGTTAGCCAGTCTGTGCGCGGAAACTATAAAACCCGTTTCTGAGGGGGACAAAATCTGACAGCTGTGGAGGGAAATGTATCCGTTCATCAAGTGAATCCTGTAAGTCGAATAACCGGTGAGGGGGGGGCGGGGGGGCGGAGTTTTGAAGGACGTGGGGCCCTGGTTTTGATCAAAAGCGAGCGGGGTTGGAGGGGGGGGGGAAGAGGGGGAATACCATCGTTCGCGTGTGCCGTACATCCCCATGCCCTTTCACCGAGCTGCTTCGTGTGGCCGAAGATATATGAGTTATTTGTGTTTAACTAGTCATACCAGGTATGCGATTATGGAGACCAAATAAGTCGGATAGTCGGAACCTCCGGCAAACACCTATACAGCAGTAACTATTAATCCGACTAATTGTAGTCGGTGGCTGAAGTCTAGCTTTCCTGTTTTAAATGCCTCTCTGTAGTTAAGCTACAATTTTTGACAAATAACATATCAGAAAACCACCTACGGGCCCTTTACGCCCAGTTATGACGAATAAGGCTTGCCCCCTCCGTATTACCGCGACTGCTGGCACGAAGTTAGTCGGGACTTATTCTTAACCTAATGTCATTATCCTCAGTTAAAAAAGAGGTTTACAACCTAAGCCTTCAATCCCTCACCAAGCCTTGCTGGATCAAGCTTTCGCTCGTGCCGAGTCGCAGCAGCTCTAATAATATGGCGATCACAGCTGGCTGGCTGTTGTGCTTTGCTTTTCGTTTTGTCTTGCCGTCCTGCCGTCCTGTTTCCCTCTTTCTTTCGAGTTGTTTTGTCGCTTTTGTTTTTCTTCTTTTTTAGCGCAAATAATCTGGTGTGCCGGCTTGCATAGTTTGTTTTTTGCCCGCGCGCGTATTGCGGTTGGCGTTGCATGGCCACATCGCCTTGCTTGCTGTATTTGCCATGTGTACGAGTATCTCTGTCTCGTAGTATGCGACCACAGAGCTCGTCTCTCTATGAGGCATCAGGGCGGACGCTGGTTGTGGTGGATGTAGACGGGTGGAAAAGGACGGATTATTTACAGCGGGAATCGTTTTCTCTTTTTTTGGCGAGCCCCTCTTGGCACTTTGCCCACAAAACAAAAAATGCGCACAAGCTGTAACATTGAATATTATTTTAACCGGGGTTTTGAGCAGGAGCAATGATTTTGGTCTAAACCATCACTGGAAATCTGTTGTCATCGTTTGTGGTTACGTACCTGGTCATTTCTATTGAAACATACTTGGGATTAGAGACGTGTTCATTGCAGGAGTGCAGGAGGCCATCCGAATAACAAACCCTCAGTTGAGGCCAATTATTATAAAGTCGGATTCCGTCAGTCGAAAACGGCCCTTTTCGACTGGACGTAGTCGCGACTAGATTGTTCATGGGCTTCCTTCTTATCGTCAGTCGAGTCGATTTCATAGGTTTTGTGCTCTTTCTGGAGGCGGTTGGTGGGTGTGAGGGAGTGCTGCTGTATGGCAGTCGAAAGTTGTTTGGATGCTCTGTGCTTCGTGCGTTTTCCGCGAGCAACGCGTGTTTCGCGCGCGACGAACCCTCGTCCAAGCTGGTTGTTGGCTTTGGAGTTAACCCAAAGCTACCGAAGCTACGCGCGTGGCGTTGCACTCAGCCGAGAGCTGCTAAAGCTACAGCAGGCGCAGCCGTTGTTGGCTATCGTATGATACACGCTGCTGGCTGGCGGAGCTTCGAGTCGGATCGGATTGGTCGGTGTTCGAAATCTGACGGGTCGGGTCGGATCGGGTCAGGAGGTTTTCATGTTTGACGGGACGGGACGGGTCACCCTGATTCCATCCGACCCGTGAATAGCCGTTGGTTATTTTCAGCTTTTGTCCCCTTCCGTCGGGGTTATAGTATCAGTGCGCAGAATGATTTACGCACCGAAGTCGCCCTTGGTAAAATTGTGGTGTTGACCCTCTGGCAGCATCCAAGAGAGAGCCATTGACCTCAATCCTTCTCTTCTTCTTTTTTCCTTACTTTCTTGTCTTGTCTTTTCTTGCTTTTCTTGTCTTTTCCTTCTCTTTGCTTGCCTTTTTCGTTTTGTTTCGTTTTTCTTCTCTTTTCTCTCCTTTCCTTTATCTTCTTTTTTTTCTTTGTTTCTTTTTCTCCAGTTGACTTACGCCTGTCGTGCGTATGCGTAGTGATAGGTACTACGTGTAATATACACGTGGTAGTCTTCCTTGGGTGGCAATCGGATGTTTGGTTTCTCCAGGCGTGAGTAGTGAGACGCATGCACCGGCCTGGACCTGGCACATCGTAGACTGACTCCCGATTTCACTTTTATATGTTTCTGGTGGAGGCATGAATTGCGTCAGCTGTGATATATGCGTGTACCACCTTGGGTTGTGTGTGTTTTTCCCTGGGGTATTCCTCAGCTCCAGAGCGACTGGAGCCTGTCCTGTGACCACGGACTTGATTATGCGAGTTAATGTGAGAACAACAACAACAACAACAACAATCCTCGAAGAGGATTTCATCTGTAAAATTGCGCGGCTAAATTATCGCGCAGCTTTCTAAGCTGAGTATCAACCACTCAGTTCCTCGAATTCACAGCTGACTTTTTTTTTTTTTTTCAACTGTGGGGTGCTCTTATTCGCTGACCTCAGCGATTTCCTCTGCAAGTGGAACTTGTACTGCTGCGGTAATACTGCAAGCGTGTTAAACAACTTCTGGCGGGATGTTCCCGGGACTTACTGTTTCAAACCGTCGTAGACAACGCAGTGCCGCCGGGTTGCTGCGTGGGGGGTCGATCCTGTTTTTTCCAGTTTTTTTTTTCTCTTGTTTTGCAGTCATTTTATCGTCTCAGGCCATTTCTTGTACAGTAGGATTTGTCAGTCGAAAACAGCCGTTTTCGACCGAAGCCCAAATCGGGCTTTCTTACACAGTGGAAAAAGGGCTTTTTTGACTCAACTTTTTTCGACTGAGTTTGCCGACTGGGGGATCCAGTCGAAAAACTCGACTTTTTCGACTGGATCTGTCAGTCGAAAAACTCAGTCGAAAAAGTTTTACACCTGTTTTTGAACCCATCGCATCGCTCATCCCACCACATAACACACACCCACACGCCCACACACCCATACCAGGTACCACACAGCAGTATCATACAACAGCGCCGACGCTGCCTTGGCTATCACTGCTGTTGCTTCTCGCCACAAGTCAGCGTGGCGCACTCCTAGCTCCGCTCGCCAGCAGCAGTATCGCGCGACAGCAGTAGCGCGCGTTATCGATGCCATTTCGCCAACAACGGCTACGCCTGCTGCAGCTTTGGCGGCTCTCGGCTGAGTGCAACGCCACGAACGTAGCGTTGGCAGCTTTCGGCCAAGCCCAACGCCACCAACCCGCTTGGACGAAGGTTCGTTGCGCGTGAAGCACGCGTTGCTCGTAGGAACGCGCGAAGCACAGAGCTGCCAACCGAGTTTCGAGCGAAATACAGCAGTACTCTCTCACACCAACTGCCTCTAGGAAGAGCACAAAAACTATATAATCGACTCGGCTAACGATAAGAAGGACCAGAAGAATCCAGTCGAAAAAAAGTCCAGTCGAAAAGGGCCTTTTTCGACTGGCGGAATCCGACACCATAAGAAATGGCCTCATAAGTTTTGTTCAATTGATTCCTTCTGGCATCCAGGTGTTTTTGGCCACCTGGCAAACTACAAGAATAAAATTACACTCAGCCGTGAGGTCGAATATTTTGTCGAAACTCATCTTTGCAAGCTGTGTGTGATACTCCGATCGCGCGTATTACGGGTTGTGTGTCTTCATTAAGGATATAGGTCGGCGACTCCCCTTGCAACTACAGTGTAGCTATCAGGGTCAACAGGGTGATGTTAGTCAGTCTGTGCGCGGCAACTATAAAACCCGCTTTTGAGGGGGACAAAATCTGGCAAATTTTATCACCTATTCGTATAGTTGTTCTCACATTAACTCGCATAATGCAAGTCCGTAGTCACAGGACGGGCTCCATTGGAGGAATACCCCAGAAAATAAACTCAAACAAAGCCAAAAGTGGTACACGCGTATATCATAGCTGACGCAATTCATCCCGCCACCAGAAACATATAAAAAGTGAAATCGAGAGTCAGCCTACGATGTGCCAGGTCCATACTGGTACATACGTCGCACTACTCGCGCCTCTAAAACCGTCTACACCGCTTGCTGCCAAGAAAAGACTACCATGGATATGCACCTGGTAAAGCTTAAGGCTCTACGTCGGCGCAGCGGTCGGTTACTTTTTTCATTATAATAATAGCCGCCAGGCTATATACGACGATACTGAAGTCCACAGTCTCGTCCACAGCGCAGCGTAAACAATTACCAGGTACAAAAGTGGTGTTCCTTTTTTTATGTAGTAACAGCGATTTATGTTCTTGGTATTTCATGTTCTTGGTATATACATGGTACACATATTATATATTGCACGTGGTACCCATCACTTCGCATACGCACGTCAGACTCGAGTCAGTTGGAAATAAGGAAATAAAAAAAAAACGAAAGCGAGAAACGAAATGAAAGGATGATGAAAGAAAAGAAAAGAAAAGAACAGAAGAGGAAAGAAAAGAAAATAACAGAAAAGGAAAGAAAGGACGAAAAAGAAAAGAAACGAAGAGGGACGAGGAAAAAAAAGAAAAGAAAAGAAAACATACTACGTGGCAGACTTATAACTGACTAAAGACGGCACTGGGCTCATAGAGGGTATCAAGTGCATCAATGACACTGGGGGGAGAACGCAACAAGGCGAAAAAGTCAGAGCGGCCTTACGCTCACTTGTGACGGTCATTGGAAGGCCCACAAGCTTCCAGACGATCATGGCCAGATAGTATAATCTGTTGACCTTGATGTGTATGCTAGCTACAGCGGTATTACCAAGGGGAGTCGACGACCTATTAATAGTAGTATCCTTCGTGAGGACATACACACCCCGTAACACGCACGGTCGGAGTATTTATCACGCACAGCTTGCAAAGATGAGTTTCCACGAAATTCTCGATCTGACAGCTGTCGTGTTTTTTTTTTTATAATGAATGAAAAGTATATAGCATCACCTGGGACCTGGGAGTTGATTACGGTTGTGTCGGGTTGTGTGTCAACTTGCGAAGTGTGAGTGCGCAGCCTGGGTGTCATTCTTACACAACTGGTATTGTATGATGAACGAAGTCAACGACAGCCGCCGGCGTATGACGCGCGCTGCAACAGAGGACTTACCAATTTTAGGCGAAATGTTTCAAGTATTTTGTAATCTGGTTGTAATGTGGTTGCCGGCCCTCCTCCAATGAGGAACCATGTAGCTTGGTTGCCATCCCTTTTTTTCTTCTACATTTCCAGGTAGTCGAAGTACGTCTAGGCCGTGGAGTTGTCCATCGGATTGTGCAAACAATGGTTGTACGTATCGAAATCAGTTTTCGGTCGTTTTTAGGGGTATGGAGCTCGTCAAAAAAATTACCCTAAAAAAAATATAGATGCACCTGCCGTGCCGTGGAATGAGTCGTTTTGTCAACTACAACTGAAGGTTGCGTGAATACCACCGATCGCCCGCACTAAGATACACCACCAGTTTTCCGGTGGGGATATATACAAGAAGCCCAACGGGAAAACAAAACAATGGATGTACGAGTACGTTACATATCGGCATTTTTTGGAGTCAGAAAAATTGAATTCGGTTTCATACTTATCCCGTGCCATGCTTCCCGCGTGTTGCGCTGCCCCTTGCATTATAGCTCGGATACTTATCAGTCGCCCCTTTCGCTACCTTGGAACTACACCCATTTTCGGGGACAAATACTTGGATTTTGCCCTGTAGGCTAATTCTTGCAACTCTTTACAGTAGGGGGGCCTCATAAACGCCTTTGCAACTGGAAACCCGCTTCCGAGGGAAAATTACCTGGGATTAGTATAGGGAGGGGTTTAGGGTTTCTTACGGGGTCAAGGTGGCGTGCCAGAGTAGTATTCCGCCTTACTTGGGGAAGATGCCCTATTAATTTATTTTTTATATTTTTTTTTTTGTTAACACTTCTACTTTCCAGCTTCTGGACAAGCCGTGGTCACAGGTTTTGTCCCTTTCCCCCCCCCGGTTCTTGCCTTTAATTTTTATCGCACATAGGCTCCAGCAATCCCGCTGCTCGTCGATTTTTCATCGAGAGTTGCTAGCTCACGCTCTCGCGTTTTCCGCAAGTCGATTTGTGCACAAGAAAAAGTCCCCACGAATTTATACGAGTATGCACTCGGGGCGATTCGAGCTCACGAAACTGACGTGTACCAGGCTCCAGAATAACCTGATACGCCACCGGGGCGACCGGTATCGTATTCATGCGAGGTCGTGAGTGGAGTCGCGCCAAGCGATTTCGACCACCTTATGTCGGGATCCCGCCTCACTCAGACCGCTTCATGGGGGGACCCTACTGCTGCTGTATACAAGGGTTTGTAACCCCCAACCGTAGTGGGGCCCTCTTAAACGCCTTTTCAACTGGAAACCCGCTTTTGGAAGAAAATTACTTGGGATTAGTATAGGGAGGGGTTAGGGTTTCTTCAGGGGCCAAGGCGGCGTGCCATACACTATACCTTCTTATTGGTGGAAAGATGCCTTATTCACACTAGGTCGTGACTGTAATTCTCTATTCGTGCCAAGCGATTTCCACCGCCTTATATCGGGATCCCGCCTAACTCAGCCCGCTTTATGAGGGGACCCCTACTGTTGTATGCAAGGGTTTAGCGAGAAGCGCGGTCTATGGCATAATGTAGGAAGAGTGTCGAGGCGTGCTGCGATAGAGTCAGCACTTTTTGGCTTTTTTTTTCATCTTGACGCAAGTCACTCACAGCTGAGCTCAGGTCTGCGGCGCAGCGCCGTGTTCTGCCGTGCGGTGCGGTGCCGTGCCGTGCTGTGTGTTGTGCTGTACTTAGTGTTTCGAGCACTTTTACCAGGTATCATACGAAGTATCATGCCAGGTACCGGTACACCAGGTAGGTACGTACTGAGTCACGAAAAATGCAGTCCAAGCTCAGCTCAACTCAGCTAGCTCAGCAGCGCAGCGCAGCGCCGTGCGGTGCGTGCCCTGCCCTGCGGTGTGGTGTTGTGCCGTGCTGCGCCGTGCAATGCTGTGCTCTATTTGGTACATATAGCGGTACCAGGCATCATGCGAAGTACCAAGTACCAAGTACCGGTATGTACGTGTGAACCTGTGACCCACGCTATAAATACTCGTCTTTGAGTGTTTGTTGATTGGTTGTCCTCTTTACCCCATATTTTTTTGTTCTCCTTTTTTTTCGTAAATTTCACCCGTACTGCGGACCAGCATGTGACATCGCCAGCAACCACACAGCACGGCACAGCACAGGGCAATCAGCTCTGCCCAAGTAGCTCTAGGCATCAAGTCGCTAGTTACACGAAATCATGGGCCTCTTCTTTTTGCCTCCTTCGCTTTTGGTTGTATTCTTCCTTTCGCGAGCGTAGCGGGCAGCGTCAGCCGCCCGCGGATTGGAGCCCTTGTACATATGTATGCGCGCAAACGCGCAAACGCACTCAAACTTACCAGTACACGGCAGTGCGCCCACATACACAAAAATAAACACAAACGAAAAAAACAGCGCTGGGGTGTATTTTTTTCTACGATTGAAAAACGCACTGTCGCCGTCTTACGTAAGTGTTAGTAACCACATGAACGAATGCCTTCTCCCACGATCTACGCGTTCTACAATGGACAGTGGTTTTGACGTTTTGATGCTTCTTGCAACTTTTGTGGTGGTAGATGCTTCTACTTGGCTGACCCCCCACCCGCCCCCCCCCCCCGCACGGGGCGTTCGCATGGGTTAGAACCCCGTTAGACGTGCGCCCACGTATTTGGGGGCAAATTACTTGGAATTTTTTTGTGTGTTTTTGTACATTCCACAAGGGTTTATAGTATCCCTTTTACTACTGGGAAACATGTGTCCCGCACTAATTCCAAGTATTTGTCGCGCATAACATATGCACAGCGCCCGCGTTTTTTGGGGGGGGGCAAGGACTCGGAAGCTCGTGTGTTTTCGTTTTTTTTAACGTTCCACAAGGGTTATATAAAGTTGAGGAACTAACGCCCCCCTCCCTCTCTCCTGTCCCTGAACCGTCGCGTAGGTTAGCTGGAGTACCGCCAGAAAACCAGATCCTCCTCTGCGGCGGACCCCCGTACAAGCCTCTCCGGTCCCACCTGCCTCCAGGGGTAGCTGTCGCCGTCTCCGCTACCGCCGCCGCCGCCGCTAACAATGACACCGACACCACCACCACCACCACCAACGACAACGACAACACCGGCCTTACTGGTAGCTATAACGCCGCTACCGCCACCGCTAGTGCTAGCGATAGTGCTAGCGCTACCGTTGACGCTTTCGATGTAAAAACGCCTGCGAGAATCAAGAGCAAAACCAACGTGTACCTCTTCGACTGGCGTACCCTGGCTCCAGAGCGGTCAGCACCGGCGTCGCCTGCTTCCGCCGCAGCCTCCGCCGCCGCCACCGCTGCTGCTGCCGCTGCTGCTGCTGCCGCAGCTGCTGGAGCGGATGCGACCTCCTCCGCACCTTCTGGGTTTGCCGAGGATGGTGGCGTTTCCCCCTCGTCTGGGTCGCCGCAGGCGTTATTGCCGCCGGAAGGGGCGGCGGCGGCAGCTGCAGCAGAGGTAGCAGCGGTAGCGGCGGCGGCAGCGGCGGAGGTAGCGGAAGCCACCTTGCGCGACGCGGAGGCGGTGGAGGTGGCGGAGTTCGCGGGAGCGGCGGAGGTCAGACTGCCAACGGTGCCGGGGGCGGCGCCGTCACCGTTGCCTTCAGCTGAAGGATCTGTCCTTTTGGCGGTGAGGGATTACTTTCGGAGATTGCTGCTAGGCTTCAAGCTGCTAGGGTTTGATAACCGGACACGTTTAATGTTCTGCGAGTCTTTCGAAATTCACTTAATAAACGCCAAAAGGGCGAAGTTTTACGCGATTTTCACGTAAAATTTGGATAATCTAATAAAACGTACATAACGCATACGAGAAAACATGCTTAACATGGCCATTGTATCGAAAGTATTTACGAGCCTATTGATTTACAGTAGTAATTATGTGTGAGGGGTGTGGGGCGAGGGAGAGGACGGGCTGGGGGCGGGCGGGGCTCTGCGTGACGAGCGATATTGGTTTGCCTCTAACAAGGATATAATTTGGGTTCGGTTGGGTTGCAGATGACACGCACAGAGGCAGCGCTGTGGCGACAACCTGGCGGTGTGCATGGTGACCTCCCCGACCGTGCCCCCGCCCATCCCCTCTTCTGGATAGTTCGCTAGGCACTGCGCTCCCCCATATTAGTGTTGGTCTTCCCACGTATCGTGCTCTGAGCGATCGCGTGCATCCCCCTCCCACCATGACTCTCCGCCGACCTTACCTCCGGCCGTGTTGTACCTCATTGCCACCGTTACCGTTATCGCTACCGTTACCGTTACCGCTGCCGTTGCCGTTACCGTTACCATTACTGTTGCCGTTACCTCTCCCCTTAACGTTGCCGTTATGAGTACCGGCACACCGGTACGGTTACCACTACCGTGCCCGTTACCATTATCGTCGCGGTTATCGTTACCGTAACCGCCTTCGTTACATTAACCGCATCGTTACTGTTACCGTAACCGTTGCCGCTTCCATTACATTCACCGTTACCGTTGCTGTCACCGCGATATGCCGTCGCCGTTACTCCAGACCATTGCCAACTACGAGAGGGGGTCTATGCTCGCGTTCAATCGAGGGCAGGCGTACTTCGACTCCTCGGACAAGCGACTAAAGGGCGGGCTTGCCTGCGTGGATAGGATGCAGAATCAGGTGCGCATGCAATGGGGGTTTGGCTCGCTACCTCTGTCTGTCTGTCTGTCTGTCTGTCTGTCTGTCGGTGTGTCCATGCCTCTTATGGTCAACGTGTTTGTGGTATATGTGGATTCTGTCGATCGGCCTTGCTGCCTGCCTCTGTGTGCCTGGCTGTTTTTCCCGGAAGAAAAATGTTCTTTGTACCATGCGCTCAGAGCGATTGAATTTATGTGGGTGTTGCTACGCCGATCGCGCGGAATCGCCCCGTTCCGCCCGTTCGTGTCACCCGTACGTTCTGGACATGCATCCTTTTTTCCCTGTTCGAAAACAAATCCTAGACTACATAACTCTAATACGTTTGTCCCCAAAAACATGGGTGCAGATCTGACCGGCTTAAGCCCTTACGTGTGAAATCATACATCCTCACGTGCTCTTACATATATCCTATTTTACTCTCGTGCTTGCTTGCTTCCGCATGGTACTTCGTATGTTTTTGTGTGTTCTTGGGGCAGATGGAAGCTCTTGCTGCGGCCATCTCAAACTCCCTCGATCACTGGGAACCGCTGCAGCGCGTATATACCGCGCTCAAGGAGAGACTCCAAGAGCAGGCGGTTCGACACGAGGGGATGCTTCAGGTAACCCTCCCTCCCCAACACAGCCGGTATTGCCGATGTATGTCACGTTGAGCGTGACCCCTTGGCACTACTGCAACCACGGACTGGATCCAAGCTACTTGGAATTAGAGTAGGGTCATTTATGCATTAGCAATAGTACGAGGTACCTGGTATGTCATGCCAGGTATAAGGTAGTTCCTGTGGACATACATCTCACACGGAGCTTGCGAATATTAGCTTCGACCAGAGTCTCGATCTCATGGCTGACTTGTCTCTTACATGTAAGTGTAATGTTTGACAACGGTTACATTCGACTGGCGTTTTGGGCGTCCATTTCTTGAGTACGGAAGAGTTCCGCCCCTTTGCCCCCCCTCTTGCGCCCGCCCCACTCCCTTCCTGACGAAATGGCTCCAACGCGCGCGACCCACGACATGATACTCTGCGACTTCTATTCCCTCCCCCGCAGACTTTTGAGAAGGACGTGGCGACGTTGGGAACGATCCCGCTGCATCCCGCCCTAGCCTTGCCCTGGGCCAACCCCAGCGGTAATAGCGGTAATGGTGGTGGTGGTGGTGGTAGTGGTGGTAATGGTGGCGGTAGTGGTAGCGGTGGTGTTGATGGTGGTGGTGGTAGCCGAGTTGGTACCTTCGTAGAACGCTCTTCTAGGAGAGGGATGGGGGTTGGCGGCGAGAGCGGAGCGCTCGACGGAACGGGGATGCAGTCTGGTGGCCAAGGGAAGGGGAGGTTGCCGGACCCACCACCGCCGTCGCCATCGCAGCAGCAGCAGCAGCAGCAGCAGCCTCCTAGGGCAGGGGAAGCGACGCTGCTGGATTGTGTGCCGGTGGAGAGGGAGCAGAAGCTCCTTGAGTCGTGCCGAACGAGCCAGCGGAGGTTTCGACAGGAGGCGGAGGCCGTGGCGCAGAAGTACGCCGCTATCAAGAAGGTGAGAAAAAAGAGAGCACATCGCCGTTTAGTTTTTTCCTGACGTTTCGTTTTTTTTGTATGTTTGTGGTGTCGTGTGGTCGGGGTTCTCTCCTTTTATTTTGTGCTTTTTGCTCGTTTTTTTGTTTTGCTATACCAGGAACCATGCACAGTGCTTGTCTTTAGTCAGTTTTTTTTTTTTGCTCTCTCTTTAGGTTTATTCTGCAGTAAGAGAGAAAAACGCAACGGCGAGGAAGAGGAAAGTGGAAACAGCACTTCTTGTCCTAAAGTATGACCTCCGTTTTTTTGCCTCCTCTGATCGAGGGTTTTGAAACTGCCAGACATTCCACCCGTGCGCTTCGATCGAATCGGGTTGTCTTGTCAACGCCCTTCACCTCCTCTCCTGGTGCCCTCCCTCCCTCCCTCCCTCCCTCCCTCCCCCCATCCCTGCTGTACCGTGAATGCTTACGTATGTTTCCGTCGGCGTGGTTGCCATTTGCAGGCGATAGAGGAGCAGAGGGCGTATCCGGTTGCTGGAGACTTGGCCGTGAAAGGTCTGTTGGAGCGCGCGAGGGGGCTGTGCGCTGAGCAGGAGAGCCGCGCCGCGGAGTTGGAGTCGAATTATTTGGAGTCTTTCAACCGCGCGTCCAAGAAAAACTGGACAGGTACTGGTGGTTGTGCTGGTGATACTCGTAACGGTGATATTGGTACTGGTGGTGCTGGTGATACTGGTGTTATTGACATTGGTGGTTATAGTGATATGGTACTGGTGATACTTGTGGTGCAGATACTGATGTTCCTGGTGCTGGTGATACTAGTGGTCCTGGTGATACTAGTGATCCTGGTGATACTGGTACTGGTGACGTGCTACTTGTGATACAGATGCTGGGCTCCTGAATACTGGCACTGGTGACACTGATACTGGTGACACTGATACTGGTGACACTGGTACTGGTGACACTGGTACTAGGGACACTGGTACTGGTGACACTGGTACTGGTGACACTGGTACTGGTGGCACTTGTACTCGTGGTACTGATACTTGTGACACGGGTACTTGTGATACTGGTACTTGTGACACGGGTACTTTTGATACTGGTACTTGTGATACTGGTACTTGTGGCACGGGTACTTGTGATGCTGGTACTTGTGATACTGGCACTGGTGATACTGGAGATATTGGTACTGGTGATGCTCGCGATCCTGATTTTGTGAGTGTGATCCGACTGGTACCGGTAAAGCTGGTGAATTATGAGGATAATGACACCGGTGATATTGGTGCTGGTGATAAAAAACATATTGGTACTGGTGATGCTGGCGATCCTGGTACTTGTGAGCGTGGTGGTACTGGCACTGGTGATGCTGGAGGTATTGATACTGGTAAGGCTGGTGGTGATGATGATAATGATACCGGTGATACTGGTGCAAATTATGCTGTTGTGGTGATGTTGAGAGGCGCTCGTGATAGTGTTGATAGAGATCCGGAGTTATTTTTTTCCAATACCAATACGTACTGTTATGCTGGTACGGCGTCTATGACCCCTTCTACCTTACTTGTCCAAGGGGAACTGGACGGGTAGTTGTTGTGGTAGTTGTTATACTGGCGATACTGCACGTGTGCTGCGGTAGAGGTAGCACGTTTTGGTCTATTTTTTTTCTTCTGAATGACCGGGCCCCTTAACCTATAACCATCGGAGCGTCAATTCTTGTTTTTGCAGTATTATTTTTCTTGTATACCTAGGCCGTGGGTTTTGTTCACCACGAAGGCATTTTCGGTTTACTTGAAAATGTTTTTTCGGGGTGAGGGGTATAGAGCGTCTCAAGCTAGGAGCATCGGAAAATAGCGCAGCT